>JAQMRL010000007.1:13408304-13535804 GCA_035578175.1 Catonia carolina | reverse complement strand
AAATTGTAATCCTTAATAAAAACTTAATAAAAATTTATTGTGACATGGTTTTCGGACGTAATTTTTTTAAACTAAAGTACATAGTTTCGGGCAACTATATTTATTTTTTGAGAATTTTATTGTTACTCAGAGAGACACAAAAAAATAAATAAATTTTGGTACCGGATGCGAAATGGCGGTGTTTTGAAACTATTTTATACACCGTACCTTGGAGAGTTTCTCACCAGAGTGCTCTCGCTACGCCCCTATGTAAAAATATACGTATATTATGTATATTCTTACAAGGACGTCAGTTTCACATCTGCTATCAATTTCGCGTCCACCGGTTAAGAAAATAGACAAAACAAGTTATAAATAAATATTGTGTTGTGTTAAGAAAAAAAGTTTAAAAGAATAATAAAAACAAATTTTTATTAATCATCGAATTACAATTCTTTCAAAACTCACAATCTAATTTACTAAACATTCAAATAAATATTATTCGGCAAATTATTTGATATAAGTAATACAATTAAATTAAAAATAATTATATATTTTTTGATAGAATTAAAAAACTCTCTTTTCCGATAGACGATTTTTTGGGTTGACAAACTATCCTGGAAGGAAACCGGTGCTGCGCATAGTAGTGTCAGGATTAAATTATTGTTATGGCTGGCAGGATATCTTTCTAAACGCATTGTATACACAACGTATATTATACGCAATTTTGAAGAGTTGTTCTCCGCCGTGCTGTCGCCTTCCATACATGAGTCCATCGCACGCCGCTTTGGTTTCTTTTTTCAAATTAGGCATAAACCTACTGTCAACGAATCTATGAACAAATCCTTTAGTAATTTGTTTACGTCGTTCGTTTAGTAACCAACGGGTTGGTCTAGTCTAGAAGAAAAGTCGTCGCCGCAAGTCAGCTGTTTAGCTGACTTTTCGACAGCTTTTCTGACAGCTGATTTTCGGAGATGGAGGTTCCTAGTTTAAATCCTAGTATATAGTATAATTGGTTCTTTTATACGAATTTGAATACTAGACAGTGGTTACCAATGTACTTTGATGGTTGGGGGTCAATTAACCATACTCTCTCAGGAATGGTCGGCCTGGGTATGTACGAGACTACAGCTCATTTAAACGTCATACATATCATTGGGTCATGGGGTTGCTTATTGTTCTCAATCGAACAAATTGCAACCTACACGCATCAGGGATAAAACAAAACAAAAATTTGTTTAAGAATTTTTAACATTTTATTTCACGCTTTTTTTAACATTACACCACCTGACAATTGTCAATCAAATATTTCCTGATTACGCTTACGATGTGTAAAAAGAATGCGCATTTTGCTGTTTGCCCACTCTCACTGCAAAATGGTTCAAGTACACTTCCATAATGCTATTTCGTATCATGTAATATGTCGCCCCAATTACTAGGTTTAGCAGTTTTACAGTAAGTAAATAAAACATTAAAGAGAAAAAACTTTTTCTAAAATATAAAAAATGAAAAATGGACTAGGAGTAGATTATTATTAGCCTTGTTTTTTGCTTAAAAACAATGCGATAAAAAATTAAACTAAGAAATTCGGGAAATAGCAAACTTTACTAGACAGACCTGAACCAAGTAGGCATATTTTAATATTTATTCTGGACCGATTTTCTTTCATTATAAAATTCTGGACAGAGATTACAGATTTCAGAAAAAAAATGTTAAGGGTAGAATAAAGTACACCCATTCAGTTTTTTCCTTTTTCTCTTACAACATCTGAACAAACGACATTTTTTTTAAATAGCCGGAAAAAACAAGGGCCATGGATTTAGACAAAAAAGTTTAAATATTAATGAGTGGGTGACCTAAAGTGAAGTTTGTACCATCCAGTTCACCTCGATTTTCTCGCGAGTATGAGCTTAACAATCGTAATATTTATGGAACGTTCCGAAACAGCAGAACGACTCTCGATAGGGATAACGATAAAGTTTAAATTGAATTTCTTAGAGTATCGCCACCATTCCTAAGTTTTTCACGATTTTTTCGCTGATTTCGGCAGACCAAACAAAACAATTTACAGAACAATCCAGAACAAATGAGAGCTATCATTTAAAGTAAAAACCAAAAAGTATTGAATGCATGGGCTTATACTTGCCACTCCAAATTTTTCTTTGATTTTCTAGCATATTTGAACGGGACAAACGAAATTTTCGCGAAATGATCCGGAACAAACGAAGGGCTGTCAATCTATGTAAAAAACTTTAAAATATTGAGTCGAGGGGGATTAGTGACAGTAGCACCACCCAGTTCTTCTCGATTTCTCGCTTACTTGAAAGGAACTAAAAAAATATTTTGCGAGACCATCCGAAACAAACGAAGGTCTGTCCCTGAAGTCCAAAAAAAATTTAAAAAGTTGAGCGGGGGGAGGCCAGTGTGAAGTTAGCCCCTCCCGGCGTTTTTTCACTTATTTGGACGGAACAAACAAAAAATTTTCCGGAATAATCCGGTAGAAACGTAGACCGATCAATTTTACAAGTTAATTTTTGAAATTTTTGTATGGGGCCAACTTTGCAGTCCTGGTTTGAACTTCTACAGGTTTAGCTAAGTAAAACAAGGAGTGGGGTGGTTTACAATTGCCTTCCTCGCCGAGTTGAAAAGCTTATCAATATGCCAGGCCGTCTAAAAAGCACCTATTTTCCACCCTGCAAATGACACACCTCACGTTATTCACCACAGGGTCTGGCTGCATAATGAAATTCATTGCGCTCAGAGGAGATATAACTCTGACAAGTATCTTTTACACTTGTACCTCTTCTGTTCTTAAATACTTCAGTCATATGTTTGGCTTACCATGTGATAAAAACAAAACTAAATTTTTTTTAGTCCTGAAACAAGCAAATCGAGTGCAAATAATTTAACACTCCACCTGCCTGTTATGTGCAACCCCTTACAGTACTATTATTTTATTAAAGGCAGTTGCCTCTGAAAATCAAAACATGCATTTTATTCGTCACTTGGGCGAGTAAATTTAAATCGATAATTCAAAGGATACCCACATCGAGAAAATGTTTCCAAACGGCGAAAATATTTTTACAAAAGATAATAAATTGATAAGAGAGTAGATTAGTCGATTTTTTTAAAGTAAATTCAGTACACTCGCAAATGTCCAACACGAGTCCTGAAAGTGTAGGTCAACAGAGTCTGTAATTTCCCGATACTGAAGAAGCTTACTGAAATTAATCATTAGCAAAAACAAACCCCTGTTATTTATTTTTTGATTTTTGTAAAGCTTTTGACCGTGTCCCGTATGATTTGCCCATTAAAAAATTGAGGTGTATGGTATTAGAGGGACATCAGAGGGTCGAATTGCCATCCAATCATTGCAAAGTTAAAACAAAATATACATAAAATTTTATACAAGTTAAAAGGGGAGTTCAACGAGTTAGAATTTTAAGACCCTTGCTATTTTTAATTTTTGTTAACGATCTCGCTGAATTTCTTGGCTCCTTCAATGATATATTATTTGCTGATGATACGATAATATCTTTCGAAGATGAAAACTATGAACAAGGTTTAAAACTAACGAAGCTTGAAGTAAGGTTATAGACTGGATGCAATAAATAATCTAGTTCTCAACTCAGATAAAACTGTGGCCAAATGCTTCACTGGTCGTAAGGAAATAAGTAACCAAAGTAAGGATATCTCCATTAATGACAATATATCAAAATCTTTTGTAACAGGTAAGTTACATAATTTTTAGAATTAATATTAGGTAGCAAACTATCCTGGGACAGGTGTATTAAGGAACGTATCTGCTATATAATCAAATCCTACTGCTACGCCCTAAAACGCTTAAAAATAAGGTACTTAGCGTACCAATACCTTTGAGTATTTATCATGTTTACAAATTCTGATGGATTTGTTTTTAATTTAGTCACACTTAAACTTATTCAAATGTATGTTTAAAAAATCAAATAATGTTCAAATTATTCCGTCATATAATTAATTACTTTTTATCTGGTTTTTTGTTAAATATAATGATTAAAATTTTTAATGATCAACTATCAAGTTAACTTATGAATATGGACGCTGTTTACTATTAAGAATTCGTTTCTAATCAGTTGGTCCTAGCATATTGTTTGGCTGTCTTGGTCAAGGTTTCACATAGTTTTTCTTGGCCTCTCCAAATGAATGCCTTGTCTGTCTCCTTTTTGTCTTCTGTGCAATAGTATAACCTTCCAGTTCCTTATCCCAAGCATTTTGACTTGTCAAAAAAAATGTACATTATTTTACGTAACAATAAGGTTTATTTATTTTATTATTTGTAATATTGATTCCTAGATTGGGTGGTTGGTTGACGATGTAAATAAAGTACTAGAAACCAAAAGAATATCAACAAAAAGTGGCCACCATGGCTTTTACAACACTAAATAATTTAAAAGAAAACGCAGAGAAAAATATCAGGGTTTGGAAGACTGACTGAAAGTTGTTTAGCCGAAAAATAATCTTGGAAATGGCCTGTTAAAGGATAAACTTCAACGTGTACAAAACAGCTGGATACGAGAATTATTAGTGTAATGTATAATTTGTTGAAGATCAAAGATTACCATTACTTGAGGAACAAGAATAAAAATACAAACTATGACTAAGCCGGACTGCATTTCAAAAGTTGTAGAAATTTTACTGGCCATCGTACTTTTGTATAATTTATAAAATCATTTTGATTCAGTCACTAAAACATGGAAATATAAACCTAGAGAGAAGCGAGGCTTGGGAAGACCTAAAAAGAGATGAATACTGGAACAGGCCATTGAGCCTAATCCTAAGCCTAAGCCTAATCATCAGATGATGATGATGAAATCATTTGAACACCGAAAAGACAATGGGTGAATGGTACTCCATTTGAATATTGAACAAATTATGTCGCTTTACAATTACATAATTTTGTCAACTAAGTAAATATTTTAATTGCATTGTCTACTAATTGATCATATTATAGTAATTACAGTCGAACCTCCCTGATTCGAATCTGATGGAACCGGCTGATTTCGATTTACAGAGGTAAAACATTGAAACAAAAAATGTACTTAAAAATTGCGTTTTAATAAAATTCATGTAATTCCATAAAATATTAAATTACAAAAGTCAAAATTATTAATAGACCACCAATTTGATTGAGGAAAGTTTTTTACAAATATTATTTTACTTGTGTTGTTTAGGTCATCAGCCGAAAGGCTGGTTTGAACTTGTAGAGGTTTTACTAAGTAAAACGAGAAGTGAGGTGGCCTTCCTCACTGAACGGAAAAGTACGCGTATCAGCATGCAGGGCCCTTTGCAAAGCACATGTTTTCCCCTCTGTAAATGATACCTTTACTTCATTCACCACAGGGTTTACTTAATACTGTGATTAAGAATTAAGGGCATGTTTTGGTATTACAAGCTCTATTAGTACTCAAAAGCAAAAGATTATTCTACTTATAAGAACGATATGAAAAATTATTGAAAAAACGACATAAAAAACAGAGTAAAATAAAATCGGGATACGCGTAAACAGTACAATTATACCTACAAACAAAAAGTTAGGTCAGCCTACAGAAAATGAAAAATAAATTGGGTACCGAAAATTGTAGAAATTTTAACGAGTAAAATATTGCTTAATCTGAATGAATACAGCTACGGTATTTTTTACCCTGTTTGTACGAAAATCATACACCAAAGAAGGAAAGACTGCATTACTAAATTAGCCTAACTAATTTTTTTTTTTTTGCTTTCGTCTGGTTTCCTCTGACTTAAATATTAACTGAATTTTCAATATTTCCTGATGCGTATTGAAGCTTTGAACTACGCTTGTTATGCCCTTATTTGGTCGTAAGGTTTTGTGACAATAATGTTTTGTAAGAAGTGTAATTGTTTGTGTTTCTGCTTGGTTTCTTCTAACTCAAAAGTTAACTGCATTTTTCAGTTTTTTATAAAGCTTTTTGTAGTTTTGTACTACGCTTACTGTGTCCTTATTGTCGTGATTTAACGCATGCTTCATTAAAAATCGTGTACAATGTGTAAATTGGAAATTTTGTAATTATTTTATTAATAATGTATAAAAAAATGTATTGTTACAATATATATGACCACGAAACTCTCGAAAATTTTCGAATAGGGAGGTAATTTAATTCATATTAAGGACGATTTTTGAAGGGGATAGCATACAATTATATTCGATTTAGGGAGGATTTCGAATGAGGAGGTTTGACTGTATTTGTAACAATTAGGATATTTTAAATAATTAACTCTAACAAATAAAAAATATACTTTCTTTAATTATTCTGGTTTTACATTGATTTAAAATAAGTACCTATTTAAAATACATGTCAAAATAATAAACAACAAATAATAAATTATTTTGATGACTGGATTGGATTCCGTCCGAGAACGAATTGTTTTCATACGATGGTCTTGTGTGGAGAAGTACTAGGGTGAGATGTGAATATCTAACTACAATCATTACAACACGTAGAAGTGGCAAATGCTACAGTACACGTGCCGGTACGACATGGCAACATCGTTTACACTGTTGCAGGCTATAAGTCATAATAGCGGGAACGATGCCGGACGCGAAATTGTCGGTAATTTGTACGAACGCGAAATTGTCGGTAATTCGAAAGGAGTCTGAATTGATAGCACAGTGAATAAAATTGAAAAATGCTCAATTTTCAATATCAGGACAAACCAATACCAAAACTCAGGGTGTAAGTGTAACAAATACCCTATATACTCTCATCAAAGTTGAATATACTCTTCAAATAAGCGATGTGCGAAATGCACGCTTTTTGAAAAGACGCGGAATTGGTAGCGGGATGTATATATATATATATATATTTTATATATATATTCACATAAAGAAAGAAAAAATAAAAATATGAATTTTGAAAAATAATCAAACATAAAAATTGAAACAGTGATAAAATTGTAATTAAAACGTTGAAATTGCTGGAAAATAATTCAAGAATAATCAGGAATTTTACAACTTGAAAAAGTTGATGATTCCGAGATTGGAGATGTAAAATAAAAGATTGCTTAAAAATTATGGTTTTAAAATGACGGGGGAAAATTACTTTTGATAGAATGGGGAAAATAAAAGGTTGGTAATAATAAAGAGAATAGAAAAAGCGTTAAATGCAAAACTCTGGAGGAATGAGATTTGAGCGTAGAAAAGTCATTTTCATTGCAATCGTTGATGAAAGGGATGATTCTGTGCTTTTCGTATTCCTCACCCTTTTTCATCCCCTCATTTTCCCCCGACAATGTTTATCCCTTTCCCCTAAACTTATTCATTTCAGAAAACTCTAAAAAAAGTTTTTGTTGGATTATCATCATGGTACGGAAGAAAGGATTGTGAATTTTTTCTATTCAACGTTAACCCATCGTAGCCTATTATTATTTAAAAAGCTCTTTATAATCCACATTCGGTTTCCTTTTTACTCTCCATTGTCACTTAACTTTTCTGTTTTTAACAGTTTAATATTCGGAAGCATGTTTCCCAGTGATAAACCAAAATATAAGTTTAATTTTTACTTTCTCTTGCCCTATATAAATATATAGGAATGGTATTATGTATTGTTTTCATGTAAATTTTTCGAAATGAGGTAATTACCGGAAATACCCGTTTTCATACCCCCTGGAACCAAAAAACATGTTTTTAGCGAATGGTCTGTGTGGTGTGTGAACAAATATCTTAAAAATGGAATATCGTACGAAATTGAAACTTGAAACTTACATTACGTACCACAAGGGGGACTAGACACGAACATTTTCATCAAAATCAGTCAATTGGAGTTATTAGCCTATTTGCGAAATTTTCCACTTTTTTGCTATTTTCTCAAAAACCTCCTCCAATTTTTTTTTGAAAATTGCTTTATTTACTACATTTTAATGCTCTGCAAAGAAGGCAAGCAGCATATCTGCTGAAATTCTTAGGGCTATGCTTTCGTGATAAGAAATGGTTTTAAAAGATCGCGGCCTTAAGGGAAATCGGACTGGAAAAAATGAAAAAAAATTATCGATTTTCAGGTTTTAACTGTGTTACACAGTTTGAAATTAGCGCTTTCCAATGGTACCAAAATCACGTTTCTACGAAAACTAGAATTTTTTTTGTTTTTATAAAAACATATTTTTAAGAATGTTTTTTATCTAATGTGTAATTAATTAATGTGTGTTATCTGTGTAAAAATTTTCCTGTTTTCGTAAACAAGTCATATTGTGTATATGATTTTTAGTTATTTTGTCACTTATTTTTACGAATTTTTTTAGTATTTCTCTTTCAATCTAGACGGCACTTTTGTTTGTAAGGTTTAGGTTATGTAATTTATGTTGTATAAGTTACTTAGTGCATTCCTGCTCGTATGAAGCAGAAATGCAATCAGTAAGTACATTTTTATATAGAAATGCATTTATAAATTTCAATCACCATTTCCCAAAAACTGTGTTTTTTTCAAACAAAAGACCTATTTTCTAAAGAACTAATAAAGCTTTTTCCTCTAAATTTTAATGGCGCATTCCTTACATGTATTTACATTAACAGGTGGAGGAATTTGTTGTTTTTTTAATTTATATAAAAAATATAAATTTTTTTCTACAAAATTTTAGCTTTTTGAGTAGGGATTCACGGAAAAATTTATAAAAAAGTTAATAATTTATTTATTTTAAAATGACTCCGTCTATCTGTCAGAAATATGTTAATGAATAACTAGTTAAAATTTGAAGATTTTCTGGCCATAGGTAACGGAGAAAACGGGTCAAACATTAACCTGGGCTAAGATAGCAGTTCTGACTCTTCTTAATACGTATTCTACAGTCCAGCCTCTCTTAGTTTGCTCCTAATGTAAACAAATAATGACGTCACTGAGCATGCGCATTATATCAAAATGTGTACACGCTGATTAAAAAGTAACAACAAAATACTTTCAAAAGTATTTAAATACAAAATACTTTTAAAAGTATTTTTATAAATGAAATTGTTAGTCCTACATCGTATCATGCCTGATGTTTTTAGTACTTTAAGTGCTTATAATTTAAAAAATAGTTAACTTAATAGGAATACGACATCTGTAAAGTCGTGGACTCTAGCGTGCACCCTGTAGTAGGTGGCTTTTGTTTATTGACAGTAGGACCAAACTAAGAACGGCTGAACTATATATACTCTTTCCAACTGTCGGAAGATACCATTGCTTACATGGCCAGAGCGTTGTTACGTACTGTGTTAAAAACATTGACTCACACCATGAAAATAAAAGTTGATCTTATTGTAGGCTATATTACACTTATGATATTGAAACAAATTACGTTTGCAATTAAAAATTTTTACCTTATTATCTGAAATAATTATAATTTTGTAACAGAATTGTTATTACGTTTGTAACTGAATATTACCATTTTTAGGGTAATGTACAGCATTTTGTTTGTAAAACCATTAAAATGTTATGAAGAGATAAAATTAAATTAAAATTTTTTTTTATTCTTCCAAAATCTATATTTATCCATTTCATCGCCATAGGCCTATAAATTCTATAAATGTAACTATTTACATTTTTACTTTCTCTTGCCTATATGAATATATAGGAAGGAAAGTATTGTTTTCATGTCGATTTTTCGAAATCGAGTTTCCACCGGATCTATACGTTTTCAGACCCCCTGAACCCAAAAAACATGTTTTTAGCGATTGGTCTGTGTGTGTGTGTGTGTCGTGTGTGTGTGTGTGTGTGTGTGTGTGTGTGTGTGTGTGTGTGTGTGTGTGTGTGTGTGTGTGTGTGTGTGTGTGTGTATACAAAATATCTCAAGAACGGAACATTGTACGGACTTGAAACTTGAAACTTAAACTACATACCACTACCGAACTTGACACGAACATTTTCATCAAAATCGGTCAACCGGAAGTAGTAGTTTATTCGTGTAATTTTTCACTTTTTTGCGATTTTCTCAAAAACTGGTCCTACGATTTTTTTTTAAATCGCCTGGTTTACTAAACATTTTATTTTCTACAAGATAGGGTAGGCGCCATGTTTGCTGAAATTCTGGGTAAGGCTGTTTTTACGTAAAAACATTTTCTTTTTATGATTGGGGCTTTAATATGCATTTTAGCGCAAAACGTTATATAATAAAAATTGTAGAAAATGTAAAATTCTACAACTTTTGTTTCAAACATATTTTTGTAAAACGCTTAGTTTAGCGGTAATTAGCGATTTTCTGTTTTTTTCTCACGAAAACGTGTGAAAAATCGATTTTTTTAAGATTTCGGCCTTAGTATGCACTTTACGACAAAAGTATATATAATCATATTTATAGAAAATTAAAAGATCTACAACTTTTATTTAAAGCATTTTTCTCTACAGAGCCTAGTTTAGCGTGAAAGAATGATTTTCCGTATTTTGAAGCCAAACAGGTCGATTTTCATTTTGCATCTTTCACTCATGATTAAAATAAGGTTATGATTTTTGAGGTTAGTTTTTTGTTAATTTCTAATGTTTTATTACTAATGTTAGGTTATATTGTTTAAATTATTTGCACTGGCAAGAGAAAGTTGTGTGAGTGTTTCACACCAGATTTTTTATTTTAAAGTACCTATTTCATTTCATTTTAATTTTCAATACTTTCAATCGAATATTGGGGCCAAACATTTTAATTAATTCTTAAAATAATTATTCATTCTTAAAATAATAGTCACTTATGATTTTAACTTTAGTTTAAATTGCAATTACAACTAAAAATTATACACTTTTAATTAAATGCTACGTATGTTTTTAGGAGAGAGTATGTTTTAGTACCTGAGAGCTTATTGCTCTATACAACTAATGTTAAGTTGGTGCGCCTATCTTTCCCACAGTCTCAAGTGACTTGGATGTAGTATAGGAATAAAGCATGTATAATCAAAGTTGTAGAAAATTAAACCACTACAACTGTTATTTCAAGCATTTCTCCTATAGTGCTTAGTTTAGCGTCAATTAAAATTAGGAGCAGATCTATTGGCGTGTGTAGGGATACTACTCCCCGCATTCCCCACTTCTACTTTTCGAGCTATATTCCGTTTTTGTTAGTTGAGTCCTGTTGTAAACAAACTGCGTATGTGTTAGTCCCTGTAAATACGCAACACACAAACACGCGTGGCCTTGGGTGACTCTCTGTAAGCTACAACAGCGGTGATCTAAAAAAACATCCACTCATTACATTTTGTCAATTTAATCGTCAGTGGTATAATGTTGTTGTTTAGGTCATCAGCCAAAAAGCTGGTTTGAACCTGTAGAGGTTTTACTAAGTAAAATGAGGAGTGAGGTGGTTTACGATTGCTTTCCTCACTGAATGGAAAAGTATGCTTATCAGCATGCCGGGCCCTCTGAAAAGCACATACTTTCCACTCTGCAAATGACACCTTCACTTCATTCACCACAGGGTCTGGCTGTATAATGAAATCCATTACTTTCAGACGAGATAACTCTGATTAGTGCCTTTTACGCCTCTACCTCTTCTGTTCTTAAATGATTCAGTCATTTAATTGGCTGACCATGTGATAAGAAACAGAACTATTTATTTTAGCCCTGCAACGAACAGATTGAGAGTAATTAATTTGACTCTCCATCTGTCTGTTATGGGCAGTTGGTATAATGGTTTTGTCATACACAAATTATTTTCATTTCACATGACATCAGTTATTTATAGATTGGAGTAATGTAATAACAAAATAAATCTTGTAGTATATGAGGCAGTCACATTTTAGAATACGTGGTGTGATGTCTTCATGATTTAGTGTGCGATTTGATGTAAAATTCTATTTATTCGCATCAATTTTTGTATTTTTTCTTAGTTTTTGGGTGTTAGTGCGTGGTTGTGAACGTCATTATGCGAAAACACATTGTATCAACGATGGTGGACGAACCTTCTTCTTCCGGAAGTAATATTAAACATAAAAATCTGGTGTGAAACACACACAACTTTCTCTTGGCAATGCAAATAATTAATAATAAACCTAACATTATTAATAAAATATTAGAAATAAACAAAACACTAACCTCAAAAACATAACGTTATTTTAATCATGAGTGAATGACGCAAAATGAAAATCGTACTCAGTTTGGCTTAAAAAAACGGAAAATCACACTTTCACGCTAAACTAAGCTCTGTAGAGAAAACTTTTCTTAATAAAAGTTGTAGATATTTTAATTTTCTATAAATTTTATTATATACACTTTTGTCGTAAAATGCGTACTAAAGCCGAAATCTTAAAAGAATCAATTTTTCACACGTTTTCGTGAGAAAAAAACAGAAAATCGCTAATTACCGCTAAACTAAGCGTAATACAAAAAAATATTTGAAACAAAAGTTGTAGAATTTTAAATTCTCTACATTTTTATCATATACATTTTTGCGCTATAATACATAGACTATTAAAGCCGTAAATTTAAAAAAAAACACTTTTTTTACGTAAAAACAGCCTCACTAAGAATTTCAGCAAACATGGCGCCTACCCTATCTTGTAGAGCATAAAAAATTTAGTAAACCAGGCGATTTTTAAAAAAATCGTAGGACCAGTTTTTGAGAAAATCGCAAAAAAGTGAAAAATTATACGAATAAACTACTACTTCCGGTTGACCGATTTTGATGAAAATGTTCGTGTCGAGTCCGGTAGTGGTATGTAACTTAAGTTTCAAGTTTCAAGTTCGTACGATGTTCCGTTCTTGAGATATTTTGTATACACACACACAGACACACACACACAGACCAATCGCTAAAAACATGTTTTTTGGGTTCAGGGGGTCTGAAAACGTATAGATCCGGTGAAAACTCGATTTCTAAAAATCGACATGAAGACAATACTTTCCTTCCTATATATTCATATAGGCAAGAGAAAGTAAAAATGGGAAACTTTTACGAAGCGGAGAAAAGACAATAATTGCAATTAATGTTTTCAAGTTTGCTAATAAATATCCTAACCTAAAAATTAAAGAGATAGAATCACTTTCTGCTGAATTTAAATAAGATTTAATCACTTAAAAAAAGATTTTTTCGGTTGTCACTAATGGTCCTGATTTACCCTACATTAGTCGGTCTCTTCATAAACTAATTCTACCTATGGGGTTAATTTCAATAGTCGGTTCAATAGTTTTTGAACCGACATGAAAGTTATTTCAACGGCATGAAAGATACGAGCGGGCGTAATGAAAGGAAAATTTTTGAAACACGCTGTTCTGTTCGTTCCACTCGCCCGGTGGCTTGTTTACGCTAGGACTCAACTAAGAAAAAACGTACTATAGTATGTACATACGACGTGGGAGTATTATGTCCATCAACGTGTCCGCGAATGATGCCAAGTGCTAGATTTGTTCACCATTTCTATGTTTTAATGCTGTTTTAAATGTTTACTTTTAAAATGAAAATACAAAACCGTTTTTTTTTACTTTGACTTGCCTATATGAATAGGCTATAAGAATAGTAAGGAAAGTATTATTTTCATGTCGATTTTTTGAATTCGAGTTTTCACTGGATGTACACGTTTTCAGACCCGCTGAACCCAAAAAACATGTTTTTAGCGGTTGGTCTGTGTGTGTGTGTGTGTGTGTGTGTGTGTGTGTGTGTGTGTGTGTGTGTGTGTGTGTGTGTGTACATGAACAGAATATCTCAAAAACGAAACATCGTACAAACTTGAAATTTAAGTTACATACTACTAGAGGAACCCCCACGAACATTTTCATCAAAATCGGTCAACTGGAAGTGGTTGTTTATTCGTGTCATTTTTCACTTTTTTGCGATTTCCTAAAAAACGGCTCCTACGATTTTTTTAAAAATCGCCTCATTTAGGCTTGGTAATTTTTTATGCTCTACAAGATAAGGTAGGTGCCATGTCTGTTGAAATTCTTGAAGAGGTTGTTTTCTCGTATGAAAATTGTTTTTTACTTTCTCTTGCCTATATGAATATATAGGAAGGAAAGTATTGTTTTCATGTCGATTTTTAGAAATCGAGTTTTCACCGGATCTATACGTTTTCAGACCCCCTGAACCCAAAAAACATGTTTTTAGCGATTGGTCTGTGTGTGTGTGTGTGTGTGTGTGTGTGTGTGTGTGTGTGTGTGTGTGTGTGTGTGTGTGTGTGTGTGTGTGTGTGTGTGTGTGTGTGTGTGTGTGTGTATGTGTGTGTGTGTGTGTGTGTGTGTGTGTGTGTGTGTGTGTGTGTGTGAGTGTGTGTGTGTGTGTGTGTGTGTGTGTGTGTGTGTGTGTGTGTGTGTGTGTGTGTGTGTGTGTGTGTGTGTGCGTGCGTGCGTGTGTGTGTGTGTGTGTGTGTGTGTGTGTGTGTGAGTGTGTGTGTGTGTGTGTGTGTGTGTGTGTGTGTGTGTGTGTGTGTGTGTGTGTGTGTGTGTGTGTGTGTGTGTGTGAACAGAATATCTCAAGAACGGAACATCGTACGAACTTGAAACTTAAGTTGCATACCACTACCGGACCCGACACGAACATTTTAATCAAAATTGGTCAACCGGAAGTAGTAGTTTATTCGTATAATTTTTCACTTTTTTGCGATTTTCTCAAAAACTGGTCCTACGATTTTTTTAAAAATCGCCTGGTTTACTCAATTTTTTATTCCCTACAAGATTGGGTAGGCGCCATGTTTGCTGAAATTCTTGGTGAGGGTGTTTTCTCGTAAAAACGTGGTTTTTTTTAAGATTACGGCTTTAATATGCATTTTAGCGCTACAATTTATATAATAAAAATTGTAGAGAATTTAAAATCCTACAACTTTTATTTCAAACAATTTTTTGTATAACGCTTAGTTTAGCGGTAATTAGCGATTTTCTGTTTTTTCTCACGAAAATGTGTGAAAAATTGATTTTTTTAAGATTTCGGCCTTAGTATGCATTTTACAACAAAAGTGTATATAATAAAATTTATAGGAAATTAAAAGATCTACAACTTTTATTTAAAGCATTTTTCTCCACGGAGCCTAGTTTAGCGTGAAAACGTGATTTTCCGTATTTTTAAGCCAAACTGAGGTTGATTTTCATTTTGCGTCTTTCACTCATGATTAAAATGAAGTTATGTTTTTGAGGTCAGTTGTTTGTTTATTTTTAATATTTTATTAATAATGTTAGGATTATTGTTTATTATTTGCATAGGCAAGAGAAAGTTGTGTGAGTGTTTCACACCAGATTTTGTTTTTTTGAGATTGCGACTACTGTAGAAGTGAGTGCTTTGAAGCCGGTTCCAGTCGTCTGCAGGTCGACAGGGAGAGACACTCACAACTATGCGAGGCCAAGTCTATTGAAGAACATGAGCTACGATTAGCGTCTCAACAGATCCGTCAGGCTTCTATTCACAGAAGTGTGTGCTCTGAAGCCCTTCTAATCGCCTTAAGGCGGAGTGCACACCTATACGATACGATACGTAAGATACGATATTTGTCTTATACGATATTTATCGTATATCTTACATAAATGCACACCAGTGTGATACGATATTTATCGTATATCTTACAGTGTGCGATACGATTTTATTTGTACGATACAATCTTACAATTTTCTCAGTATATAATGAGTTCTTCAAGCGAAGAGGATGCTGTACTCTCCCGCTGGTATTTCCGTAGAAGGCGAAATAGAAGGATAAACAGAAGGTTTTGGGTTCATCCATATAATTTACACAATGCACACCACAGCTCAGCTATTGTATATAAAGAACTATCGCTGCATGAAGATAAATTCACGGAGACATACAGAATGAGACCTGATAATTTTTATTTTATTTTAAATCTTGTTTCCTCCGATTTAGAGAAAAAGATACTCGCTACAGGATGGCCATCACTGCAGCCGAACAACTGTAATCCTTTAATTGGTAATTTCATAAGCACGGATATTTTTGTACCTCATTTACAAAGAATATCATAAAAACAGGATCGTTTTTCATATTGTAAAAATATATTTAAAACAAAATTTAAACAATGAAAATAAGAACACGCGATAGTAAAATGTTTTAACAGGGGTGTCAGGGCGACTAATGTCTTAAGATAATTATCGCATAAGACAAGCAGAACATATCGTATGCGACAAATATCTTACGATAGATGTCGCTGTATTACTGGTGTGCGGCAAGTTTTCACCAGCAATATGTTTTGTATTGAGCAAGCAGACATTTATCGCATAAGATAAATATCGTATCTTACGTATCGTATCGTATAGGTGTGCACCCCGCCTAAGGCTGACAGGGAAATACACTCACAATTTTGCGAGGCCGAGTCTATGGATGATCTTAAGTTAGCGTCTCAACGAGTCTTTGAGTTAATATGAATACATTGAGATATAATATTATATCTCAGTAAAGGCTTATTCACTAAAGATCATTATTGTTGGAAATTTAAAATTAACTACATTCTTGAAAATAATAAAGCGCCGCGTATCTTAATTTAAGAACACCAAGATCTCGCTTTTATTTTACGTCCAATTATTACTTTCTCTTGCCTATATGAATATATAGGAAGGAAAGTATTGTTTACATGTCGATTTTTCGAAATCGAGTTTTCACCGGATCTACACGTTTTCAGACCCCCTGAACCCAAAAAACATGTTTTTAGCGATTGGTCTGTGTGTGTGTGTCTGTGTGTGTGTGTATACAGAATATCTCAAGAACGGAACATCGTACGAACTTGAAACTTAAAACTTAAGTTACATACCACTACCGGACCCGACACGAACATTTTCATCAAAATCGGTCAACCGGAAGTAGTAGTTAATTCGTATAATTTTTAATTTTTTTGCGATTTTCTCAAAAACTGGTCCTACGGTTTTTTTAAAAATCGCCTGGTTTACTAAATTTTTATTCTCTACAAGATAGGGTAGGCGCCATGTTTGCTGAAATTCTGCGTGAGGCTGTTTTTACGTAAAAACATTTTCTTTTTAAGATTGCGGCTTTAATATGCATTTTAGAGCAAAAATTTATATTATAAAAGTTGTAGAGAATGTAAAATTCTACAACTTTTATTTAAAACATTTTTTTGTATAACGCTTAGTTTAGCGGTAATTAGCAATTGTAACGTCTTATTGTAATACGTTACTGTTGGGATTTATTGTTTCATATCTTGGCGCCGTATTTCAGTTTGTATTATTAATTAATTCTGTTCACCGCAAGCTGTTGCTATCTAGCGTTTTTCTATTGCACTATTCTAGCCTGAGTTGAATTTTAATTTCTGCTAATTTAATTACGTACCTTATTTTTCCTGGTTCGACGTGCACTCTTGATTGTGTATTGAAATGGAACGGTAGTCTTCTATTACATTAAAATGTTTCGCCGATTTTGTACTTTTTATTCTTTTAGTTAAAGAATGTCGTTTTTGGTTTTAATGTTGCATAATGATTATTGCTAATGTTTAATTATGATTCTTTTATTTTTATCTGCTGTTCTTTTTTACATCTAATGATGTTACGTAAATTTTTATCAGTCTTTTCCGGGTTGTTTTTTTTCTAATTTGTTCTTAAATTTTTTTTGGATTTCGTCGCCCAAATTTATTTTGGTAAGTTCTTTTTGGTTTTGTTGTCGAATATTTCTAGAGATTGCGCTAATCAATTTTGTTTAATTATAAATTTTAAATTTTGAATTGAATCATTTTGCTTTTTCTTAATTCGATTCTTGCCTATGTTTTTCTCTTCTGTTCGGTTGTTGACCTATACCTTTCAACCTTATGTGGGTTTTAGTTAAGGTGTAGGGCAATTTAATCTATTGTTCTTGCCTTTTGGTTATTTTGCCTTTGGCTTATGTTGGTCGCAATCTATAGAAGTATTCCTTGTTTTTTTGTCTTTCTTTTGCTTTGTTTCATTTTGCTACTTCTGTTCTTGAAGTGTTACCTTTTTCTCTTTTGACGATAGTCCGTTTTTTGTCCAGGGTTCGGTTATAGGAGATTTCTACTATGGGTTCATTTCGATTCAGGAATATTTTCTGTTCTAACAATTTGGAGGGTTGAAGTTTTGGATAGCAGTGCCATTCACCTTACCTTGCACAACGTTGGTTTCGGAGGATGACTCTCCCGGGTTCGATTCCCGAATTTAGAAAATTGGCAGCTAAATATATGTCACTTCATGCAGTGGCAGTTTAATTTATTCATCTGATTAATTTGGCCGTTAACCATCGATTCTATCCAGGAAGGTTTGATTTCTGCAAACCGGTATGTTTGGTTAATTATTTATTTTTTTTTTTTGGGGAAATTCTGTTGTTTCTACTTGAACGTTTCTGCGCCCGTCAGGAATGTTTGCCTGTACTGTGCATGTCCTGAACTGAAAATATTGATGAACGAACTTGCCTATTATTTAACTTAAAAATATTTAAAATAAAAAAAAAAACTTTTATCATGTTTTCCTCTTTTATAATGAATTTTCTTTATCTATAATCTTGGCGTTTATTATTATAAATTTTATATTTTTTTAAATATATTTTGTTTTTTTATTTTCTTTAATAATTTTGTAAAAGCTACCATGGTACGCAATACATTTATATTAAAAAAAAAACAATTATGGTCTTATACTATTTACAGACAATGATCTGATCTTATGTAAAATTAATTCTTCCATTTAAAAATTTTCTTACAATAGTAAATTCTTTTAAAATAAATAAATCAGTTTCTAATTTTGGTCAAATTGTATCTGTTATAATGAATACTTAAAATAATAACTATTTGAATCTTATTATTCATTAAATATTGTAGTTTAAATTCATTTTTGAGATTTTCTTGAAATTTTCCTGAAATTATTTATTCAGGTATTTAATTTTGTAATAACTTAAATTATGTTCTTGTAGCTATTTTTCTCTTTTTTTTTAAAAAAAAAAAAAAAAAAAAAAGAAACAACTTGGATTTATTACTGTTTAATTAATATTATTATATTATTATTTGTGTGTTTTCTTTGTGCAATTATAATCATATGCAACAACTTCTTTTTATTTGGCTTCCTTGTTTTTTGTCAACCCCTGGGCCAACCTATCAGTGTGGATAGAGGGGAGGTGACACAATTTTCTGTTTTTTTCTCACGAAAACTTGTGAAAAATCTATTTTTTTAAGATTTCGGCCTTAGAATGCATTTTACGACAAAAGTGTGTATAATCAAATTTATAGGAAATTAAGAGTTCTACAACTTTTATTTAAAGCATTTTTTTTGTACAGTGCCTAGTTTAGCGTGAATGAGCGATTTTCCGTATTTTTAAGCTAAACTGAGGTCGATTTTAATTTTGCGTATTTCACTAATGTTTTTTGAGGTTAGTTTTTTTGTTCATTTCTAATATTTTATTAATAATGTCAGGTTTATTGTTAATTATTTGCATTGGCAAGAGAAAGTTGTGTGAGTGTTTCACACCAGATTTTTTTTTGTTATTAATAATAATGTTGACGTTGAAAGGAGGTAGATAATAATGAATAATTTAATAATATCAGACCTGACAGGGATCAAACTCGGTACCCCCAACCGACCGTCCACAGTACCAAGAAAACCGTTCGAAGTACGTATATTTTAGCTAAAATATGTACTTGTAAATAAAGAGACGGAATGGGGAGAATATTGTATTTACCAAATATCTTTTGCCTTGAAGTACTTGTGACAATTCTAATTGCGTATTTTTGTCTGGGAAAAATCTTAAGGTGTTCGGTTAAGTTGTTCCACGGAGTAAAGAGTGGAATAATGCAATAGGTAATTATCATGTCTTCTTCTGACAAAACTTTCCGGATATTTTGGAAAATAAAACACACTGAGCAAAGATGGTTAAATAGGTAAGATTTTGGCAAGAGTGTCATGAGTGTTTTACACTAGACTTTTTTACTTTCTCTTGCCTATATGAATATATAGTAAGGAAAGTATTGTTTTCATGTCGATTTTTCGAAATCGAGTTTTCACCGGATCTATACGTTTTCAGACCCCCTGAACCCAAAAAACATGTTTTTAGCGATTGGTCTGTGTGTGTGTGTGTGTGTGTGTGTGTGTGTGTGTGTGTGTGTGTGTGTGTGTGTGTGTATACAAAATATCTCAAGAACGGAACATCGTACGAACTTGAAACTTGAAACTTAAGTTACATACCACTACCGAACTCGACACGAACATTTTCATCAAAATCGGTCAACCGGAAGTAGTAGTTTATTCGTATAATTTTTCACTTTTTTGCGATTTTCTCAAAAACTGGTCCTACGTTTTTTTTAAAAATCGCCTGGTTTACTAAATTTTTTATGCTCTACAAGATAGGGTAGGCGCCATGTTTGCTGAAATTCTTAGTGAGGCTGTCTTTACGTAAAAAAAGTGTTTTTTTTTAAATTTACGGCTTTAATATGTATTATAGCGCAAAAATGTATATGATAAAAATGTAGAGAATTTAAAATTCTACAACTTTTGTTTCTAATATTTTTTTGTATTACGCTTAGTTTAGCGGTAATTAGCGATTTTCTGTTTTTTTCTCACGAAAACGTGTGAAAAATCGATATTTCTAAGATTTAGGCCTTAGTATGCATTTTACGACAAAAGTGTACATAATTAAATTTATAGAAAATTAAAAGATCTACAACTTTTATTTAAAGCATTTTTCTCTACAGAGCGTAGTATAGGGTGAAAGAGTGATTTTCTGTATTTTAAAGCCAAACTGAGGTTGATTTTCATTTTGCGTCTTCCAGTCATTATTAAAATAAGGTTATATTTTTAGAGATTAGTTTTTTGTTTATTTCTAATGTTTTATTACTAATGTTAGGAATATTGTTAATTATTAGCATTGGCATGAGAAAGTTGTGTGAGTGTTTCACACCAGATTTTTTTTATTTAGTAAATTTTGATTCTAACCAACTATTGTTTAGTTAAACCAAAGTATTATTTGTTTTTTCATTAACTCTTTGATTTTTTGTTTCAGCTTCAACCTTACTTTCAGCAATGGATCAATCAGTGGATCCTTGTGAAGATTTCTTCCAGTTTGCTTGTGGTAGTTGGAATAAAAAGCATGTAATACCTGAAGATAAAAGCAGTATTAACGTTTTTGATGTACTCTCCGATCAGTTACATGTCATTCTTAAAGGTATTTAAAATTTTTATACATTTAAACATTTCAGTATAAAATGCTAAAACTACAACATAATCTCATAAGTTCTCAACATAATTCCAGGAGTGGTTCACAAATTAAAAAATTAAAGTACCTAAACCAAACAAAAACAACTCACGTCACTTGACGTTATGTAGAAATGTATCCATCACGTTTTTTTTGAACGGTGCAACCCTACCGCGGTTTGACAAGGTCATTATTAAGGTTTGGATATTGACAGACGACTGGAATTTTGAACATTTGTTTCTCTGTTCTAATTCTCTACTAGAGACACCGTGATTCGTGTTCGGCGCCATCCGTGTAAACGTACATAACAAGTCATGAAATTAAAATTATTGTAACAGCTAAGCTTAGGTTCGTTTGGGATCTTGGTATAATGAATAACAATTATTTACTGATAGAAATAATCATTCAACTCAGACTACTTACAAATACAATTAGATTACTTCAATTAAATTAATTACAAAACATTTTTTTGTAATAACTTTATTTGCAGTCAATTTGTAGAACGCCAGTTTAACTTAAGTTCAGCCTAGCAATGTGTAGTGATGCGTTTCCAAACGAAAGTTGCCAGCTATGCTCAGCGTTGTAGAGAATAATACGAGTAAAAACAAAAGAAAAATATAACAAAAGTTGAGAAAAACGAAATTATTCTACAATTACTATCACTACAACGAATAAAAAAAGCTTTTTTAAAATAGCGAAAATATTTTATTAAAAATATTATTGTTTAAATGAATTTGGTAAATTGTTGAATTTAAATTTTGAAAAATTAAGTTTAATAATAATAATTTATAAGATACGATAATAAAATTAGATGATAATAAAAATAAGATAATAAAATAAGTTTATAAGATAAGTAATTTGGTTATCTTATCACCTTTTCGTAACTTAACGTGCTTCAAGTGTTAACGATGTTTAATTAAGTTCATAAAGTTGAGCTTTGCTCATTCATAAAACTATGTATCAATTCAAGATGTCTACTGCGACATAAAAATATCTGGTGTGAAACACTTACACAACTTTCTCTTGCCAATGAAAATAATTAACAATAAACCTAACTTTAGTAATAAAACATTAGAAATAAACAAAAAACTAACCTCAATAAACATAACCTAATTTTAATCATGAGTGACGCAAAATGAAAATCAACCTCAGTTCGACTTAAAAATATGGAAAATCACTCTTGCAAGGTAAACTAGGCTCTGTAGAGAAAAATGCTTTAAATAAAAGTTTTTGATATTTTTAATTTTCTATAAATTTGATTATTACTTTCTTGTCGTAAAATGCATACTACGGCCGAAATCTTAAAAAAAAATCGATTTTCACACGTTTTCGTAAGGAAATAACATAAAATTGCTAATTACCGCTAAACTAAGCGTTATACAAAACATTTGTTGAAATGAAAGTTGTAGAATTTTACATTTACTACAACTTTTATTATATACATTTTTGCGCTAAAGTGCATATTAAAGCTGTAATATTAAAAAAACAATTTTTTTACGTAAAAATAGCCTCACCAAGAATTTCAGAAAACATGGCGCCTACCCTACCCTATCTTGTAGAGCATAAAAAATTTAGTAAATGAGGCGATTTAAAAAAAAATCGTTGGACCAGTTTTTGAGAAAATAGAAAAGAGTGAAAAATTACACGAATAAACTACTACTTCCGGTTGACCGATTTTGATGAAAACGTTCGTGTCGGGTTCGGTAGTTGTATGTAACTTAAATTAAAAGATTCAAGTTCGTACGATGTTCCGTTCTCGAGATATTCTGTACACACACACACACACACACACACGCAAACACACACACACACACACACACACACACACACACACACACACACACGCACATACACACACACACACACACAGAGTAATCACTAAAAACATGTTTTTGGGTTCAGGGGGTCTGAAAACGTGTAGATCCGGTGAAAACTCGATTCGAAAAATCGTTATGAAAACAATACTTTCCTTCCTATACCTATATTCATATACTAGGCAAGAGAAAGTAAAAATATTATTCAATACAAAAATTAATTATTCTTCCAATATATGATTAATCAATATATGACTTTGCACCTATTGTCTTATTAATTATTATATTTTTATATTCTAATATCAACATTCAATTCTAGAATTATGTTTCTAATGAAATAATATTACTCAATGAAAATTAAATAATGATCAAAAATACGTCACCTCCATGGGGTAATGATTAGCGCGCTAGCCTACTAAGCGGGGGGTCCCGAGTTCGATTCCTGGCTTGGGTCTGGAAATTATTACGTGTGAAATCCCCTTTATTAGTTTCTTAACCCACCGTAGTTGCTAATGATCAAACTGTTGATGCGACTTTAAATAGATAAAAAAATATCAAAAATATTTGAAGAACTCAAAAACACGTATTTCTGGTACGGTCACCTTCCACTGATATAAGGTTATTACATTTTTAATTACTAAGAAAATGTAAAAAAATATAAATTTCTTATAGAAAAGTTCATAATATTAATGGCTCTTAAATAAATTATTAAAGTTACTCATACCTGAAATTCTTTTTATAAATTGTCTATTGGGTGAAACCTCGTTAACCAAATTAAAGAAAAGGAGGTTGAGTAATATGGTAATCTGATGAGATTGCGTGACAAAGAGAATGAAACCTATCAATTTATTAAATATCAAGAGGAACTAAAAAATCTGGTGTGAAACACTCACACAACTTTCTCTTGCCAATATAAATAATTAACAATAAACCTAATATTAGAAATAAAACATTAGACATAAACAAAAAAACTAACCTTAATAAACATAATCTAATTTTAATCATGAGTGAAAGACGCAAAATGAAAATCAACCTCAGTTTGGCTTCAAAATACAGAAAATCACTCTTTCACGCTAAACTAGGCTCTGTAGAGAAAAATGTTTTAATTAAAGTTGCAGATCTTTTAATTTTCTATAAATTTGATTATATACACTTTTATTATAAAATGCATACTAAGGCCGAAATCTTAAAAAAATCAATTTTTCTCACGTTTTCGTGAGAAAAAAACAGAAAATTGCTAATTACTGCTAAACTAAGCGTTATACCAAAAAATGTTTGAAATAAAAGTTGTAGGTTTTTAAATTCTCTACAACTTTTATTATATAAATTTTTTCGCTTAATTGCATATTAAAGCCGTAATCTTAAAAAAACTTTGTTTTTACGTAAAAACAGCCTCACCCAGAATTTCAGCAAACATGGCGCCTACCCTATCTTGTAGAGAATAAAAAATTGAGTAAATGAGGCGATTTTAAAAAAAATCGCAAGACCAGTTTTTGAGAAAATCGCAAAAAAGTGAAAGATTACACGAATAAACTACTACTTCCGGTTGACCGATTTTGATGAAAATGTTTGTGTCGGGTCCGGTAGTGGTATGTAACTTAAGTTTCAAGTTTCAAGTTCGTACGGTGTTTCGTTCTTGAGATATTCTGTTCACACACAGACAGACACACACACACACACGCACACACACAGACCAATCGCTAAAAACATGTTTTTTGGGTTCAGGGGGTCTGAAAACGTATAGATCCGGTGAAAACTCGATTTCGAAAAATCGACATGAAAACAATACTTTCCTTCCTATATATTCATATAGGCAAGAGAAAGTAAAAGAAAGAGATAAATGGATCAGAGAAATCGAAGCAGACCTAGAAACTATGAACATTTCAAGAAAAAACTTTGAGTATAAAGACTTTTATAGAGACAAATTAAAATCTTTTGTAAACTTTTCTGTTACGAAGGTGCAGAGAGTTGGGCAGGCCTGGACTGAAGAACGAAAACAGGTTTTTACTGTTAAAATGAAGGAATTTCATGTCCAGAGATAGCAGCGCAGGAATCCCACTAATAAGTGAAGAAATTGACTATATAACTAGTGCGCTCTTCAATGGGATAGTCAAATAAAAAATAAATCTGGTGTGAAAAACTCACACAACTTTCTCTTGCCAATCATATATGAAGGACGCAAAATTAAAATCAACCTCAGTTTGGCTTAAAAATACGAAAAATCACTTTTTCACGCTAAACTAGGCTCTTTAGAGAAAAATGCTCAAAATAAATGTTGTAGATCTTTTAATTTTCTATAAATTTAAATATATACACTTTTGTCGTAAAATGCATACTAAGGCCGAAATCTTAAAAAAATCGATTTTTCACACGTTTTCGTGAGAAAAAAACAGAAAATCACTAATTACTGCTAAACTAAGCGTTATACAAAAAAATGTTTTAAATAAGACTTGTAGGTTTTTAAATTTTCTATAACTTTTATTATATACATTTTTGCGCTAAAATTTGTAATGAAGCGGTAATCTTAAAAAAACAATTTCTTTACGTGAAAACAGCCTCACCGAGAATTTCAGCAAACATGACACCTACCCTATCTTGTAGAGCATAAAAAAATGAGTAAACCAGGCGATTTTTAAAAAAATCGTAGGATCAGTTTTTGAGAAAATCTCAAAAAAGTGAAAAATTATACGAATAAATTACTACTTCCGGTTGACCGATTTTGATGAAAATGTTCGTGTCGGGTTCAGTAGTGGTATGTAACTTAAGTTTCAAGTTTCAAGTTCGTACGATGTTCCATTCTTGAGATATTCATTTCACACACGCGTGCGCGCACACACACACACACACACACACACACACAGAGACATACACAGACCAATCGCTAAAAACATGTTTTTTGGGTTCAGGGGGTCTGAAAACGTGTAGATCCGGTGAAAACTCGATTTCGAAAAATCAACATGAAAACAATACTTTCCTTCCTATATATTTATACTAGCGTCCCCCGTCGCGGCGTCGCCCGCGCAAAGGTTATTGGTTACAAAATATCTTATGTTAAAAATAGTATAAGAGGCTTTTAATTTAGGTTTTCAATTTTGACTGTTCACATTTCAAGAAAAATTTCATGTTTAACAATAGTATAAAACTCCTCGAGTTATTATCTTTTATCTCATGACTTACATACAATAGAAAAAATATTATAATCCCATATCTTCATCAATAGCATGCACGAATTAGGCAGTCCAACCTTCCGCAGTGCGTTGAACAAAACCTGTCAAACATGTTCAAACCTGTTGAATACCTGTCAAACATCTGTTTTTATTTTCTGGCTTTTTTTCTATTATATTCAACTTATCTATATAGATCCGATATAATCTCTGTGTATTTCTTATGGGAGACGTCGTTTTTATGCGATTTCTCCCGTTAAAATCAAAATTTTGGGAAACCCTTCCTTAGTGCTCCCCTACATAACATAACAAAGGTTCCCTGCAAATTTCAAGTCTGTACCTATTATAGTTTCGGCTGTGCGTTGATTATGAATCAGTCAGTCAGTCAGGACTTCTTCTTTTATAAGTATTATGCTAATTACAAAAATTCTGGAATTATTTCTGATTAAAATATTAATCCAGTTTAGGTCAAAAAATTAAACACTACGTACAGTACAACATCCGGAGTGACAAAAGTAAAACATAGATTAAAATCGTTGTTAACGTCAATTCAACTTCTGGGAAAATAGCTATAGATTATAAATGCGATTAAGAATAAAATGCGAGTTTTAACATCCGCTGTAGGCCGACTGTTACTGTTTTAAACGAATCATATAATATAAGTATAGGCTACCTATGTGTATTTCTTATGGGACGAAATTTTTGCGATTTCTACACTTTAAAATGAAAATTTTGCAAAATCCTTTATTAGGATTTTACATAATAGATTTGCAATCAAATTTATTTAATCAATAAAACTGAAATAATTGAAAATTTTTATAAATAGACCGTTCAAATCATTTAATTCTGAATATGTAGCCTAAATTTGTAATTTTTTGTTTGGTGGCTGTCAAATACCGTCTGCTTTTTTTCGGGCCTGCGCCCTAGATCCACATTCAATATAATAATAGTACTATTTAGTTACTGAAAATGTGTTCTTGGATTTCAAATCACTATCATTAAATAATTGATTTAAGTTAACAAAATTTGTTCGTAGAAGAACGGTGAGTAACGACTAAAGCACAGTAGTACGATAGTTTGTTCTGAGAAGAACGGTTTTAAATAAAACTGTTTTTTGACGCTATCACAGTGACTGTCAAATAGGCCTACCGTCTGAAAGTGTGCAACGCAAGTACTGGTGAGCTATGGAATATGCCTATGGAAGGGGTAAATGTGTATTGGAGAACCAGCCGTAAGCGTAGCGCTTCGCGTTGATTCATTATCTTCGCATCAGTGGGGGGGAATGTTTGCTAAAATTTGCTAAAATTTTGCTTTAAAATCAAAATTTTGCAAAATCCTTTCTTAGTGCGCGCTTACACAACATAAGAAAGCTAACTTCCAAATTTCAAGTCTGTAACTATTATAGTTTCGGCTGTGCGTTGATTATGAATCAGTCAGTCAGTCAGTCAGGACTTCTTCTTTTATAAGTATAGATAGGCAAGAGAAAGTAAAAATTGTGTATGAGGAAATAGTACCGGGATACCGAGCTTTCCTTACTTGGTTGCAGATTATATGATCGATTTCCGAACAATAATAGCAAAACAATGGGTAGATTAGTGAATAAGACATTGAAGTTGTAATGCAGTCTTTACATAAATAAATACCGTGTATTTGTTTAATATAATCATCTGATATTGTTTATTACATCTGTAGCCAGCCTACTGTACTAATTATATTTTTTACTTTCTCTTGCCTATATGAATATATAGGAAGGAAAGTATTGTTTTCATGTCGATTTTAAGAAATCCAGTTTTCACCGGATCTATACGTTATCAGACCCCCTGAACCCAAAAAACATGTTTTTAGCGATTGGTCTGTGTGTGTGTCTGTGAGTGTGTGTGTGTGTGTATACAAAATATCTCAAGAACGGAACATCCTACAAACTTGAAGCTTAAAACATGGTTACATACCACTACCGAACCCGACACGAACATTTTCATCAAAATCGGTCAACCGGAAGTAGTAGTTTATTCGTATAATTTTTCACTTTTTTGCGATTTTCTCAAAAACTGGTCCTACGATTTTTTTAAAAATCGCCTCATTTACTTAATTTTTTATTCTCTACAAGATAGGGTAGGTGCCATGTTTTCTGAAATTCTGGGTGAGGCTGTTTTCACGTAAAAACATAGGTTTTGTAAGATTACGGCTTTAATATGCAATTTAGCGAAAAAATTTATATAATAAAAGTTGTAGAGAATTTAAAAACCTACAACTTTTATTTCAAACATTTTTTCGTATAACGCTTAGTTTAGCAGTAATTAGCGATTTTCTGTTTTTTCTCACGAAAACGTGAGAAAAATCGATTTTTTTAAGATTTCGGCCTTAGTATGCATTTTATAATAAAAGTGTTTATAATCAAATTTATAGAAAATTAAAAGAACTGCATTTTTTATTTTGAACATTTTTCTCTACAGAGCTTAGTTTAGCGTGAAAGAGTGATTTTTGTATTTCTAAGCCAAACTGAGTTCGATTTTCATTTTGCGTCTTTCACTCATGATTAAAATAAGGTTATGTTTATTGAGGTTAATTTTTGTTTATATCTAATGTTTTATTACTAATGTTAGGTTATATTGTTTAAATTATTTGCACTGGCAAGAGAAAGTTGTGTGAGTGTTTCACACCAGATTTTTAATTGAGGGAGTTAGCGATTATTTGCAAATATAACAGTAACGCAATCGATTTGTAGCCTCTGGAAACCACTATACATGAATTTTCAGAAAAATTGTTAGGACCGTTTACGTGAACAGTTGTACATCTACACATACATCCGTCAAGTTGTCTATTTAGTTCTGTTACCCAATTGTTAATGTCTGGTAATTTTTTTTAAGTTAGGGAAATTTTGTTTTGATGATCCGAAGTTGGTAGCCCTACTCAACCGGTATAGATACGGTAGTATGAGTTCATTCTCTTTGGGCAGTGTAAAATTTTGTGTCGTATCGGATTGTGTTACGAACAGAATGTCTTTTACTCTTGAACAACAGGTTTTTATTCTTGAACAATATTTTGCTACGAAATCGTACGTGAGTGTAAAATAATAATTTCAAATTAAATTTATTGGTGTTCTTCCACCAGAAAAATTGTAAATTTCTAGGTTAAACCGATTTCGAGAGACTGGTAGTGTTTGCGACCGAAAACGTAGTGGTCGATAACTCTCTTGGCGGATGACGTTTTAGAGCATGTGAAAACAAAATTGCTCAATTATCCACGAAAAAGTTTACGAAAACTTTCCTCGCAAGTTGGTTTGTCATATTCGAGTGTTAAGAATGCTAATAAAAAATCTGGTGTGAAACACTCACACAACTTTCTCTTGCCAATGCAAATAATTTAAACAATATAACCTAACATTAGAATTAAAACATTATAAATAAACAAAAAACTAACCTCAAAAAACATGACCTTATTTTAATCATGAGGGAAAGACGGAAAATGAAAATCAACCTGTTTGGATTAAAAATATGGAAAATCACTCTTTCATGCTAAACTATGCTCTGTAGAGAAAAATGCTTTAAATAAAGTTATAGATCTTTTAATTTCCTATAAATTGGATTATGTACACTTTTGTCGTAAAATGCATAATAAGGCCGAAATCTTAAAACAATTGATTTTTCACACGTTTTCGTGAGAAAAAAACAAAAAATCGCTAATTACCGCTAAACTAAGCATTATACAAAGGAATGATTGAAATAAAAGTTGTAGGTTTTTAAATTTTCTACACTTTTTATTATAAAAATTTTTGCGCTAAAATGCATAATAAAGCCGTAATATTAGAAAAACAATTTTTTTACGTGAAAACAGCCTCACCAAGAATTTCAGCAAACATGACGCCTACCCTATCTTGTAGAGCATAAAAAATTTAACAAACCAGGCGATTTTAAAAAAATCGTAGGACCAATTTTTGAGAAAATCACAAAAAAGTGAAAAATTACACTAATTAACTACTACCTCCGGTTGACCGATTTTGATGAAAATGTTTGTGTCGGGTCCGGTAGTATTATGTAACTTAATTTTTAAGTTTCAAGTGCGTACGATGTTCCGTTCTTGAGATATTCTGTTCACACACAGACACACAGACACACACACACACACACAGACCAATCGCTAAAAACATATTTTTTGGGTTCAGGGGGTCTGAAAACGTGTATATCCGGTGAAAACTCGATTTCGAAAAATCGACATGAAAACAATACTTTCCTTCCTATATTTATATTCAAATAGGCAAGAGAAAGTAAAAAGCATTCTGTAGTATTTAATGAAATTAGTGGTTTGAGATGAAGAAATGAATATAATTTAACGCCTTCTAAATTAAAATCATATTTGTTACAAATAAATGCTTGAAAAATGAGATTAAATTATTAAAAAAGAATATGGTCTATAGAAATTAATTTATAAAGATAAATATATATTAAATATCAACTATTTATTACGATATAGTTATTATAAAAATAAAATAAAATAAAACTATTTATTTACGATATAGTTATTATAAAAATAAAATTTTTAATTTAATGCCTTCTAAATTAAAATCATATTTTTTACAAATTAATGCTTGAAATATGAGATAAATTATTGGAAAATATTATGGCCTAAAGTAATGAATTTACATAAAAATAAATAGATATTAAATATAAACTATAGATTTTATTATAAAAATAAAATGTTTAATTCAACGCCTTCTAAATTAAAATTATATTTGTTACAAATAAATGCTTGAAATGAGATTAAATTATTGAAAACGAATATGGCCTAAAGAAATGAATTTACACAAAGATAAATAGGTATTAAATAAACTATAAAATTTATTATAAAAATAAAATTTTTAAAAATATTATAGAAAGATTTTTTAACTAGGTATTTTGAGAATTTTATTGATGTCCCAACATGGCCATTTATATTATAATTTGGGTGTCAGTGGTGGAAATATTTGAAACAGCTGATCATAATGTAAGCGACAAAATGACTGCTACAATTTTAAAAATCTGGTGTGAAACACTCACACAACTTTCTCTTGCCAGTGCAAATAATTAACAATGAACCTAACATTAGTAATAAAACATTAGAAATAAACAAAAAACCAACCTCAATAAACAACCTAATTTTAATCATATATGAAAGACGCAAAATGAAAATCGATCTCAGTTTGCCTTAAAAATACGGAAAATTTCTCTTTAACGCTAAACTAGGCTCTGTAGAGAAAAATAATCTAAATAAACGTTGTAGATCTTTTAATTTTCTATAACTTCGGTTATATACACTTTTGTCGTAAAATGCATTTTAAGGCCGAAATCTTAAAAAAATCGATTTTTCACACGTTTTCGTGAAAAAAAATCAGAAAATCGCTAACTACCGCTAAACTAAGCGTTATACAAAAAAATGTTTAAAAAAAAGTTGTAGGATTTTAAATTCTCTACAACTTTTGTTAATACATTTTTGCCCTAAAATGCATATTAAAGCTCTAATCTTAAAAAAACAATTTCATTACGTAAAAACACCCTCACCAAGTATTTCAGCAAACATGGCGCCTACCCTATCTTGTATAGCATAAAAAATTGAGTAAATGAGGCGATTTAAAAAAAAATCGTAGGAACAGTTTTAGAGAAAATCGCAAAAAAGTGAAAAACTATACGAATAAACTACTACTTCCGGTTGACCGATTTTGATGAAAATGTTCATGTCGGGTCCGGTAAGGGTGTGTAACTTACGTTTCAAGTTCGTACAATGTTCCTTTCTTGAGATATTTTGTATACACACACGCGCGCGCGCGCGCGCACACACGCACACACACACACACACACACACACACACACACACAGACCAATCCTAAAAACATGTTTTTTGGGTTCATGGAGTCTGAAAACGTGAAGATCCGGTGAAAACTCGATTTCTTAAAATCGACATGAAAACAATACTTTCCTTCCTATATATTCATATAGGCAAGAGAAAGTAAAAATGACTAAAACAAATCTTATGAATTAGCAAATGACAAGTTGAGGCCTCATTACCCTGCCTCATTACCTATCATATATCAATTATTCATTTTTTTAAAAGAGAAAAGTAACATCCATAAATATATTTACATTTTATATTATTATAGGATACTTTTCACTCTCTATGATTTTTATGCGCATTTAAATTTATCAAACAAATTCAGAACATGGTAACGTTTCAGGCGTCTAACTTCTTCTGCATTACTTAAAAGATTTCTGGCCAATTCGTCTTCGTGATTTTCAAGTTTTACCTCATATTTTGTGTTAAATCGCCTTACCTCGTCAATGACGTCAGGAAGTTTGCAAATTATCGTGAATTTCTGCATTCTTTGCAAACCATGGCGTCCTTTTTATAACCCAAAGAACCTTTTTCTAAAACCTTTGAAATTACCTGCATTTTACTTGTGCTGGTAGTTCGCCAAAGTTTGACTCCGTACAACCAAACTGGTTTAAGCGAAATCTTGTAAATTAACAACTTATTTTTAAGAGAGAGTGAAGAATTCACTCTCAGATGAAGATTCCTGCTAATGAGCCAGTACATCCTTTTATATTTTATCTAGAATTTTATATTGCATTTAACAATCAAAACAATGGTTCACCTGTCCATCACTACTTGCTATCACGCGTACGCACACGCACGAAGTAAATAACAAAAATGTATTTCGGTTATAAAAATCTGGTGTGAAACACTGACATGACTTTTTCTTGCCAGCGTAAATAGTAAAAAACCTATGTTAACAATTAAATATAGTACCTAGCAGTACGTAACTTAATTTTCAAGTTTTAGCTTTGTACTATATTCCGTACTTTGTATAAGATCAAACGGCTGTTTTGAGAATAAGAGATACGAAAAAGAAGCTGCTGTAAGAAAAGGTGTACGACAAGGATGTTCATTGTCACCATTACTTTTATAGAAGAGGCTATTTGAAGTGAAGGAAAAATTTGCCGCAGGAATAAACATTCAAGGAGAAACAACAAAAATTCTGAGATTCGCCGATGATATCGTAGTATTAGCCGGATAAAGAAAGAACTAGAGGATATCTTAAATGGAATGGATGATATAATAAGAAAGGATTAATAAGAACAAAACAAACGTGTTGTGCCCGAGTGGTTGTGCAAGAGTGGGTGTTGTGCAAGAGTGGTTTAGAAGAGATGGGAAATTTAAAAAAAAGAAACGAAAACAAACAGGAAGTTGGGGAATTCTGTTATCTAGGGAGTAAAATAACAAAGGATGGTAGAAGCACAAGTGATATCAAAAGTAGGATTGCTCAACCTAGAAGGACCTTTGAAATGAAAAACAGCTTACTGATACAAATATTGATATACAGATTAGGAAAACCTCTTAAAAACATATGTTTGGAGTGTAGCATTATATGGGAGCGAAACGTTGGTGATAGGGGAGGGGTAGAAAGGAAGAGAATAGAAGCTTTCAAAATGTAGTGTTATAGGAAAAGTTAAAGATTAGGTTGGTGGAAAAAATAAGTAATTTAGAGGTTATTAGATGAGTGGATGAAAGAAGAAGTATTATTGAAACATCTTATCTGAAGAAGGGATAACTAGTGGGGCATATATTAAGATATCCAGGTTTTGCTTAATCAACAATGGAGGGTAATATTGAGGGAGTGAATTGTAGGGGGAGGCAACGATTAGAATATTTAAAGCTATTTACAGAAGATGTAGGGCGTTAACAGGCAAGTAGATATGAAATATCGACATACCTATCTTATGTTTATATTTCATATCTACATAATATTATAACGGGTGATTCAACAAGAGCGCCGGTTTTTAAACGGCTGGTAAATTTTTGTTTATCGGTTGGCAACATTGTTAGACCTCATTTCTATTTCGGAGAACATTCCGATTGACGATTCAGTTGTAGTTTCTCTTGTTCGCAGTGTAGTACTCTCGCAGTCTGTGTCTAACCATGGAGAAGTTTACTATTGCACAACGAGTGTTAATCGTCAAAACATTTTACCAAAATGGAGAGAGTTATGCGGCTACTGTCAGGCGACTTCGCGGTACTCTAGGACGTAATGAAGCACCGAATGAATCAACAGTTCGCAGGCTCATGAAAAAGTTTTTTGAGACGGGTTCAACAGTCGACCTTAAAAGTTCTGGACGTCGTCGTTCTGGCCGAACTGAGCAGAACGTTGCGTTGGTTCGCGACAGTGTGGCTGTTACCGATACCGTACGATGATTAGGGAGTTTTTGTGGCGTCATTTGGATGGAATGGACATTGACGAGTTGTGGTTTCAGCAGGATGGTGCCACCTGTCACGCTGCACGAGAAACAATGTTGTTGCTCCGTGAACGGTTCCAGGATCGCATCATTTCTCGTAATTCTGACCATCAATGGCCACCAAGGTCGTGTGACTTGACGCCTTGTGACTTTCATCTTTGGGGTCATCTGAAGTCATTGGTGTATGCCAATAAACCCCGAAACATCAATGACTTGAAGGAGGAAATTCGACGGGTTATCGGGCTAATGGAAGTCAAAACTTGTCGTGCAGTAATATCCAATTTCACGGACAGAGTTGATGCGTGCCAGTGCAGTAGAGGAGGACACATGCATGACATCATTTTTCATACATGAAATCGGAAGGTAAGATGAACTTGTTGATGTATTTATTTTCAGTTTTTCAATAAAATAAATCTCTTAATTTGATATATCAAAACCGGCGCTCTTTTTGAATCACCCTATATCTTGCGCAAGATAGAACAGCTAGAAGAACTACATCAAACCAGTTTAGAGACTGATGAAAAAAACTTTTCCGTTCTTGAAATATTTTGTTCACACATTAACACGAACAGAGCAATCGCTAAAAAAAATTTTTCGTTTAGTTGATCTGAAAACGTGTATTTTCGGTAAAACTCGATTATGAAAAATCGCCGTGAAAACAATACTTTCCTTCCTACATACTCATGTAGAGTAAGAGAAAGTAGAAATATATAAACTATAGACCTACATAAATTTTCTTTACATCTTTAAACAATCCTTTGTAGTTTTCATTTATTTTCATTTTTACATAATAAGAAAAAGATTGTAAAAAATCCCTTTTTTGAGCACTTCTCTTTGTTCTTATTTTAAAAGTATCTAAAGAAAAACATACAGAGTTATCTTTTCTAAGTTCCCTCTTTACAACGAGAACATAAGGACACAAAACAAAAGCAACAAGCCTCTTGTACCTCAAGTTGTGTTTGTTTCTTTGAAAAACACTTTTCCACTTTGTACAACACTCTTCCAGGCTATGTCATAATGTACGAGTATATATACAGGGTGATTAAAAACTACGCATCAATTTCTTGGGATCTCATTCTATAGCTAAAAATAAGAAAAAAAATTCATATAAACATATGCCTGAAAACGCTTAGTTAGCGAGTTACAGCTAGCGAAAAATTTCACCTAGAACTCTGTACCCTCGGTGAAGTAAGGCCGTATAAAAATGTTAATGGTAGGTTACAAAGATACAAATACGATTGTTTCTTATGTTTTTTAATCTGGAAAATTGAATAAAATTGGTTCCAGAGCTGTAAATGCAATACTTTCAGAGATATCTTACATAAAACACAAGAATTGGTGCAAAGAAATAACACATTTTTGTGTTTAACGTAAGATTACTTCCATAAATGGTAAATAAAGGTGTATTTTTAAGATATCTCTGAAAGTATTGCATTTACAGCTCTGGAACCAATTTTATTCAATTTTTCAGATTAAGAAACATAAGAAACAATCGTATTTGTATCTTTGTAACCTACCATTAACATTTTTATACGGCCTTACTTCACCGAGGGTACAGAGTTCTAGGTGAAATTTTTCGCTAGCTGTAACTCGCTAACTAAGCGTTTTCAGGCATATGTTTATATGAATTTTTTTTCTTATTTTTTACTTTCTCTTGCCTATATGAATATATAGGAAGGAAAGTATTGTTTTCATGTCGATTTTTCGAAATCGAGTTTTCACCGGATCTATACGTTTTCAGACCCCCTGAACCCAAAAAACATGTTTTTAGCGATTGGTCTGTGTGTGTGTGTCTGTGTGTGTGTGTGTGTCTGTGTGTGTGTGTGTGTGTGTGTGTGTGTGTGTGTGTGTGTGTGTGTGTGTGTGTGTGTGTGTGTGTGTGTGTGTGTGTGTGTGTGTGTGTGTGAACAGAATATCTCAAGAACGGAACATCGTACGAACTTGAAACTTAGAACTTAAGTTATGTACCACTACCGGACTCGACACGAACATTTTCATCAAAATCGGTCAACCGGAAGTGGTAGTTTATTCGTGTAATTTTTCACTTTTTTGCGATTTCCTCAAAAACTGGTCCTACGATTTTTTTTTAAATCGCCTGGTTTACTTAATTTTTTATTCTCTACAAGATAGGGTAGGCGTCATGTTTGCTGAAATTCTGGGTGAGGCTGTTTTCACTTAAAAACGTTGTTTTTTTAAGATTACAGCTTTAATATGCATTTTAGCGCAAAACTTTATATAATAAAAGTTGTAGAGAATTAAAAATTCTACAACTTTTATTTCAAACAATTTTTTGTATAACGCTTAGTTTAGCGGTAATTTGCGATTTTCTGTTTTTTTTCTCACGAAAATGTGTGAAAAATTGATTTTTTTAAGATTTTGGCCTTAGTATGCATTTTACGACAAAAGTGTATATAATTTAATTTATAGAAAATTAAAAGATCTACAACTTTTATTTAGAGCATTTTTCTCTACAGAGCCTAGTTTAGAGAAAAAGAGTGATTTTCCGTATTTCTAAGCCAAACTGAGGTTGATTTTCATTTTGCATCATTCACTCATGATTAAAATAAGGTTATGTTTTTGAGGTTAGTTTTTTGTTTATTTCTAATATTTTATTAATAATATTAGGTTTATTGTTAATTATTTGCATTGGCAAGAGAAAGTTGTGTGAGTGTTTCACACCAGATTTTTAGCTATAGAATGAGATCCCAAGAAATTGATGCGTAGTTTTTAACCACCCTGTATATATACACTAACACATGTATATATTTCGATGGAATATTACATACAAAGACTTTTCTATATTTCTTCTTTTTGCAAAAGTGAGTTCTTTATTTATTCTACGAATCCATTTCAATGGGGGTAAATATTGATTTAAAAATACTTTTCAATGTTACAATAAGTGGAAATAAATCGGAAAATAAAGGAAAATTTATAGGATTATTACTGGAAGAAAATGATTCAGTTCAAATATGAAAGGATATTAAAGATAATTTTATTAATTTCCCTCAAATCTAGACTAATTTTTTATATTAATTAATCCGATTTCATTTTAATTATTATTTTTATAAAAGCTAACAATTCATATCAAGCATCTTTCACCTTTAAATTTAAATAAAAATCATAAAAATATTACTAATATTGACTTAGCGCTGTTTCTCGCTTAGTTAATTTAGAATATTTCTTCTTCTTTCTCTTTCTAGTTTTTCTCATTAATCGTTTATAATATAAGTTTTTTTCTTTTTACTCTTTCAATTTTTACTTTCTCTTGTTCCATATAAAAAATAAATATTAGGAAGGAAAGAATTGTGTACACGTCGATTTTTCTAAATGGAATTTCACAAAAAGCATCTTTCAATCTTTAAAATTAAAAAAAAAACCATTAAAATATTTTTAATATTGACTGTTATTGCCGATTCACGATTAGTTAATTTAGAAAATTTCTTCTTTTTTATCTATCTAGTTTTTTCATTAATCGTTTATAACATAAGTTTTTTTCTTTTTACTCTTTCAATATTTACTTTCTCTTGCCCTATATAAATAATAAATAGTAGGAAGGAAAGCATTGTTTACACGTCGATTTTTCTAAATAGAATTTCACACGAAGCATATTTCAACCTTTAAAATTAAAAAAAAAACAATTAAACTATTTTTAATATTGACTATTATCGCCGATTCCAGCTTAGTTAATTTAAAAAATTTCTTCTTTTTTGTCTATCTAGTTTTACTCATTAATTGTTGAAAACATATGTTTTATTCTTTTTACTCTTTCAATTTTTACTTTCTATCGCCTCATATGATTAATTTAGTATTAGGAAGGAGAGCATTGCTTACGCATCGATTTTTCGAAATGGAATTTTTACCTCATATACACATTTTCAGACCCCCTGAAACAAAAAAAGTACCACTACTAATAACAGTAACTACTAAAGTTACCATTGTGGAATCAAACGCGAACATTTTAATCAGATTACTTCTACTAGTGGCGGTGCAGATACCTGTGCTCTCACTAGCAGCAGTAATCACTATTTAATTTACTACTAGGGTTGGGGGGAAAACAAACACAAACATTTTAATCTAATTACTTTTACTATACTCTATTTCATGTTCAGAATGGAGTATAACTCTTATGAGAACCCGTTGTGTCACGTCCGTTACGCCATCAGGCGTACGGAAAGCATCAGGTAGAGGCAATACAATAACCCTACTAAACCGGTAACATCCGAAGGTCCCGGGCAAAAATATTTAGAGTTTCCAATACCACGCTCTAACAAGCTCAATTTTAATCAATTTTAAAAGAATTACTTTCGCTTTCAAATTAATTACATTCTATTACGCTTGTTTATGTTGTTATTGTATATTTATGTCATTGTTGGACTCCGGGCCAACCCAGTCAGCTGGTAGAAAATCGCTATTATTTGTTAAGTAACACCGGTTGGGTAAGTGGCTTTGTATGGTGACCAGTTGGCAGTCATCCATGAACAAACTCTGGAGGTCCCTTGTTCAAACTCATGTCGTTACAGTTTTTACGTTTTACATCAAATAACTTATTTCTTTTAATAATGACATATGGGTTTTATTATTTTGGTACAAAATATAGAATTTTATCTGTAATTTGATGTTTGACTAGTCATAATTTATGTTGGACGGCAACGTAAATAACAACCAAATTTGAAAAAATTAGTGATTTGAAAGCAGATGGTCGTGTTTCATATTTCGAGAATCTCTGAATTATTTTGACACCTGAGAACTTATACTAAACATACAGTCTATTTTTAAACCCCGACGGGTGTTCAAACAAAAAATAATTGTTTCTTTTTTTATAATTTGTCTATCAAGATTTAAAGAATAACAATTCTATACATTCTAATAATTAAAAAAATCTGGTGTGAAACACTCACACAACTTTCTCTTGCCAATACAAATAATTAACAGTATTGCAAAAATTAGTAACAAAACATTAGAAATAAACAAAAAACTAACCTCAATAAACATACCTAATTTTAATCATGAGCGAAAGACGCAAAATGAAAATCAACCCGTTTGGCTTACAAATACGGAAAATCACTCTTTCACGCTAAACTAGTCTCTGTAGAGAAAAATGCTATTAATAAAATTTGTAGATCGTTTAACTTCCTATAAATTTGATTATATACACTTTTGTCGTAAAATGCATACTAAGGCCGAAATCTTAAAAATATCGATTTTTCACACGTTTTCGTGAGAAAAAACAAAAAATCGCTAATTACCGCTAAACTAAGCCTTATACAAAAAAATGTTTGAAATAAAAGTTGTAGGATTTTAAATTCTCTACAATTTTTATTATATAAATTGTTGCGCTAATATGCATATTAAAACCGTAATCTTAGAAAAGCAATTTTTTTACGTGAAAACAGCCTCACCAAGAATTTCAGCCAACATAACGCCTACCCTATCTTGTAGAGCAAAAAAAAAATATAGTAAACCAGGCGATTTTTAAAAAAGTCGTAGGACCAGTTTTTGAGAAAATCGCAAAAAAGTGAAAAATTACACGAATAAACTACTACTTCCGGTTGACCGATTTTGATTTAAATGTTCCTGTCGGGTCCGGTAGTGGTATGTAACTTAAGTTTCAAATTTCAAGTTCGTACGATGTTCAGTTCTTGAGATATTTTGTACACACACACACACGCACACACACGCGTGCGCACACACACACACATACACACACACACGTACACACACACACACGCAAACACGCACACACACACACACACACACACACACACACAGACATACAGACCAATAGCTAAAAACATGTTTATTTGGATTCAGGGGGTCTGAAAACGTGTAGATCCGGTGAAAACTCGATTTCGAAAAATCGACATAAAACAATACTTTCCTTCCTATATATTCATATAGGCAAGAGAAAGTAAAAAACAACAACTAAAAACACAGATTACTTTATATTATTTGGGTTATTTTGGATAGAGTAATAAACATTAGGAAACTTCAAACCGTTGTAGGAACCTCCAATCATATATCATCGGACTACTCGATGTCATTACATGAATCACAATTTGTTGTTGTTGTTTAGGTCATCAGCCGGAAGGCTGGTTTGAACCTGTAAAGGTTTTACTAAGTAAAACGAAGAGTGAGGTGGTTTACAATTGCCTTCCACACTGAGTGGAAAAGTGCGCTTATCAGCATGCCGGGCCTTTTGAAAAGCACATAATTTTCAACTCTGCAAATGACACCTTCACTTCATTCACCACAGGGTCTGGCTATATAATGAAATTCATTACTTTCAGAGGAGATAACTCTGATTAGTGTCGCAGTACACCTCTATCTCTTCTGTTCTTAAACGATTCAGCCATTTAATTGGCTGACCATATAATAAGAAACCGAACTATTTATTTTAGCCCTGCAACAAACAGATTGAGTGTAAATAATTTGACACTCCACCTGTCTGTTATGGGCAGAATCACAATTAGCACACCTAAAGAAAATTTTTGGATCTCCGGCACGGATTCATGGACCCATAACCACATACAACATGAAGTGCGCCTTATCCAAGGCTCTCCTGGTTTGCTTCTTTTTACCTTCTCTTGCCTATATGAATATATAGGAAGGAAAGTATTGTTTTCATGTCGATTTTAAGAAATCGAGTTTTCACCGGATCTACACGTTTTCAGACCCCCTGAATCCAAATAAACATGTTTGTAGCTATTGGTCTGTATGTGTGTCTGTGTGTGTGTGTGTGTGTGTGTGTGTGTGTGTGTGTGTGTGTGTGTGTGTGTGTGTGTGTGTGTACAAAATATCTTAAGAACTGAACATCGTACAAACTTGAAACTTGAAACTTAAGTTACATACCACTACCGGACCCGACACAAACATTTTCATCAAAATCGGTCAACTAGAAGTAATAGTTGATTCGTGTAACTTTTCACTTTTTTGTGATTTTCTCAAAAACTGGTCCTACGATTTTTTTAAAAATCGCCTAGTTTGTTAATTTTTTTATGCTCTACAAGATAGGGTAGGCGTTATGTTGGCTGAAATTCTTGGTGAGGCTGTTTTCACTTAAAAAAATTGTTTTTCTAAGATTACGGTTTTAATATGCATATTAGCGCAAAAATTTACATAATAAAAAATGTAGAGAATTTAAAATTCTACAACTTTTATTTCAAACATTTTTTTATATAACGCTTAGTTTAGCGGTAATTAGCGATTTTTTGTTTTTTTCTCACGAAAACGTGTGAAAAATTGATTTGTTTAAGATTTCGGCCTTAGTATGCATTTTACGACAAAAGTGTATATAATCAAATTTATAGAAAATTAAACGATATACAAATTTTATTAATAGCATTTTTCTCTACAGAGTCTAGTTTAGCGTGAAAGAGTGATTTTCCGTATTTGTAAGCCAATCGGGTTGATTTTCATTTTGCGTCTTTCACTCATGATTAAAATTAGGTTATGTTTATTGAGGTTAGTTTTTTGTTTATTTCTAATGTTTTATTACTAATGTTAGCATTATTGTTAATCATTAGTATTGACAAGAGAAAGTTGTGTGAGTGTTTCACACTAGATTTTTTTTGTAAGATGAAAGACAATACAAACATAGTGTGCCGTCCTCGTCTGACTGGATACGGTGTTCTTTTTCTTTCCTCCCTGTAGTTTTAACACATTTCTTATCTTTAGCCGGAGACTTCGTAGAAATTTTTTCCCTTGTCGCATTTTTTTCAGCTTCTAAAGAACTTTTACCTATCCTGTTGACTCCTCGGGTTCTGCGTTTAGGTCTTCGATCGCCTCTTGAGATAATTTCTGGCAGAATCTTGTTAGAGTTCTATGAGGGACGTCAAATGTTTTAGCTACACTTCTTATCGATTTATATTTAGCTTTACTTTCCTGGCAGCTCGTAACATGATATCAGGTGGAGTACTTCCCCTTTAAGTGTTTTTGTAGTTTCGCATTTTCTGTAAAGATGCATAAAGAAGACTTACTTCCACAAAATTCACGTCCTTAACACGAATAATACGTTTTGTTGTTAGGCTACATAATAAACGAAGATAATTAGGCCTATATTAACCTTAATTTAAAGTTAAATAAAATTTAAATTATTGAATTGTTATTGTTTTTTTATTGCCTAATAATAAAATATTTGAGCTTAATTTCACGTAGGGAAAGTTGGCATATGCGCCAACCTGCCCCAGGACTGTTGCGCCAACTAGCCCCGACTCACTGTTTTGGAAAAACGATGGCGTAGTTAAAAAACTAAGCAATCAATTTACTTAAACTTGGCACAGTAAGAACCCCTAAGAACTGGTGAATTTAATTATACAAAAATTAATGGGTTATTTAACCACACTTTTGTATGAAAAATTAATAACAGAGAAACCGAAATTTTACTTACCTGTGGTAAAAAACTAATAATTATTGTGAAATGTTGTTACACTTTCATAAACGGCTCAAAACACAACGAAATACTCACAGTGACTGCCGGAAACAGTGATCCAAGTTTCAGGATTAATAACGTCTAAACAACAGATTTATCGCGAGTGCGCATTAATGCCCCTGCGCCTACTAGTCCCGGTCTCCCCTAATAGTTTATTCGTGCAATTTTTCACTTTTTTGAGATTTTCTCAAAAACAGGTACTAGAATTTTTTTAAAAATACGTCTCATTCACTACATTTTTTATGCTCTACTTGATAGGGTAAAAGTTATGTCTGCTAAAATTTTTGGAGGGCCTGTGCTCTCGTAGAAATAAATGGGGTTTTTTATGATTTTGATTTTGATTTTAGATTCCAGGGAAAAATGTATTAAAGTTATAAAAAATATATAAACCTATGTCACCGCCACCCCTTCTAATTAATCATTTGTTGTGTTGCCGGCCTTCAATAGTTCTCCTGGACCTTGTCGGTGCAGCAGACCCTTTGGCGACGTACCGATAGACCTTTCGGCTGGGTACCGACAGAGGGCTTTGTTGCCAAGGCCGAGCGAGTAACCGCCCTCTACCATAGCGCTCTTAGTAGCTATATAAGCGTACTGCACTGAGCAGCTTGTCATTACGCTCTACATCTCCGACGAAGATCGACCACCTCATTCACGAGATAAAGAAAGAAGATACTCTGGGACTTGCAGCAACCAGCAATGCAGCAGCCGTCGCCGCAGCTCTCGCAGCCGCCGCCGCAGCAGCAGCCACAGCCACGCTGCCAACGCCGGTCTCCTTCGAGACTAGCACTACGGTCCTTCTCAGGACAATTTATTAAGGTTTTAACCGGCCCTTTTCAGAGCCATCAACCTGAGCCACGGCTCTCGTCGCAGCCACGCGCTGCCTACACCGATCTCCTTTGAGACCGGCACAACGGTCTTTCCTAGAACCAACTCGTAAAGGTTTACACCGGCCCTTTTCAGGGCTAATAACCACCTCTGTCCGCCCCGGCGGACACACACATAAACGGCCCTTTTCAGCGCCACCAAACAGATAAGTTTTGCCACTTAATGTCGCCATCCGGTGACACCTACAACTTTTATTTCAAATGTTTGTTTGTGAAACGCTTAGTTTGGCAGAAATTAGTGATTTTCTGTTTTGTTTATGAAAATCCGTAAAAAAAGAGATTTTTTTAAGATTGCGGTCTTAGTATGTATTTTATTACAAATATATGTATAATTAAAGTTATAGGAGATAAAAAAATATACAACTTTAATGCTTTTTCTCTGTTTTTTTTCATCAAAATCGGTAAAAGTTAGGATTTTTTAAGATTGCGGCCTTATATGCATTTTATGAGAAAAGTGTATATAATCAAAGTTTTTCTTGTTTTGGTCATCAGCCAAAAGATTGGTTTGAACCTCTAGAGGCTTTACTAAGTAAAGCGAGGAGTGACGTGGTTTACCATGCCTTCCTCACTTAGTGAAAAAAGAATGCTTATCAACATGCAAGGCCCTCTATAGAGCATCTACTTTCCACCCTGCAAATGACACCACAGGGTCACCACAGGGTCACTTCATTCACCACAGGGTCTGGTTGTATAATGATGAAATTCATTACTCTCAGAGGAGATAACTCTGACTAGTATATTTTACACCTCTACCTCTCCTGTTCTTAAATGTTATATAATTGGCTGAACATGTGATAAGAAACAGAACTAATTTTTTATAGCCCTGGAACTAGCAGATCGAGTGCACATAATTTAACACTCCACATGCCTGTGATGGGTTTAAACAAAGTTATACAAAATTAAAAAACCTACAACTTTTATTTTAATATTTTTTTCAGAGAAAATGTCTAGTTTAGAGGCAATGATTGTTTTTCTGTATTTGTAAGTCTAACAGAGGTTGTTTATTTTGCGTCATTCACTCATGATTAAAATTAGGTTATGATTTTCATTTTTCATTATTTATTTATGATTAAAAATAGTCTAGGTTATATTGTTCATTGACAAGAAAAAGTCGTGTGATTGTTCACACCAGCTTTTTATCCCTAATGTGTGTACGTTGCTATCTGTTGAACAATAAGTTGAACAATACGTGTACGTTGAACAATAAGCATGATCATTTATGATATATGGATGACGTAATAAGGTGTAGCCTTGTACAGACTCAGGCTGATTATTCCTGAGAGAGTATGATTAATTAAATTTCAACCATCAAAGTACACCGGTACCTACTGTCTAGTATTAAAATCTGTACAAATTCAAATTCTAGTAAACTTTTATACGGATCTAAATACTAGACATTGGGTACCGGTGTACTTTAATGGTTTAGGTTTAATAACCGCACTCTCTGGAATGGTCGGCCTTAGTCTGTATGTGACTACATCTCATTCACACGTCATACATAATATCATCTTCATCTCATTTGTTCATGGGGTTACTTATTGTTCTAAAATTGAACTGACTGCAATGTACACCCATTAGCGTTTAAGACAAACTCACCGTGTTGGTCTAGTGGTAAAGTCATCGCCCCGAATATGCTGTTTCTCAGCTGATGTACGGAAACGAAGCTTATGTGTTTGAAATCCTAGTAAATGTATTTTTATAAGAACTTGAATATTAGTCAGTGGTTACTGGTGTACTTTGATTGTTGGGGCTCAATTAACGATACTCTCTCAAGAATGGTTGGCCTGATTCTGTATATTACTTCACCTCATTTACACATTATTCATATTATCATCTTTATCTCACTGGGTCATAGGGTTGCTTAAGTTGAACTGATTGCAACATACCCACAGTAATGGATAAAAAAATATGTGAAATAAAATTCATAACTGGTTCAAAACTTTCGGTTGAGTTACTTGTGATATTATTCTATCTTTAGTTTTAAGCTCCTAGAAATAGGCAAATCGCACTCCGCATTTCTAAAATAATGTTGAAATTTGATGTTACTCTTTTAGGAAAAGCGTTAACTTTATTAATGTAACTACTGTATTTTTAACACTGCTTACTAAATTTGGTAGACTTTCCTCCAGTTCAAATAACACATTTACTCACTCATGCGTCTACACTAACACACACATACACACACGCAATAGGAACTCTTTCAATTATATTTACAGGAATAAAAATCACACGAATATCATGTTTTATGGTACGCCTATTGATAGTAGTTTTTTACAAATTTTCCAAGACTGAACTTGCCAAAAAACTTTATTCTTTTAAATAAATGTTGTTGATACTTGGTTTATTTAGGTATATTCTACGTTCTTATTCTTTACGTTACTTTGTTTTATATGTATTGGGACGTTTATTCCGAGTTCTTTCAGGATTTAATTATTTCTAAAAAACTACACTCTTTTAAATTTATATGAAATATTTATTTGCAAATAAACTCCATTAATTTCTACAGATATAACAACTAGATTTACAATTACAATAAACTACTTACTTAGTTTATTAAAAGAATAAATTTGATTTTATAAAATATGTTTTAAAGCTGGCCGCATTGGCGCAGTTGGTAACGTGCTCGCCTCTCATCATGCGGTCTTGGGTTCGAATCCCATTCAGGCACGGCATCTTTTCATACGTTACACACAATCATTTCATCTTTCACCGTCTGCATTAGCAGTAATTGCAGAACAGTCGGACGTTAAACCAAAAAAAAAAAAAAAAAAAAAAAAAAAAAAAAATATATGTTTTAAAACTTAACCAGGACATTAACGAAATTTAACTAAAAAGAAATATGATCATTTACATACAAACAAATAATAAATTCCTACTTACAAACCGATAACAAGTGTACGCTAAACTATCCGTTACTTAGAAACTATTTCAGTACGCGACGTATTACGCATAAACCGATTTTCACTACTTGACATCATAACTGTTTTCACAACACAGACCAAGTTTCAAAAAGGCAGGTGTTTTTATAATAAACAAGGATAGAATCCTCTCGAAGGGTAAAAAACACTAGAGTATAATCTAAAGAAAGAAATAACAATTGAACATCTACTCTATACTAGAAAGACAAGAAGCGAGGTGGAACCCGAAAAGCAATGAATTTAACTGTCAAAACTAGAAAAGACGCTCACAAACATTGCGTAGACGAAACCCTTTTCCTAACCCCCTTATGTTACAGTATCGTATTTTTACTTTCTCTAGCTTGTTTGAATATATAGGAAGGAAAGTATTGTTTTCATGTCGATTTTTCGAAATTGAGTTTTCACCGGATATATACGTTTTCAGACCCCCTCGAACCCAAAAAACAAGTTTCTAGCGATTAGTCTGTATGTGTGTGTCTGTGTCTGTCTGAGTGTGAACAGAATATCTCAAGAACGAAAAATTGTACGAAGTTGAAACTTAAAACTTAAGTTTGATACCACTAGAGGACCCGACACGAACATTTTCATCTAATCGGTCAACCGGAAATAGTGGTTTATTCGTGTAATTTTTCACTATTTTGCAATTTTCTCAAAAACGGCTCCTACGATTTTTTTAAAAATTGCTTCATTTACTAGATTTTTTATGTTCTACAAAATAGAGTAGGCGCCATGTCTGCTAAAATTCTTGGGAAGGCTGTGCTCTCGAAGAAATAAATGAGGTTTTTACGATTGCGGCTTTAATATGCATTTTAGGGCAAAAGCGTATAATAAAAGTTGTAGACAATTTAAAGATCTCCAACTTTTATTTCAAATATTTCTTTGTACATAGCTTATTTTAGCGGTAATAAGTGATTTTCTGTTTTTTCCATGAACATCTGTAAAAATAATCGATTTTTTAAGATTTCGGCCGGAATATGCATTTTACGACAAAAGTGCATAATAAAATTTATTGGAAATTAGAAGATCTACAACTCTTTTTTTTAATTTTTTCTACAGACTCTAGTTTAGCGTCAAAATGTGATTTTCCGAATTATTAAGCCGAACTAAGGTTGGTTTTAATTTTGCATTATTCACTCATGATTTAAAGATTATTTTGTTTTGAGATTAATTTTTTTTTGTATATTTCTAATGTTTTTTAACCAATATTAGGTTATATTGTTCATTATTTACATTGGCAAGAGAAAGTCGTGTGGGTGTTTCACACTAGATTTTTATTGTGATATTATTCGCCAGTATGTGTCTCCATGTATAAAACTTTTGTTCTTCATAAAGAATACCAATAACGCTATTATTATTATTATTATTATTATTATTACTTTTATTATAGCTTAGAATAGTCTTAATTTTAAACTTGAAAATCTGATGTGAAACACATACGACTTTCTCTTGCCAATGCAAATAGTACCAATATAACCTAATATTAGTAATGAAACATTAAAAATATACAAACAAAATTAATCTCAAAAACAACCTTATTTTAATCATGAGTGAATAATGAAGCAAAGTAAAAATCAACCTCAGTTTGGCTAAATAATATAAAAAAATCACTCCTTGACGCAAAATTACACTCTGTAGAGAAAAATGCTTGAAATAAGTTATAGATCTTTTGATTTTCTATACATTTTATTACATACTTTTTTGTCGTAAAATTCACGCTTAGGCCGGAATCGTTAAAATTCCATTTTTTACAGATTTTTATGAAAAAAATCAGAAAATCACTAATGACCGCTAAACTAAGCATTATACAAAGAAATGTTTGAAATAAAAGTTGTAGATTTTAAAATTCTCTAGAACGTTTACAATGTACACTTTTGCGCTAAAATGCATACTAAGGCCGCAATTTTAAAAAATTCATTTTTTTCTATGAGAGCACAGCCTTCCCAAGAATTTCAGCAAATATGGCGCTTACTCTATCTTGTAGAACATGAAAAATGTAGTAAATGAGGCAATTTAAAAAAAATCGTATGAGCCGTTTTTGAGAAAATCACAAAAACCGAAAAATACACGAATAAACTATTTACGGTTGACCGATTTTGATGAATCTGTTCTGGTCGGGTCCTCAAGTGGTATCTAACTTAAGTTTCAAGTTTCAACTTCGTACGATGTTCTGTTCTTGAGGTATTCTGTTCACACACAGACTCGCTAAAACTCGCACAGAATCGCTAAAAACATGTTTTTGGGTTCAGGGAGTTTCAAAACGTGAATACCGGTGAAAACTCGATTTTGAAAAATCGACATGAAACCAATACTAGCCTTCCTATATATTCATATAGGTAAGACAAAGTAAAAATCAGTGCTTAGACTGTGTAAGAGCCTTGTGCGTCCTGCGCCCTGTCCTTGAGTAATGTTCTACGGTATGGAATTATTATAGGAAAAACGTTACAGATAAAGAACTGGAGAGCTTCCAGAAACGTCTAATTTTTACGTTATAGAGCTGGTAGGAAATTTTACAGCTATGAGGATGCGCTCTTACACTACGAATTAAAGTCTGAGCGCGCGTAGAATGTTGGAAGTTGTGTACATTTACAATATTGTACATGTTCTCGGGTTGATATTCCAGCTGTTTCGAAGATATTTCTGAGGGTGCCTTGCACAGCTTGAAAAATGTTAGTTTGTTTGAACCACATAAAGTTAAGCGGCTCCGATTGACAGATGCATAGAAACAGCAAACGATAGAATAATAAACGAAGTAATAGGTTTGTTTTATAGAGATTTTATAATCAAGGAGAAAGTATAAATATAGAATAATGTAAAATATAATAATAATGTAATATATGTTAGGCTTGGCAGTTGATTGTTACTGGTAACAGAAAACGATAATCAAAAGAATAAATAACATGTTGCAATTATATTTCTTCGTATATGGCCAATTTTAGACCACGTGAGGTAACTTCAGTCATTTCTGGAAGCTCTCTTTGCAGGCCACATTCTCAGTTTTGTTTTTTTTTATCCGAGGCGGCGAGAAAAACTCATGTTCACTCCACTCCCTCACGATGGGGGAAGTAGTGTTGGACTTAATTGAGGCGTCCTCGTCCAGCCCCAAAGAGGCCGCAACCGCCTACCAACCAAAAACCCGTCGCCTGGCCACTTGACCCGACATCAGCAAACAACCCTCCACCACTCGGAACTGTTTGTATAATACTATAAGGGAAATGTCGGGTTAAAAAATTTACATACGGTCAGCGGGGCGTGGTAGGGAACCGTAGCCTAATTCCCCTCTCGCTGTCACTGACCAACACTTACTCTCTCACTTTCATTCATCTTTTTCATCACCAGCTCAGGAAATTAGTGTGCTTACCTTACCGTCTGAGATCGAGACAGGATTGATTTACTGTGGGAGAGGGCGATCCCGCTGATCTCCAGATGTCTCGTCCCTCCGCGGTCTTCCGACCACCCTCTCCGCAAACTGTGCGACCAACTTCCAGCTCTCCTCATCCCATAGCATCTCTGCCCCTACTATCTTTGGGATCCACTATGCAACGCCTATCTTCTCAGATGTCTCCATTCTGTCGAGGCCAAAATAGGGACATCTTTCAAAAATATGCGCAATGGACTCCTTCTCTTCACTGCCGCAAAGTCGATATTTTGGTACTTCATGAAGTTTGAACCTCGTCAAATATGCCCCAAAGCAACCATGCGTTTGCAACTGCGTCAGTTCGTGGGTGGTATCACCAAATGTCCTCCTTATCCACGCCTCGACATTTGGAATGAACCTACTTGTCCACTCCCCGACCCTAGCTTCGCTCCATCTCCTTTGCCACCTGCTGAGTAATCTACTCCAACATTCCTCTTTATCTGTACCAGCTCGCTGCTCTTCCCTCCCGGATGCCACTAGATCCCATGCAGGCATCCCCGAAATTACCAGGGCTGCCTCCGTTTTGTTTACTGTAGGGTTTTCTGCTTTCTTCTGACACCCGGTGTACTGTTTTTGCTCTTCATGAAAGCCCTTGAAGTCCATAATTAGTTATCTGAATTTGGTTCGATTAAGTTTTCTCGGTTTATTCTGGTTTTCTTAATATCTTTTCTGACTTCATTATCCGACCCTTTAGATCTATTATTAAGTGTCTTAAAAATTTGTTTAGTGAACCGGTTCCATCCATTCTGTATAAATGTCCGTAAAATGTTAGTCTTCTTTTTGTAATCGCTTCCACATTAATCGTTCATTTTCCTTGTAAAGTTCTTCTCGACCTCGTGACCTATATTGTCTGTCTACTACCTTCAGTCCATTATCTTACGAAGGATCTTTCTTTCAAATTTCTCTGGTCTCTTAGACCAGCCGTTACGACCATTCTAATGTACTCACTTGCTTACAGACACACAGGTTTTATCACAGTATTATAATGTGTAATCTTGTCTGGTCTTGAGAGTGCTTTCTCCTTATACAAATTGTGAGTTCCTCGAAGGGCACCGGCAATCTTAAGTCTGTTGTTGTTCGCTTCCTTTTCGCTGGTGTTGATTGCCGTTATTTTGATGGCCACTCCAAATTCTTTTAAAGTAATCAGTAGCTTTTCTCGGTTAATTATTTTTATTTTTAATCATCATGTTACAGGTGTTTTAGAAGAACCAAGTGACGGGTTTGATAGTACTGCAACTAAGAAAGCGAAAAGATTTTACAAATCTTGCATGGACTTAAGTAAGTATACTGTAATTAAAGATAGTTTTTTGCAGTTGGATACTATGTATAGGCTTACATACAATTTTTGGTATTTGATTTTATGTAATAGAACACTTGCACATACTTAAATTTGAAACGATTTTGTTTCAAACATTGATCAAGTTTTGAACACATATATAAATTTTAACGATTCAAATAAATTCCTGTTAATTTCAATTTTTATTTGAGTTAATCTAATTTCAGTAATTTTTTGTAGCAATAATTTTTACAGAAGAATTTTTTTAGGTTTTGCATAAATGTGTCTTGTTGGCGATTATTGTTGCAGATGTAAAATAACAAAGAAACAGTCAATTTAGTATTTAGGAATAACAGTCGATTATTTCTTCAATGGGAGAAACTATTAATTGAATTAATTAGCAATTTAGGAAAACGATAATACGAAACTTAAAAATTATCTTGAGATTAAATCCTTAAAAATTGTTTACTTTTCTACGGTTTGGAATTCAAAAATTAATTTAAAAAAATATAAGAAGAAATCCGCCTCGCTGTCTATCCGACCAACGTTTTACGGATTTTCAAGTTATGAATGTCAGATAATACTTTGTAAGGGAGATCTTGAAAAAGCTACGTAAGTCATCTATATGACTACCAACCATAAATGTTATTTTTAACTCCAAACTTATGCAGCCAAAAATTTAGTGCAATCCATTTGACGCTATATATAAACGCAGAAAAGTATTCCAATTTCTGTAATAAAAATCACAATACTTAATCTTACTCTAGTGTTAGGAGTAACCTTTAATAATATAAAAGAAGAAATTGGTTCAAGAATACGAAATAGTACATGAAGACTAATGTACGCATATATAAGGAAGATATTACAGTGTGCTCTAAATCTTAACAGTTGAAACAAATTACTTTTGTCATTTTCAACTAAAGTTAAAATAAAATGAAGAGAAACGTTATGTTGTTTAAAATTTAGTTAGAAGATGAGAAAACAGTGTACCTGTTAATACCTTAATAGGAAAATTCTTCTAAGAAAAGTTACAGTGAGATATTTCCAGTTACTAACTCATGACATCTGACATGGAATTTCTCTTATGAAGTTAAAAGATTTCTTAGACTACATTAATCACAAGATAAATTTCGAGGCAACTAAGTTAAAAACACATTTTCTTTACAGCAAACATAAAATATATATGAACAATAATAATTGTACAAAACTCATAAAAAACTAAAAAATACCATTTAAACAATAAAAAAAATCTAGTGTGAACGCTCACACGACACTCTCTCGTCAATGTCAATGATTAAATATATAACCTATTTTTTAACATCCGACGGAAAATGACGGGCGTTATAAGTTTAACGCGTGTATCCGTCTGTGGATCGTAGCTCCCAAACGAATCAACCGATTTTTATTTAGTTTTTTTTTGTTTGAGTGATGACTTGATTGAGAGTGTTCGAAGCTATCAAACCATTACAAGATACAAAAAATAAATAAAATAAAAAACTACTAACTGCTGCTAAACTAAGATTTGTACAAAAAATGTTAGACATAAAAGTTGTACGTTTTTAAAGGTTCTACAACTATAATTTTGTACAATTTTGCTTTAAATTGCGTATAAGGCCGCATTATTAAAAAAAAATCACTTATTGTATCTGTCTGTGTCATCGTAAAATTTGTTTAGTTTTATTGTTTGAAAGGTGACTTGATCGAGAGTGTCCTTAGCTATGATTCATCAAAATCGGTCAACCGGAAGTATTAGTTTATTTGTGCGATTTTTTCAAATTTTTACGATTTAATCAAAAACGGCTTATGTAATTTAATTAAAAATCACCTCATTTATTACATGTTTTATGATCTACGAGGTATGGTATTTGAAATGTCAGCTAAAATTCTTGGGGGCCTGTGCTCTCGTTGAAAAAAATAATTTTTTTAAGATTTCGTCCTTAATAGGCATTTTAGGGTAAAAGTGTATACAATCAAAGTTTTAGAACGTTAAAAAAACCTACTGGTAACGAGCTATAAGTTGACGATCGTCAGCGAGTGTATAGGCCAACTCATTCCAAATGAGATGTGAGTCGCGTATGCGCAGTAGCAAAGGAAGTAGTGGGGGGTTTCAGAGCCAGTGCGTTTCCAGTCACCAAACAGTGAACATCCGTACAGTGGGTCAAAAAAGTAGTGTTTCGGTTTTGTAGTCCAGTCGGTTTCTTTAGAATAGTACCTAACATACTTTAAGACGTGATTTTCTTTTATGCGTTATCGAAAACCAGTTTATTTAAAACAGTGTAATTGTGTATACTATTTAAAATAGTGTTTCAGTGTGTCACCGCCACCCCTTCTAATTAATCATTTACTGTGTTGCCGGCCTTCAATACTTCTTCCGGCCTTTGTCGGCGCGATGGGCTCTTTAGCGGCGAAGCGACAAAGCCCTGTAGCGGCGCCCGACAAACCTTCCGGCTGCCTTTGTCATCAAGGCCAAGCCAGTCGCCGCTCTCTACAACAGCGCTCTTGGCAGCTATATAAAGAGCGCTGCACTGAGCCGGCAGATTCAATTCCAATCAAGACACCGAGGGATTCACTTCCACCAGACAGCAGACGAGACGTCCACCACCGCACACGGCTGCCGGACTCCAGCGGGAACTAATCGACGACCCCGCAAGAGAGAAGATGCTGCTTTCGCTCGCCGTCCCGTCACCGTAGGCCGTCGACCGGACCGTCATCGCCCGCTGACGCGAGCGATGCCCACAGCGGTCCCTCGACCGAGCCTTACGCCCACCGGACCCGACGAAGCAGCCATCGACGCACTACTGCGAGGGAAGAAGATGACGTCTCTGCTGGACGACGACACGCCGTGTCGCCTAGCCTCCGACCGCCACGACGACTACGACAGACGACCACCGCTTAAACGGCCCTTTTCAGGGCCACCAAATTAATAAGGTTGCCACTTAATGTCGCCATCCGGTGACAAGTGGCGCCCAACGTGGGGCAAGGATATGGAAAGGATTTTTCATACCGGACCAGCACCTGAGATAACAGAAGATATGGCGCCCAACACAACACAACTGCCTGCAGCTTGACGAGGCTGGACTGCTTCGTTCTCGCCTGCAGCCACCGAATTTCACCCGGCAGCACAGTTCTTAGTGGGGGGGAATTGTCACCGCCACCCCTTCTAATTAATCATTTACTGTGTTGCCGGCCTTCAATACTTCTTCCGGCCTTTGTCGGCGCGATGGGCTCTTTAGCGGCGAAGCGACAAAGCCCTGTAGCGGCGCCCGACAAACCTTCCGGCTGCCTTTGTCATCAAGGCCAAGCCAGTCGCCGCTCTCTACAACAGCGCTCTTGGCAGCTATATAAAGAGCGCTGCACTGAGCCGGCAGATTCAATTCCAATCAAGACACCGAGGGATTCACTTCCACCAGACAGCAGACGAGACGTCCACCACCGCACACGGCTGCCGGACTCCAGCGGGAACTAATCGACGACCCCGCAAGAGAGAAGATGCTGCTTTCGCTCGCCGTCCCGTCACCGTAGGCCGTCGACCGGACCGTCATCGCCCGCTGACGCGAGCGATGCCCACAGCGGTCCCTCGACCGAGCCTTACGCCCACCGGACCCGACGAAGCAGCCATCGACGCACTACTGCGAGGGAAGAAGATGACGTCTCTGCTGGACGACGACACGCCGTGTCGCCTAGCCTCCGACCGCCACGACGACTACGACAGACGACCACCGCTTAAACGGCCCTTTTCAGGGCCACCAAATTAATAAGGTTGCCACTTAATGTCGCCATCCGGTGACAAGTGTTAGTTTTTTTTATCCGAGGCGGCGAGAAAAACTCATGTTCACTGTTAGTTTATTTAAAACAGTGTAATTGTGTGTTTATTTAAAATAACAGCATAATATTTTATTAACAGCACTATGAGCGTAATAGTACAAGAGAAAATTAAGTCTGTTTGTAACTAGAAATATAACAATAATGTGTGTACGTGTGTCTGTGTATGTGATAAACAGCACACAGAACTTTGTAGGCAGGCTGTTCCGCACTGACAAGTGTGGAGAGCAATATACCCCTCTCTTTCTAAATATTTCTTTCTCACTCAGTTGTTCTGCGCAACTCGAAATTCATTTGGATCTTGCCGGCCTGTAATAATGGACTATGCGGCAGGGTGGAAGTGCTACAACTCGTACTATAGGTAGGTTTCAAAATCATAGACACCCGAGTTTGAATCTTTGCATCTTCAAAACTATAAGTCGGATTTCAACATATTTTACATCAAAATTTAGCTCATTTTATTTTGCGTTGACCCATAATAAACCTATATTTTTCATTTTGTTTAAAAATTGTCATATCGAGGTTAGAAGACAAAAAGACCCGTTTTTTTTTGCTACCGCAACGAATTTCATACGTTTAGAGGCGTGTTACTAAATAATTATTCAACCGAAAAGTTTTAAAATTTAACGCAACATAGACAATTATATTCTTTCATTGTGTACGAAATTTCAAATTAGTATGTTATTTAAATTTTGATTTATTAACAATATTCTGAACCCTTGTTATCTCGGTAACCGCTCGATCGTTCGGGTCGGGCAAACTATCGTTTTATTCAGCGTAGAAAACTTAGTACAGATATTTTAATAACCTGAAATATTGTGGCCAATGTTGTGGTAGAATTTTGAAAATTTTGAAAAATAGACTACAATGCGGGGGTGGGCGCTACTATTCATGTTGTCTAAATCTGACTGTCTACCTGAATTGACAATGCACTCTGTCTATTCAGGCAGACAGTCCGACAGGATGTCACGTACACAACCATGGGTAGTAGCGCCCAACCCCGCATTATACAGTCTATTTTTCAAAATTTTCAAAATTCTACCACAACATTGGCCACAATATTTCATGTTATTAACATATCTGTACTAAGTTTTTTACGCTGAATAAAACGATAGTTTGGCCGAGCCGAACGATCGAGCGGTTACCGAGATAGCAAGGGTTCAGAATATTGTTAATAAATCAAAATTTAATAACGTACTAATTTGAAATTTCGTACACGCTGTAAAAATATAATTGTCTATGTCGTGTTAAAATTTCAAACTTTTCGGTCAAATAATTACCGAGTTACACGCCTCTAAACGCATGAAATTTGTTACGGTAGCAAAAAAACCGGGTCTTTTTGTCTTCCAACCTCGATATGACAATTTTTAAACAATATTAAAAATATAGATTTCTTATGGGTCAACGCAGAATAAAATGAGCTAAATTTTGATGTAAAGTATGTTAAAATCCGACTTATAGTTTTGGAGATGCAAGAGTTCAAACTCGGGTGTCTATGATAATGAAACCAATAGTATGTGTGCTTTTCTATAAATACATCTTACCAATAGCTCTAACCATAACATCATGTTGTAGTTATTTACTCTTACATTGATTCGTGTATGTATACAAATATTTCGTTTTATAAGCATTCCATTGTTTAATTTATGGATCCCTAACGAACTTTCATTATAAATAAGCCATACTACTAGGCATAAGCTATATTTAATGTTATTAGTTATCAGCAGAAACTGTATTACTGCACACTGACATTTGTAGTAATAACTAATTAGTCCGTCAGTTACATATTGAGTTACACGCTTGATACGTCTTACGCTAGTAGTACTTTTGTTTTCATGTTGGCTGATGTTAGTAGGATAGATAGTACACCGTTTTCTGCGCAATAGGAGCAGTCTTCAACTTATAGCGCGTTACTAGTGCAATGTTCATGCCAAACATTTTTTTTGTACAACGCTTAGTTTAGCAGCAATTTGTAAATTTCTGTTTTTTACATGAAAATTTGTAAAAAAATGTCTACTAGTAATAAAGTTTAAAAATATGAAATAAAAATTTAATTAAAATTTTAAAAACGCCCGACAAAAAAATCGTTAAAAAATAAAGTAAAAAAATAATGTGTTTGGCCCTTTAGTCACCACGTCGGGGTATCGCTAAGTAATACAACTAAGTTACTGTTACTTAGCGGCCTCGGACGTGACGACGTCAAACCTAAGGGCCAAAACACATTATTTTTTAACTTTTTAAAAATTTTTTTGTAGGGATTTTAAAAATTTTTAACTTATTTTTATAATGATGAGTAAACAATGTAAAATGAAAAACATAAGCTAATTAATCATGAATGAATGACGCTAAAATATAATCAACCTTTGTTGGACTTCGGTAAAACAATTGGATTTTTTAAGATAACGCCTTAGAATAAATTTCATGACAAAAGCAAACATATTTAAAGTTATAGAAAATTAAAAAATCTACAACTGTTATTTAAAGAATGTTTTTCAACAAAGCCTAGTTTAGCGTCAATTAGTGATTTTTCGTATTTTTAAGTCGAGCAGAGGTTGATTTTGCATCATTCACTCATGATTTAAATTAGGTAATGTTTTTCATATTAAATTGTTTACTTATAATTAAATGTAGTTAATATTTTTCATTATTTACATTGGGAAGAGAAAGTTTTAATTTATATAAATGTTTCTTTTTGTGCAGAGCAGATACGTAAAGTTGGTGATAAACCTTTACGTGACGTACTGGAATCTTTTGGAGGTTGGCCAGTTACTATGGACGATTGGGATCCGCCGTCAGAAAAGATCGAAGTGTTATTAGGACGACTACGAGGGCAGTATAACATGGGCTGGTTAATCGAGCAATGGGTTGGTCCAGATGATAAAAACTCGTCTGTAAACATTCTTCAGGTGCGGACAAAGTAAGAGAACGGTCGACTGTTCTGATCATACCAATTTACTTTATCATTTAAAACAAAAACAAAACATAATTCATGATCAAGCAAACTCATAAAACCCTTCTATCGAATTCCAGAACATATAAATTCTGGTTTTATAAATAACAAAAATAAATTTAGAGAGCTATAGATAAACTAATTCTTTAACCTTTGAACTAATCAAACTGGGATAATTTTTAATGGATCCCAGATCGAAAACTAAAGAATTATCTTATATCATATATTGTTTCGCAAGCATGAGTTCTCTTCAGCGAAACTTAGGTATATGTTGTGTTGACATCACCAGTTGCTCTCAGCGTGTAGGCTACATAACCTAAATTGTAAAAATTAACGTACGAAATAAGATCTGCATACAACAAAAAATTATTTTCTATACTACATCCAAGTGTCACATGAGACTGTGGGAAAGATAGGCGATTCATTATTTAACATTGGTTGTATAGACTGAGTAAACTTAAGTTAAAATGATAAGTAACAATTATTTAAAGAATAATGTTCGGCCCCAATATTCGATTAAAAGACGCAGTATTTAAAATTAAAATGAAATTAAATACTTTAAAATAAATGTAAATAGTTACATTTATAGAACATTTATAGAATTTATAGGCTTATGGCGATGAAATGGATAAATATAGATTTTGAAAGAATAAAAAAATGTTTACTTTAATGGTTTAACAAACAAACTGCTGTACATTACCCTATAAATAGTTACATTCAATTACAAATGTAATAAAAATTCTGTTACGTAATTATAAATATTTCATTTAATAACGTAAAAATTTTTAATCGCAAACGTAATTTGTTTCAATATTATAAGTATAATATAGCCTAGAATAAGATCAACTGTTTTTTTCATAGCGTGGGTCAATGTTTTAACACTGTACGTAACAACGCTCTGGCCATAAAGAAGCAATGGTATCTTCCGACTGTTGGACAGAGTATAGAGCTTGGGGGCCTCAAAAAATGAATCAGCGACAGTAACGATAAACTTCTTCGTCGCCATAAACTAATATTTCTTTACGTTGGAGGAGAGAGAAACACTATGGCCCTGGCTGTCCGTACAGTCGAGAGTGTAGGACTTAAACTCAACCAAAACCTCTCCCCACCACCGATCATGGGCACTGGACCCGCATTGAGGCATGAACACGATGCCATGGTGTATCACGATCTCCTTTTTCCCGAGCGCGGCTTCTCGATGAACAAACCAACTCTGAACAGCCGGCCATGCACGCCTCCAAGAGCTACAGTCTTCCCAAAGACTCACACAGCACGACCGCCCTTTCAACACAATAATGCTCAGGAAAGATACAAAGTCTCCTCTCCATACGGCGCGGCTACAGAGTACCGCCACATGCTGCCTACGCAACAAATGGTACAAACACTTCTGAATAATCAGATGCGGGTGTCCCGCGGGGCTCCACGCCTCGTACAGATACTTCGTTACAGACAGCAGGAGCAGCTGCAGGCTAACCCATACGGGCTGACCTATCTCCTTCCAACTCTTCCACCGCTTTCTGCTACAGGACGCGACATATCCTCTCGACCGCAGCCCAGCAATTCTCATTCGCGATAATTTTCTTAATCTCATCCACAACACTAAGTCGCCGAATCACTGCTACACATTTTGTTCCCGGCCCGACATCATCGAACACACTTAAAAATTATATGCTCCCCCGTGTCTATCTCCTCGCAATAGAAAAAAAACATTACCGACGCTTAACGCTCTAGCAAACAAATACGCCCTAAAGCACTTCATAGCCGGTCAGGAACTGTGTCATCTCATACGACACCACCCAATGGACACTTACATACTGTGCTTAAATTTGGTATTAATCGATGTGTCCACCTACCGATCGTCGTCTCGTTCCATTTTTCCTGACACCGATCAAAAATTTTCCTCCTCGCAGCCGTACCTTTCGTTCCACGATTAATCATACGCTAATCTAAGATTGAAGTATATTGCAGGTTGACGTTCAGGCTAGCAAAATCCAAAATATAAAGTCCCCTCATTCGTAAATAACAAAAGAATTAAAATTATCCATATTCCCCAAATACCTAAATCAGCCCGAGTTACTTTGTAAAGATAAAACGATTGTATTTTCAGAAATATTTGTTTTGTCTAATAAACGGACCAATACGGGTATTTTCATTTAGTTTTTCCCTCAAATAGGGCCAATTTTAGACCACGTGAGGTGACTTCAGACGTTTCTGGAAGCTCTTTTTTCAGCCCACATTCTCAGCATTCGTTCACTCTAGGCTTTTCTCCTTTCTTCTGCCCACCCAATAATCTGTTTTTGCTCGTCAAAGAAGCCCTTAAAGTCCATAATAAGTTGTCTTAATTTGGTTTGATTAAGTTTCCTCGGTTTATAACGGTTTTCTCAATATCCTTTCTGAATTCTTTAAACCACTTATCCGACATCTTAGGTCTATTGTTTAGTGCCTTAAATATTTGTTTTGTCAACCGATTGTCATTGATTCTACGAGTATACGTATATGTGTCCGTAAAATTTCAGTTTTTTTCTAATCGTTTCCATTAATCGTTCATTTTTCTTGTGTAGTTCTTTTTTCTCAACCTCGAAACTTATATTGTTTGTCTACTACCTTCGGATCTATTATCGTGCGGAGGATCTTTCTCTCAAATTTCTCTGCTTGTCTTAGACCAGCCCTACCGGGAACGACCGGGAAGGTCGTTCTAAGATGCTCACTTGCGTACAAACTCACACGTTTTATAACAGTATTATAATGTCTAATCTTGGCTTGTCTTGAGAGTGCTTTCTACTTATACAAGTGGTGAATTCCTCGAAGTGCACTGGGCATCTTTCTTCGTCTGTTGTTGATCGCTTCTTTTTCGCTGGTCTTTGGTTGTATTATCTCCTCGAGCTGGTACTTGAAGCTATCAACTTTTACAATTTTTCCGTATTGTGTCATCAAGTGACGCGGGGCGTTTTGATTTTCATTGTGTATTTAGTTTTCTCGAAGGAAATATGTAGTCCTGTTTTTCTGTTTCTTCTTTTCAATCTAGTGTTTTAGGCAATTTAAAAATTGAATAATACGGGTACTGTATTATTCTTATAAAATATATTTCATTTGGAAATGTTTTTCGTATTATTTATTTTTTGACATGTATGGAAATAACATGTCTAAATGAAAAAAAAATTTCTCTCGTCACTTATAAAACCATTTCTGTTTGACATTTCAAATAACTTGAGTATTAGAGAGCAAAAATCCTATTTTTTTGTCAGTCTTAAATTTTGCTGTAGGGTATTTTAAAATATATATTTTTTTGTGTTTTATATTTTATTTTATTCCCAAAGGAACGAAGGGGGTTTTCCTCGCAATATTATTAGGCTTGGGCATTTGAATTTGAATATTGTTTGTTTATTTTAATACAGGATGTTCCTAATATTATTCACAAAATATTTTATTCCTGGTTCCGTATCTTATACAATGTTAATATAAGGAACATGCAGTCCTCGATTTACCGTGCTAAAGTCTAATCGCGCACTGACGTTAAATCTGAACCTTCAAAAAAAAACGGTGTGGGAATTTGGGTATTCGTAGAATATGCAGCAGAAGCTAGTCCTCGATGATAGTTGGTTTACGTTTATTTGTTACTTTTGTATTCATAATCTCAGGAGAGTAATTACCACTTGTCCAAAATAAATGACCGAAGTGAACAATATTGTTTTAGAGTGGTTTTGTAACCGTGTGAGTTTTGTGTAACTCTTATTTTAGAGCGTTGCATTAACGTAGGAGTATAAATTATAATATTCAATAAACACTCACAAGAAAGAAAATGACGTAAGGGGTGGAGGTGAAATATTTCTTTTCTGAAATGAGTGACGTTAAATACGAGCCACGGTAAATGGAAAACCGGTAAATCGAAGACCTATTGTATTCTCAAAACGACTATACCAATTTTTAAAATTTTTATTACAGTTTGATTTGAGTTATTTACATAAGCTAAGTATTTTTACAAAAGTTTCAGAGGACCTTAGATGTTTTCTTATTTGAAGGCCTGAAGATATAAAATTTGCCCAAAATATTTTATAAATCCGTTTATCATGGTTTTTCATTATAATAAAAACCAAAATGTGTGCACATATCAAATAAATATTGTGCAAAATATTCAGTATAATTAACACAGCAGTTTTTGAAAAAATCTTATATTTGTGTTGAAACGACCATATTTTTTTTTGGAAAACAGCAAAACTACAGGTGAATCAGAATTTAACGGCAATCTCTCGGGAACTGATCATGTAACTAAAAAAAAACAAAGGTCCGGATCTTCTCCTTCTCATCTTTCTCTACTTCTTCTTTTCCTCTTCTTATCCTTCTTCTTCTTCTTCTTCTTCTTCTTCTCTTTCTTCGTCTTCTCCTCTTCTTCTAGTCTTTCTTCTTATTTTTCCTCCTCCTCCTTCTTCTTCTCTTTCTCCTTTTCTCTTTTCTTCATTTTTGTCTTTTTCTTCATCTACGTCTTCTCTTTTTCTTCAAGGACAAGGTTTCCTGAACCTGTTCCAGTACCCATCTCTTCCCCCTGACTCCTACCTTTAGGTTTATGAGTTAGCTACTGACATTCTTTCTGGTGCATTCTTTCCAAGTGACTGCACCATCTTCTTTTATTTTGCTTGATTTTTTTCATGCAAAGGTGAAAATCATGTGTTTCTGACTTCTTCATTTCCAATTCTGTCACTTCTGGTGCACCCATAAACACTTCGCAGAAACGTCATTTCAGCAGCCTGAAATTTGCTATCTAAATTTTTTGAGTGTACCCAGAATTCACTGTCGTGCCGTATAAGAGAGTGGGGATAGTAATAGTGTCATAGTACTTCATTCTTGTATCATGCTGCATTTTGTTTTTTAAATTTTGAATCATACACACGTTGTAGCCGTGTGCTAATGGTTGTTGTCTGGTCGAAGATTTGAAGTGACGATTCGGCTCAATCCAGGGTATCTTATATTTATAGTACTGTATAAGTATAGGCATATCACCTGGCGCGTCGAGGCTTCGAATGAATCAGCTTACATGTACTACATCCACCCGACCTTCGACTATTGTTATAGACTGTTTACAAAACTAATGTAGGTATATATTTTTCTACATTTCATAGTAAAATACATTTATTATAAATACAGTACAAAGCGAATGGGGAGTGATGTAATGCGTTATAATTAATAATCAGTCATTATTGTTATCATACAGTAATAGGCTTTTTATGAGCACAGTTTATTTTCAAATAAGACTGGTTTTGACAGCAAATATTGTTACTACTTACGCCGAACCAACGAATGAAACGCACAGTAAAAATTGTCAATTTGTGTTTAATCAACTGCCATTCAGTGCGATAATTACAGTTAAAAAGTGTTGAGGTTTTTTTGATGTGTGCGCCCAAATTCCGAATTTCCGATTTTTTCTTTAGGCAGAATGGTGGAAGTCTATCTATGACCCTGTGGTACCAGTTTGGCTGTGTTTTCATTTCAGTGTCTGGTGAAACGCAGCTGGGCTACTTCTGTTACTTCTGTTTTTTAGTTTTTATTTTACACTACATTTTTTTTAGGTGAAGTTCGCCGTGCTTGTACCTCTTACTTAGTTTAGTGGTTGTCGCCTACTTTGGTGGATATTCCACGTTACTTAGTTTGATGTCTAGCACTGTATTTTGCCTTGCAAAATCTAGTGGAGACTACCTTACATAATTTTTGGTATTAATAGAATACCAAGTGTAGTGTTTATTATTTTATTGTTTACTATTTTACGGTACCTACCTACTAGTACTAATTTTACTAGTTGTACTAGAAAAAGAACCCTTTTTCTAATGTACTACTAGAAACTATTAGCTACAAATTATTTTTAGATAAACAAACATTAAGAATATCGATGACATTCATAACAGTGCGTAACAGTGTTCTAGAAATATTGGCGAATATTAATAATTAATTAAAAAATTAAAGTAGCGCTGTTTCAAAATTGTTACCGAAATTTTGTTATGGTTAGAAAGAGATTTATATGAGAATATTGTTGTATAAATGTACACTTCTTAGAAAACTGTATCGTACGTTTTGTTTCAGAGTCGGTATTTTTGATTCACTTGTATTATTACAGGCTAAACTCTGTGCGCGCCAAGTGAGACGCCTAATATTATATACAGGTGATAATATTTAGTGTCTACTTAGAAACCAGAGGGACGGTTACTGCAGTGCCGACAAAGGTCTGTTGGTACGTCAGAATCATTTTCGGCCTCTCACTCTGTCAGCATGTCGGAATCTTTGTTGGCTGGTAGCACCGTAATAAAAGGGGGCAACGGTGTCAGTAGGTTCAAAATATTAGTTTCCCAACTATTTAATTCAATTCCAAAAGCAAGGAGATATGAAATCAAAATAATGAAGGTGTTTCTCATTACCCTCGGATTTACTTGGAATGGCCACCTATACCCGATTGGTTCGTTGAATAATTTCACTCAACTCATTCTTATGAAGCACTATCAATTTCTACAGCTTCTATTATCCAATTCCTTAGATCGTTTTCTCAATCCTTCTTTCATATTAGTGGTATAATGTTAATAACACAATCTTTTAATACTAGAAAAAAATATTTTCATGCTAATGTAATTTTCACAATGCAAATTTTAGCAGAATAAAATTTCCTAGATATTTAGTTTTCTTTAACCTTAATACTTTTAATTCATGTCAATTTTTTTGGAAATGGTAACAAAATCAGGACTGTCCTGAGAAATTCCGGATGTATGATGACTCTATTTTGGAGCCGACCATCAAAAATAATTATAATGTAATTTACTCTAAATTATTAATTTCTCTTGCCTACATGAATATATAGGAAGGAAAGTATTGTTTTCATGTTAATTTTTCGAAATCGAGTTACCACCGGATCTACCCGTTTGCAGACCCCCTGAACACAAAAAACATGTTTTTAGCGATTGGTCTGTGTAGATGTGTGTGTGTGTGTGTGTGTGTGTGTTTGTGTGTATGTGTGTGTGTGTGTGTGTGTGTGTGTTTGTGTGTATGTGTGTGTGTGTGTGTGTGTGTGTGTGTGTGTGTGTGTGTGTGTGTGTGTGTGCGCGCGCGCGCGTGTGTGTGTGTGTGTGTGTGAACAGAATATATCAAGAATATCGTACGAACTTGAAACTTAACACTTAAGTTAGATACCACTAGAGGACCCGACACGAACATTTTCATCAAAATCGGTCAACCGGAAGTAGTAGTTTATTCGTGTAATTTTTAACTTTTTTGCGATTTTCTCAAAAACTGGTCCTACGATTTTTTTAAAAATCGCCTGGTTTACTAAATTTTTTATGCTTTACAAGATAGGGTAGGTGCCATGTCTGCTGAAATTTTTGGAAAGGCTGTTTTCTCGTAAAAAATTGTTTTTTGAGATTGCGACTTTAATATGCACTTTTGCGCAAAAATGTAGAAAATTAAAAGTCCTACAACTTTTATTTCAAACGTTTTTTTGTTTAACGCTTATTTTATCAGTAATTAGCGATTTTCTGTTTTTTTTTCTCACGAAATCGTGAAAAAAATCGATTTTTTTAGATATCAGCCTTAGTATACATTTTACGACAAAAGTGTATATAATTAAATCTATAGGAAATTAAAAGATCTACAACTTGCATTTAGAGCATTTTTCTCTACAAAGCCTAGTTTAGCGTGGAAGAGTGATTTTCCGTATTTTTAAGCCAAACTGTTGATTTTCATTTTGCGTCTTTCACTCATGATTAAAATAAGATTATGTTTTTGAGGTTAGTTTTTTGTTTATTTCTAATGTTTATTACTAATGTCAGTTTACATTGTTAATTATTGCATTAGCAGAGAAAGTTGTGTGAGTGTTTTACACCAGATTTTTTTAAGTTTGTTAATATAATTTTGTGTTAATGTTTTCTTACACAGTTGGATCAAATACCTTTGGCTCTTCCCAGTCGAGATTATTACTTAAAACAAAGTAAGGAGAGAGATTATTTGGGAGCATATCATAGATATATGGTTGAAGTAGCTGTTTTGTTGGGAGCTAACAGAACCAGAGCTGAAATTGAAATGTTAGAAGTAATCCAGTTTGAAAAGAGATTAGCTCAGGTAAGTTAATATGGTTTTAATACAGGGTCATTATAAAAGAGTGGTGGGGTTTTAAACATAGATTAAATGAAAACAGAAATACTCATCGTTGATGTTTATTTATAGAATTTGTCAACTCTGACAGTTTTTTTACATAACTAATAAATTTCAATATGTGCACCATTGGTCGCTTGGCTAATGTCCTATCTATACTTTGTTCCTGATCAAACATTACTTAACATATCTTCAGTTACGGTTATCAATGTTTCATTAATTCTTTCCTTTAACAATATTTTTGAATGAACAATGTTTTTGATGTACCCCACAAGAAAAAATCGCATTCCGTCAGGTCTGGACTCCTTGGAGGCCAGTGTATTGCCGACCTATCCATTGATGTGGAAATTTTTCATTCTAAGCCTGGGTGACAAATGCATTAAAATGTGGGGGTGCTTGTTAAAAATGAATTCATTCATGTTTTTGAGTTCATCTAGCTGAGGAAAGCAATAATTGTTTAACACATTGAGATACACAATCCATTAATAGTCTTTTCAGCAAAGAAGAAAGACCCTATTACATGACTTTTAATCATCTTACACCAAACATTTACTTTAGATGAATCGCGCCATTTTTCAAAAACGCATGTGGATTTTTAGCTTATTATATTTATGAATTGTATCTGTTACCACAACCATTCATATGGAATGTAGTTTCCCCTGTAAAAATTAAATTATCTAAAAATAATTCGTTTTTATCAACTTTTTAACATTTCAACAGCGAAATTGAATTGTTTTACTCCATCATCAGGTTCCAATTCCTGCAATAGCTGAATTTTATATGCATGTCATTTCAATATTTTGTATAAAACTTTGTGAATTGTTGTACCTATGCTGTTTTTTGAATACCTAACTTGAAGCTTCAACGAGCAATGGACTTTGTAGGACTTCTAGTTACAGATTTCCTGATTAGTTCAACTGTTTTGTCTGATACTCATGATCTGCCAGTTGATTTCTGCTTGATAACTGATCCAGTTTCTTCAAATTGTTTGAAATGACGTCGAATATTATTTTCATGTGGTAGATCTTTTTCATAATCACGTCGAAATGCTTTTGTTGAACTGAAATTAAAGACTTCAATTCAGCTAACAACAAAACACACTTTTTCTTTTCTTTATCAGTAGATATAGTCTAAACAGATCAAAGCAACAATACGAAACCTTAAGTTGAGGCTAGAACTGCTGTTACACTCACTCTTGAGTTGTAGGCTATTAGAGCTACCAATAAATCTTCTCAAAATTTTCATACTGTTCTGATCTAAATTATTGCAACCCCACCATTCTTTTGTGATGAGTCTGTATTAGAAACTCACTGCTTATCATCCAAAAAGAAGTATCTCACACTAAAATAGTTTGCCAGATACAAGGCAGAATTAGAAAAGCTGTCATTAGTAATTCCTTATCTCATATTCGAACAATTTTTCTAATCCAAACACGTCAGATGATATTTTACTACAGATTTGATGAGTACAAAAATTACTTAGTTTGTTTGTGACTTCATGATAAAAATATAAATAATTTCATTTCTATTAAAAATAAATAAATTAATGTTTTCTAAACAATCTATGGTTACATCACACAAAATATATGTAAAGTTCTTCTTGTATTAACATACAAACATTCACTAAATGGAGCTATTGAAATATGACGTCACCATTTTTGTAAAATTTGACATTTTTTGAGAAATCGACTGAGTAGTTTGCCTACAGTGAGCGTTTAAGTAAAAGTAATTTTGTTAAATAAATATAATTGCTCAAAAAGGTTATAGTTGGATGAATTTTTACGATTTTAGTAAAGGCCTAACTCAACAACAAATCATTTTGTTCAATGTTTTTGATGAATCACCATCAGAAGACTATTTACAACTGGTTTGCAGAATTTTTCCCATGATTGCCTACTGTCAATGATGAATTTTGTGAAGGTCAGCCAAAATCAGTTGTTCAAAAAAATATTTATTATAGATGATTAGAATGTGACTTACATTCTTAGGTATTGAAAACTGCAGTGTATTCTATTTTGTATGAAAATCTATGTGTGAGTAAGATCTGTTTGCAATGGGTTCCACATAATTTGACAGAAGCTCAGAAAAGGGTTTGTGTAAATTGGAATAAAGAAATGCTCCGAAAAGAGGATTTCAGGAGGAGGTTAGTGGATCGGGACAAGTGGAGGCAGTGATTAAGAGGGGAGGAGGCAACAATTTTATTTTTTTATTTAAAATTTTAACCTATATAAAACTCAAAAAGTGTATAGGATGTCAGTATCAAACAATACTTTTCATCTCTTAAAAAGTATTAAAAAAGAAAAATCACAGAAAAGAAACTTTCAAAAGTCACATACAATACAAAATACGAAGTCAAACTCTATTGTTTGTAAATTCCTTGTCTGTATAATACGTCTTTTCAGCCAGGTAAGGGACCAACTCTTTTTTAAATCTTTTCTCACAATTAAAAACAACTTTTATGGAAGATGGGACATCACTTTTAGTTCAATATAATGATGGTTTTTTTATAGAGAAACAACCTATAAAATTCGACAAAATCAGAATATCAAGAGGCTTTTCGATCCCACCATCAAGTTTTACTGATTTTGGCCAAAGTAAGATACAGATTCCATAATAAATAAGTACATTACGAATTTATTCTGTTTAAAGTACTCTCTAAAGGACTACTCCTAACCTATCCCATATATATATATATATATATATATATATATATATATATATATATATATATATCTTACTACTCGTTTCTGTATCAGAAAGATCTTCTCAAGCTAACTCTTTTCAAGTATAAAACCCCCAAAATATTATGGAATACATAATGTGTTTATAAAAAAAAAACCAACTTATGCATTAAGTGCATTAAGTTTCAATAAGTTTAATTTAGTGACCTTCTTTAAAATGAAATTTGCTTTTGACAATGTAACTATAAGGTCCTTAAGAAGTTAATTTCAGCTTAATTGACTAGCTATTCGAACTCCCAAGAATTTCGTTGATGTCCAGTTATTATTTCATTACTGACATTTATTACTGGAAGATGAAGCCATATTTTATTTCTTAGGCAGTGATTATAGTGGAGCGGTGAGGAAAGATGAGAGCAAGGCGGTTAGCGGAGAGGCGGAAATAAACCGTTACTTGTTATAGTGTGCGTTTATAGTAGAACTGCAAGCAAGGCAAAGAGGAGAGAGGAGCATAAGAGCGGTGCTGAAAGAAACAAATTTGGTTGTTTTGCTAGCAGTGATGAATGCGCAGACCAGCACATTCGGACATATTTGGCAGCTAACTAATTATGTGAACACTGTTAACTGAAATTGACACATTTTTCAGCTACCTGAAAACTACCTTTTGGTAACTATTAAGCTAGGCTTATACAATATAGCAAATATTTCTTTTTGAATCTATAAACTCACTGCATAGTAAGAGCTAATCGTTTGTCAGTTTTAATTGGATTGTAACTTTCCATGTTGGCTGCATTCGTGAGCTTACTGGTAATGTGCTATAAGTTGATGACTGCTCCTATTATGCAGAGGACAGTGTAATATCCATCCTACTTGCATCAGCCAACATGAAAACAGAAGTACTAGTAGCATAACACGTATCAAGTATGTAACTGACGGACTAACTCATCTATCACTACAAATGTCAGTGTGCAGTAATTCAGTTTCTGCCAATGACTAATAAAGAATACTAAATATACCTTGGGCCTATACTAGTAGTATGGCTTATTAAAGATCAATAAATAATACAATGGGATGTTTATAAAACGACTTAGTTGTAAACATACACAAATCAGTGTAAGAGTAAATAACTACAACATGATGTTATGGTGAGAGCTATTGCTATGATGAATTTAGAAAAGCACACATAGTAGCACTTCCACTCCCCACATAGACCACTCTTACACTCCCTCATGATCGTCAACTTATAGCACGTTACCAGTACTTGACGTAAACTATAGTCAAAAGTACAGATTGACATTCTAAAGTATTGTCTAAACTTATTCGAAGATAAACATAATTTTAAGTATAAGCGATTAAATTCTCCATCTGCATTTCTTGGATGAATGGACCATTTTCTTAACCGTTGTCTTGGCTTATATATGATTGTAAAACATATAATTTTATACACTACTTTCCAAATATGCCAATTTATGTTCCTTCGACACAGACATTTTGAGATGTTTCGCTTTCTGCGTTGCACTCCTCACTGCTCTACTATATGTGTTCACCTCTTTGCAATCTCATTGCTTTTCTCACCACTCTTATCACAGCACTCCTCACCACTCCACTATAAACAGGGGCTTAGGATAAAATGCATCACATAATTTTTTTGAGTTGAGTAGCTTAGCATTAAAATACTGAGCAAGATTATTTCACATGAATCAATTTACACATATTAATGTTTGTTCATAAATTCATTGAGTTCTTGTCAGCACTGATCACGTTGTGTAATTTACACAATTAATTAGATTCTTAGCCAACCTCCTACCTTTATCTCCAATATATAACAAAAACAATAGTGGTCCCAAAATTGATCCATCTAACCATAAGAAACTTCTAAAATATAAAATAGGAAAAAATGTAATAAGTAAAAAGAAGACTTTGAACAGGAGAGGATTTAATATTAAGCTGGATACTCCAACGCTATGGACCGCATAAGGAGTGTAAACAGAGAAGAAGAGATCCGTTGTAATACAAATTTCCTCCACACCTTTCTCCACTCTCCACTAGGATTTAAAAGAAAACTATTAGAAGTATGGTGGGAGCTAACCAGCTTACCTCATGCAGGCCACTATTTAAGGAGCTTAAATTGCTTACAGTTCTCTCACTCACTCACACTAGATTTCAATGTTCACTATCATAACACAAGAAACAGATTTGATTATTATACAGCTAAACATAAAACTAAATTGTTTGAACAAAAACCTATTTATGCGAGGGGAAAATACATCAATAAATTACCACAATTTTTAAAATATTTTATTAATTTGCATTCGATCCACCGCATTGGTCTAACGATTGAGTCGTAGCCAAAGTCAGCTGTTTAACAACTGATTTTCAGAGATGAAGGTTCTGTGGTTCAAACCCTAGTAAAGGTAGTTACTTTTATCTGGATTTTAATACCAGACAGTGATTACCAGTGTACTTTGATGGCTGTGATTTGATAACCATACTTTCTTAGGAATGGTTGGCCTGAGTCTGTACAAGACTACACCTCATTTACACACTATACACATCATCTTATTAGGTCATAGGGTTGCTTATTGTTCTTAAAGTGAACAGACTGCAACAAACACACGTTAGGGATTAAAAAAAATTGCATTCATTTAAAAAAGAAGTATGAAAAGTTACTTGACTGATGAGATTTTTTTACAGTATACAAGAATTTCTTTCTAAATAATATTTTGTTAAAATAAAGAAGAGAAATATCTCAAAATAAATAAATGTCTAAAGCATAGAAACGAATGCTAAGAAAACTGTGCACTATTGTGTAAATATTACAAAATTATACACTTACCATAGTAATTTTGTAGTAATAAGTTAATAAACGAGGTGTGGCTATTAAATAACGAGACTGATGTAAAAAAATTTAATTTTAATTTTATACATAATCACTTATTGTCACCTTCAATGCACACTCCTTCTCTACCCCTACAACGCTCCATGCAAATTTCCCATTGTTGAAAACAGTGCTAGAAGTCATCTTCTGTCAGCTCTTTCAGGACACGTGCCACTTTCTCTTTTACAGCTTCCACAGACTCAAATCTTGTCCCTTTTAATGCAGATTTCACCTAAGGGAACAGGTAGAAGTCACATGGTGCAAGATCTGGTTAATAAGGTGGATGTTCTAGCACTGAGATGCTGTACTTGGCTAGGAACCTCTTGACAGATAATGCGGATTGAGCTGGCACATTGTCTTGGTAGAGAACCCATGATTTGTCCTTCCACATTTTGGGGCGATTTTTCCTTACTCTTTGACGTAGTTTATAAAGTACCTCAAGGTAGTAATATTGATTAATTGTTTGACCTTCAGGAACCCAGTGAAGGTACACAATCCCATGGATATAAAAAAAAAACAATCATCATTGCTTTAAATTTTGACTTGTTCATTCGAGCTTTTTTGGCTCTCGGTGAAGTTCGGCTCTACCAGTGCATGGATTGGCACTTCGTTTCCAGATCATCAGTAAAAAACCACGTTTCATCACATGTTATTATCTTCTACCTGTTCCCTAAGGTGAAATCTGCATTAAAAGGGACAAGATTTGAGTCTATGGAAGCTGTAAAATAGAAAGCGGCATGTGTCCTGAAGGAGCTGACAGAAGATGACTTCCAGCACTGTTTCCAACTATGGAAAATTCGCATGGAGCATTGTAGGGATAGAGAATGAGTGTATATTGAAGGTGACAATAAGTGATTATGTATAAAATTAAAATTAAATTTTTTAGAACGTTAGTCTCGTTATTTAATAGCCACACCTCGTATGACTAAAAATGTGTTTACTCAGGTATTATGTATTAACTTGTAAGTTCTTGCCACGTCCTATACTTCCTTGGGAGTCTTCTGGATGCAAAAAAAGAAGCATGAATGGACATACTAACACATGATTTTATTTTTAATTTAAAATAATATTTCTGAAATAAAAAAATGTGTATAAAATGTTTTGGATTTAATTTTACAGGCCGTAATACCGGAAGCAGACAGGCATGATCATAGTTTAATTTACCAGAAGGTTACATTGCAACAATTACAGGAGAAGGTACCACAAATACAATGGCTGGATTTAATCACAGAATTTCTTGATGTTAAAATCGATTTAAATGAACCAGTTGTAGCATACTGTATGTCATATTTTGAACAAATGGGTGTTATCCTTGAAAAGACTGATAGGAGGTATGTTAAATTAAATACATTTTACTTTGAATGGTATATAATGAGTATTATTTATCATCTATGAATATTATTTATCATGAAAAAGCTGTTTTACGACTGATTTTCGGAAACAAAAGTTCATGGTTAAAATCCTTGTAAAGGTAGTTTTGAAGAGATATGTTTATACAGATTTGAATACTAGGCAGTATTTACCGATGTACTTTGATGGTTGGGGCTCTATTAACCATGCTTTCTTAGGAATGGTTTGCCTGAATCTGTACAAGACTATACCTCATTTACATGTTTTACACATCATCCTCATCTCATTGGGTCATGGGGTTGCTTATTGTTCTTAAGTTGAACAGATTACAATACACGCATATTAGGAATTAAAAAGGAAGTTTTGTTTTGAAATTCAGTGAGTTAAAAGTAAAGTGCAATTGCAGAAGAGATATGGGGGGAAGACAGAGACATGGAATAAGGCTAAATGTTAGGATGGTGGAGGAAGTCAGAGAATTCACTCATTTTCTGATTGTTTTTTCATCATACAGGAAATTGGTAAAGGGATATCTTCGGAAAAAAGGAGTGGTTTTTTCCAAAGTGTGAGGAACTTAGTACTGGATCATAAAGCTCCAATTTATTGTAAAAATATTATGTATGATGCCTATTTGCGCCAACTTATGTAGCAGAAACATGGACAGGTAGAAGGAAATAGGAGAGAAGGAAATAGGTAGAATACAGGAAACAAACATGAAATTCCACGTGTCCATGGGTGAAGAGTTGGTCGTCCTTTCTTGCATGTAGGACGTGTAAATTAGGTAGTCTTGTACAGACTCAGGCCCACTATCCCTGAAAACTATGGTTTTTGAACCCCAACTGTCGAAGTACACAGGTAACAAATTTCTTATATTAAAATCCATATCAAAGTAACCACCTTTACTAGGATTTTAACCACTCGTGGCGGTGATTTTACCACTAGACCAATTAAATGCCTTAATTAAACATATATAAAAAAAGAATTCACAAATATAACATAATTTTAAAACAAACTTTTGGTAAAAAGACTGTAAAAAATAAATTTAATATATTTTGTAACAATAATTCTCATAGCGGCTGTCTGAGATCTGGCAGCCCACACAGTTTTGTTATGACTAGCCCATGAACTATATAACTAGATAATGACACTGAATACAAAATGATCAGATTTCAATGTATATGTGGTGCCATCAGTAGAACAATGAAAAATAAGACTAGAAGGGTGAGAAAATTGTAATTTTATAAGGTGATAGCTACTCCCGCTGTCCTTTATGGAAGTGAGTCTTTGGTCACTATAAAGTCACAAGAGAGCAAGATTAAGGCAGCAGAGACAAGGTTCCTACAAAGGACAAAATAGAGTATAAGATTAGACCATGAATGGAATGAAGAAATAAGAGCTGAATTAGGAGCATATAGCTTGAATGAAAAAACGAAAGTTAATCATAATGGAGACAGCATCTAAAGAGAATGCTGGAAGAGAGAATACATTTGAAAGTGAAAAACTATACACAACATGGATGACATGGATGGAGACATTTGAAGGGCACAATGAAGATGGGAGTAGTTAAATATTGGGAAGTGTGATAAATCTCTAAGAATTGAATTAATCAAGCTAATTGTCTATTAACTGACAATAGTAAAATACATAAAAGTGAGTTCAGAACAGGCAGGAACCTAATTTTTGGTAGCAAGAAGATGAGAATTTTGATTTCTGTCCCTTAAGCCAGTACATATTACAAAATTGAATATCGAACTCTGTTAACTTGTTGATGTGCTTTCACCATGTCAGTCTTCTTTCTAAATACATGCCGAGGTATTTCACTTCACTTGCTTGAGAAAATGGAAATCATTCATAATAATCTATGGATAGCTTTTTTCTGTTCATAGTAAAAATAACATGTGGCAATTTATTTTTATTGATTTTTATCTTCTATTACGTTCTCTTTCCTATATGAATATATAAAAGGAAAGTATTGTTTTCATGTTTAGTAGTAGTTTATTCGTGTAATTTTTCACATTTTTGCAATTTTCTCAAAAACTGGTCCTACGATTTTTTAAAAATCGCCTCGTTTACTAAATGTTTTATGCTTTACTCGATAGGGTAGGCGTTATGTCTGCTGAAATTCTTTGAAAGGCTGTTTTCACGTTAAAAAAATTTTTTTAAGATTGCGGCTTTAATATGCATTTTAGCGCAAAAATGTATTAACAAAAGTTGTAGAGAATTTAAAATCCTACAACTTTTATTTCAAACATGTTTTTATATAACGCTTAGTTTAGCGGTAATTAGCGATTTTTTTTTGTTTTTTTTCTCACGAAATAGTGTAAAAAAATCGATTTTTTAAGATTTCAGCCTTAGTATGAATTTTACGACAAAAGAGTATAAATCAAATTTATAAGAAATTAAAATATGTACAACTTTTACTTAAAGCATTTTTCTCTACAATTTTAGCCTGCTAAAATTTTTATTTTTTAGCCTAGCTTAGCGTGAAAGAGTGATTTTCCGTATTTTTAAGCCAAACTGAGGTTGATTTTCATTTAGCGTCTTTCACTCATCATTAAAATTCAGTTATTTTTATTGAAGTAAGTTTTTTTGTTTAAATCTAATGTTTTATTACTAATTTTAGGCTATATTGTTCATAATTTGCATTGGGAAGAGAAAGTTATGTGAGTGTTTGACACCAGATTTTTTTTTTTTATTTCTTTCGGCCGATATGAATATGTAGGGATGGAAAGTATTGTTTTCATAGGCCTGTTGATTTTTTAAAATCAAGATTTTACCAGAAATACACTACAAAAGAAAAACAAGTTTTTAACAATTGGTCTGTTTGTGTGTGAAGAAAGTATCTCAAGAACAGAATAGCTATAAAGTTGAAACTTGGAACTTAAGTGTCTGATAGGCCTTTCTGGAGAAAGTAAAAAATGTGAAGTGAAACAAGTAAAACTCGGAAAAGCAAGACACCAGTTTATTTAGTACATGTAACCATCACTAGTAATTTATTTATATTACTTTTATATATTTTTACTTTCTCTTGCCTATATGAATATATAGGAAGGAAAGTATTGTTTTCATGTCGATTTTTAGAAATCGAGTTTTCACCGGATCTATACGTTTTCAGACCCCCTGAACCCAAAAAACATGTTTTTAGCAATTGGTCTGTGTGTGTGTGTGTGTGTGTGTGTGTGTGTGTGTGTGTGTCTGTGTGTGAACAGAATATCTCAAGAACGGAACATCGTACGAACTTGAAACTTGAAACTTAAGTTACATACCACTACCGGACGCGACACGAACATTTTCATCAAAATCGGTCAACCGGAAGTAGTAGTTTATTCGTATAATTTTTCAGTTTTTTGCGATTTTCTCAAAAACTGGTCCTACGATTTTTTTTAAAATCGCCTATTTTACTCAATTTTTTATTCTCTACAAGATAGGGTAGGCGCCATGTTTGCTGAAATTCTCGGTGAGGCTGTTTTCACGTAAAAACGTTGTTTTTTTAAGATTACGGCTTTAATATAAATTTTAGCGCAAAAACTTATATAATAAAAGTTGTAGAGAATTTAAAAACCTACAACTTCTGTTTCAAACATTTTTTTGTATAACGCTTAGTTTAGCGGTAATTTGCGATTTTCTGTTTTTTTTCTCACGAAAACGTGAGAAAAATCGATTTTTTTAACATTTCGGTCTTAGTATGCATTTTACGACAAAAGTGTATATAATTAAATTTATAGAAAATTAAAAGATCTACAACTTTTGTTTAGAGCATTTTTCTCTACAGAGCCTAGTTTAGCGTGAAAGCGTGATTTTCCGTATTTTTAAGCCAAACTGAGTTCGATTGTCATTTTGCGTCATTCACTCATGATTAAAATAAGGTTATGTTTTTGAGGTTAGTTTTTTGTTTATTTCTAATATTTTATTATTAATGTTAGGTTTATTGTTAATTATTTGCATTGGCAAGAGAAAGTTGTGTGAGTGTTTCACACCAGATTTTTTCTTTCAGAGTGATTCATAATTATTTACTTTGGAGATTTGTTATGGAGGTAGTCCCACATATGGTTGATGAATACCAACAGAAAGAATATGAATTTCGGAAAATGATGTCAGGAATTGAACGAGATCTAAGCCGCTGGACACAATGTGTTGAATGGACAAATAAAAAAATGGGTATGGCTGTTGGAGCATTGTATATAAAAGAAAATTTTGATCAACATAGCAAGGTATGAATATAAAAATACATGATCTCGTATAAGATTTTATTATTTTTCACTAGAAAGTTAAAATTGAAATGAACTATTACCAGCATTGTAGAAATGAAACTGTTATAGATTTATAAATTTTAATAAAAGTTTCTTAAAAAAATTTGACTATAAAAAAATAGAAATGTCTTACAATTTATGAAGATACAACTATAACAACATACAACATGTACAACTTACAATACTTCAGAAGTTATGAAAACTTTAGATTAACATAGAAACAAATATGGAATTAAATGTAGAATATTTTACACAATATTTTATTTATATTAGTCAGTAAGTTTCGTAGACTTAAAATTTTGTATTTCAAAACAGATTTTATCAGTTGTAGATTTTACTAAATAAGGTCCCTTCTACTTTGGTGCTAACTTTTTGTAAATTTTCTTTGATTCAATTGGTGGCAATTTTTAGCCCTATAAGCGGCAAATTATTTAGTGTAATTTGTTACTGTTAAGTACCTATAGCTCATGTTTGCCACACATAATAAAGCTCATTTTCCTTTGCTATAGGCAAGCAAATTTGGAACTTATGGCATAAGAAGATGTACTGTTTATTGGTCTAGTTTAGTCCAGTTTAGTGGTGCAGTTTTAGATTCTGAAACAAAAAAAAATGAGGAATTTCGGAGAAAATTGTTTGGAAAATATACATATCACAACCACTTTAAGGGTGTCATCGTTCATTTTCCTATGTCCGCCCGTCAGATCCAGATGTCAGAAACTACAAGAGATAACAACAAATAGTTTTCGGTTCTGTAACCTACTCAAAAAGTTTGTGGGCCTGGATTGGTTTTTAAGTTCCAGTTTCGATCGGAGTGGCCCAAAACTTAAAGTCAAAAAATTAAAGTCGGAATTTGGAAACAAAAATAGTGTCATTCGATTCCTCTTAAAGAGGAGATACAGAAGTAACTAATGGTTTTTGTTATGGGTTAAAGATAAGCCTTTTTCTTTCTTTCGAAGCTAAGCTTAATCTCTTGCAATTTCTTCAGAAAAAATGACCACCAGCCATGAGACGCGTCGTCTCACGAAACGGATTGACAAGATAAAATTCCTTTTTACAATATAATCTCCTGGTTCAAAATTGTTGGTATTGAATCGTTTATGGTTTATTGGTCGTTTCAAGCTCCTTTCAGCATTCTTCCTTAACTTTTTCATTATCTTTAAATGAATTTTGTTTTCATTTACTTTTTGTTGTGTTTCCTCTGTTGGAAATTGTAACTTTTGCATCACTAGGTTTTTTGACTTTACACCATACAAAACCTCTACAGGTCTATGTTCCATTACCATGTGTACATTATAATTCAATTTCTTTTTTGTGACTTATTAGGAAAATTCACTTATGTACATAAAAACGAGTAAACAAGATGATGACGAAATGAGATAAAATGTACTTTAAGGCTTTTAGGAGATCACCACTCAACAGTGGGCTCCAGCTGTAAATTTTCTGAAAACTCAATCGCCGGCGTAGACGTCTGCGGCAATTCCGGGAATGTATAGGTTGCGTACAAGTTTATTGCTATGATGAGATAATTTCTTACGGAATTTTGTATAAATTTTACGAAATAAGTCGTTTACGTGCGGTCTTTTGAAGCCATTGGGCAAAGAGTCATTGGTAACGTCAAAGAGCGCATTTGTAATTTTTCGTAAGAATTTTGACTGAATCACGGATGTCTTAGCAGTTCCATAGATTTGGTTGGCATATATGTTTATTTACATAAACTTCTGTATTTACATGGAATTTTCGTATTTTTAAGTTCTACAGAGGTTGGTTTTCATTTAGAGACATTCAATCACGATTTGAATTAAATCATGTATTTTATTTATCATAGTTTACTCATGATTAAACATAGGTTACATACAGTCGGACCTCTATTTATCGAACTTTTTATATCAAAATTCTCTATATATCGAAGTATTTCCTGAGTCCCGTGAAATTTTAATGAAAAAATTTTTCTGTATATCAAAAACAAATTTTATAATTTATATCGAACTTAATTTTAGTCAAAATATAAACAGAACTTCATATAGCCGTCTAATAACACACTAGTCAATCCGAAATGTAGAGAGAGAGAGAGCAACGAGACAATACAGTATGTTGACCTATGTCAACGCATATATAAGAGAAGTGTGGTACTATTATACTAGTACTCGTATACTAAGTGCAATCAAAGTTATGTAAACACGATGATGTAGACGAAGCAGTTCTCAAATGGGTAAAAATGTTAGGATATAAAAACATGCCTAAGCAAAAGAGAAAATTGTTCTTTTTGTGGACAATTGCCCTGCACATTCGTCTTCTGTCTCAAAAAAGTAAGTAAACGTGGAGCTTGTTTTTCCTCTCAAAATACTACGTCGAAACTACAATTTATGGACCAAGGTGTTATTAAAACTCTAAAAATTTATTGTAGAAAACAGGTTCTCAAGAGACTTATTCTTGCGTTGGAAAATGACAAACCTATTGAAAATGTTATTAACCTCAGGCTGTCTATATAAGAATTAGTAAAGATGTGGCAAAATGATGTAGCGGAATCGACGATGAAAAATTGTTTTTTATAAGCTGGCTTCTCTGAAAAAACTGTTGTGGAAGAAGTTAATGTACTACCGTAAATGAGGAATGTTGGGTCCATTGGCAGGTACGATCAACGACGATATTTCACTCAATGAAATTTTTAAGGGTAAACAAATTTTTAAATAAACAAATACAATTTTTTAGGCAGTATGGTTACTGTCGAGTAATCTCACAAGAAGCAGTCTTAATGAGTAAAAAACAGCGTTTCTCTTTATCGAAGTTTCTATATATCAATTTTTTTAGAAGGAACCTACAATTTCGATATATGGAAGTCCAACTGTATTTAATTATTTACATTAGCAAGAGAAAGTCGTGTGAGTGTTTTAAACTAAATTATATATTTTACTTTCTTAAATTAATTGTAAACCAGAAAATAATTTTCTGTAATGTTTGTAAATTTTAGAAAGTTGCATTAGAAATGATTCACACAATACGAGAAGCATTTAATGAGTTACTAGCAGAACAACACTGGATGGATGATGAGACGCGTGCAGTAGCCAAAGAAAAAGCAGATGCCATGAATGAAAAGATTGGGTATCCTGAAGTTATGACTGATCCAACCGAACTCAGTAAAGAATATATTCTTGTAAGTCAATCCAGTACTTATTTTTTACTTCTTTTAAAAATTATATCAATATGCATAAGTTATTAATCACTTTATTTGTTAGAGTGAAATAATTATATTTTGTAAATTACAACTTATAGATTTGGGAATTGAAAGAAAAATCTTTGAGTCAACAGTTAATAACACATAACATACTTACTGAGTTATAAGTTTGATCAAAATTATTATACTGTTACCTAACTGGTGTTTTAAAAAGGGCACAACGATAACGTCAAGAAGGTAGAAGTAACTTAGGTAAATTTCGTGTCTCATTACATGTCACTGCATCCAAGGATAACAGGCTAGATTTTGTAATCCCTAAGTTGTGTACTTTGCAATCTGTTCAATTTAAGAACAATGAACAACCTCATGACCTATTGATATGAGGACAATGAGTATGACATTTAAATAAAATATATTCTTGGACAGACTCAGGTCGATCATTCCTGAGAAGTTATGGATATTGAATTTCGTAAAACTGGGAGTGTACAAAATCAAAAAAGCATATCTATCGGCGTCCTGTAATAGACAAACATTTTGATGGTGTGGTTTATCGTGACTTAATCCATCAGTTTACTTCAATGTCAGATTTACATGAACTTGAATATTGGCTCCTACAGATAAACGTAACTTGCCATACTGCTAATGACTCGCTAGACATGTTACGGGATGTTATTGACCATCGTTTGATTTTAAAAGGGTTTTGGACTCCAAGATCCCCAGATCTTACACCAGCAGACCTGTTGTTGGGGGTTTATTTCAAATTTTTTTTAAACAATCTCATACACTCGACGAATTGAAGGCGAACATTTAAAGTGAGATTTTTAACATTGATCGTAGGCAAACATTACAAAAAGTTGCTACTAATGTTATAAAACGTGTGAAAACCTGCATTCGGATAATAAGGAATCATTTTCTACATTTTATTATAAAGTTATTGATGGTAAGTCTCATTGTAATATGAATATTGTTGCTTAAACTTAATATATATATATATATATAATGAAGTACGAAAATATTAAATGAATGAAATATTTATTTAAATATATATATATATTTAAATAAATATATATAATATAATATATAATATATAATATATAATATATAATATATAATATATATACCGGCGCTTATATAGGTGAGCTATGGAGATTTTGAGAAGGACAGAGATTTTTGATATAATAATAAAAATACAAAATCCTTATATACATATATATATATATATATATATATTTAAATAAATATTTCATTCATTTAATATTTTCGTACTTCATTCATGTCATCTAAAAACGAGTATGTTCTTTTTTGAAACATTCTGTAGATGAACTGTTAAAATCATGGTTTTGCATGCTAGAGATTTTACTGAGTGACACAAAGTACGGTGAAACTTATCTCTGAGGTCCGTTACGGGATCTGGGTAAAATAAATAATTTACACGTTAAAGTTTAAAATTACAAGTATTTATTACAAAATAAAAATTATAATTAATAAAGTGTCTTAAATCTACAAGTAAATTACAACTAAATTAATAATTACAATAAATAATGAATATAAATAAACTTAACTTGCACTTAATTAAACTAAATACTACTTACAATTTATAATAAACGTTAGATAATAATGCACTAACAATAATGCACTAACGCACTGTTACACACTACGCATTTCGCTCACTGAATCACTGACAAATCGAGACTGACTCTAAACAAACCGGCGCTTATATAGGTGAGCTATGGAGATTTTGAGAAGGACAGAGATTTTTGATATAATAATAAAAATACAAAATCCTTCTGACGGCTTCTGGATAAATCTTAACAAACTAAAAACAAATTAGGATTGAATAAAATATGTTACAAAAAGGCCAATTATCGAAATAGGTACCCGACACAATAGCCGTGCAACAATAGGGAGGCCTACATGTACTATACGTAACGTTACATACATACATTTATAGTAGGGTACATAATATGTCTAACTATTTCTTGGAAACCCTATTTATCAGTCTTATTATTTACGTTAACAATTTTAAAATCTCGGTCCTCCTCGAAAATTCTCAAACAAACATTCCCTTTAGATATTGTCACAGCATTATGAGTTGTGATCAAAAATACGGTGAACAATTTTATTATAAAAAAACTGATGTTACTAAATCCATTTAAAGTAATAAGTCCAATAGTCTGATTATTTGAGATAATGTCAAATTTGAACCTGTTGTGACTTGTCAGTCGACTTCTAGAGCCGGAAGATTGAGGTTTTGTTTACCATGTCTGTTCCGTACCACGGATTAAATACGTTGGTATTAAGTTTTGTTTTAAGTTGCAAACAAGTGTCAAAGAAGCTCATGAAATGTTAAAATCAGTGTATGGAGATAATTTGGTGACTCTGAAAACTGTTGTATAAGCCTGTTGTATTGTCTAGTTGTATAAGCAATTTAAAAGCGGAAATAAACCGGTTGAAGTCGAGAAATAGTCGGACGTCCTTAGACCTCAAAAACAGACAAAGACGTGCAAAAAGTGGCAAAACTGGCAATTGACTATTCAAGAGCTTACCAAATAATTATTGAATATCTCATAGAGGTCCGTGCAAAGAATTTTAACTGATTATTTGCAAATGAGACAAGTGAGTGTGAAATTTGTTCCCAGACTTTTGACCTTTTGATTTTTGGGCGTGCCACAGCTCGCCTCCAATCGAGGAGTTTTTGGCCGGAAAAATTCCTGTTTGTCCACATCCGCCTTACTCTCCGGATTTAGCACCATGCAACTCCTGACTTTTCTCAGAAATAAAAACTGTACTAAAAGGAAACTATTTTGGCACCATTCTCAACATCGAGAAGGCCACGACATAACAGCTGAAGGTTCTTCCGAAAGAAACCTCCCAGAAATTCTTCCAATCAAGGAATCAACGTTGGAATAAGTGGATCTTTAACCAAGGAAAGAACTTTTAAAGGGGATTAATTCAAATTTTACATAAGGTTATTACTTTATTCGTATTAAAATTATTCACCGTATTTTTTTATTACACTTCGTAGTTAGTTAAAATTACCCAACCTGATGGTATTAGGCTGAAAAGTGCACTACTTGTCAATTTTATCTTCTCTTGGTTACTGCATAGATTGGGCAAGGACGGTTTGGGAGTGGGTAAATAGTAATAAATAAGTAAAACAAAAACTCATGTAGTTCGACTTTATTAAATTTTATCAAAAAGAAACTTTTCACCGACAAAATTGTAGGTGAAAGGGCTATTAAGTTCTTTGTTTTAACTTATAACCGCTTCTCATGCTAAATAAACTCTTTGTAAAAAAATATTTTATCAGATGATAAGCATATTTTTATTTTTTATTTACAGCTAAATGTAACGGAAGATGAATTTTTAGTTAATATACTTAATATATACAGATATGATGCAAGACATAACCTACAAAATTTAGGTCAACCTGTTAATAAAGAGAAATGGGCAATTAATGGTCCAGCTATAGTTAATGCTTTCTACAATCCAAATAAGAATGATATTGGTAAGTTTTTTAATCTGTTTTTTTGTATTCTAGTTTCCTTAGATATTTTAGGTTTATTTATATTCTCTTGTCCTATACGAATACGAAGGAAAGTATTGATTCATATCGATTTTTTTGATATCGAGTTTTCACTGAATATAAATGTTTTCAGACAATATGAACAAAAAAACATGTTTTTTTGCGACTGGTTTGTTTATTTGCATACGCGTGAACAAAATATCTCAAGAACGGAATAGCGTACGAAGTTGAAATTTGGAACTTAAAATTAGGTATTATAATATAATCCGATACAAATATTTTCATCAAAATCGGTTAACCGGAAGTAATAGTGCGAATTTTAACTTTTTTGCGATTGTCTCAAAAACTGCTTCTACGGTTTTTTTTGTATTCTCCTTATTTACTACATTCTTTGATCTCTACAAGGTAGGGTAAGCAGCATACCTGTTGCAATTTTTGGGAAGGTTGTGCTGTCATAGAAAAAAATCGTTTTTTTAAGATTGTGGACTTAATTTAAGTATTTTACAACAAAAGTAATATAATAAACGGTATATAAAATTAAAAGGCTTACAAGGTTTATTTCAAACATATTCTAAATAGCCTATTTTAGCGTCAATTAGTGATTTTTTCGTATTTTTAAGTCCTACAGAGGTCGATTGTCATTTTGCGTCATTCACTCATGATTAAAATTAGGTTGTGTTTAGCATTTTATATTGCTTACTAATGATTAACATTGGTTATAAGTTCATTACTGTACATACTGTTCATTATTTACATTGGAAAGATAAAGTCGTGTGAGTGTTCAACATCAGAAATTTTAGCTGATTCCTAAAGCGGTAATCCATAAGCCTACAGTGGCTTTCTCTCTGATGACAACTATGTGCGTTTGTTCATCATTCAATACAAATCTTTCGTCTTAAACGTTTTACATGTGTTCTAAAAATGTTTGGACCAGGTAAGGCGTCGATCTAAGTAGATTCCCATGTATTTCACATCATCTGACGCCTACCATCACATGGCGCCTACCCTATCTTGTAGAGCATAAAAAATTTAGTAAACCAGGCGATTTTAAAAAAAATCTTAGATCCAGTTTGTAAACACCCCTATCGCCGCCGTCAACACGCACGGCAAAAATATAATGCGACAGGTTGGACAGGGTGTTAACAAATAAAAAAAAAAAAATATTTTTTAAGAAGCACAAAACAAAAACACAAGGATCGTTGCATAAGTGAAAAATAAAATCATTTATAGTAGGTTGTAAAGAAATTTAATTAATAATCAAATAAGACTAGCATTAAATAATAATAGTTACAAAATACTTCATCTTGTAAAGAATGAACAATTTTATAAATTGGTGCAGACCGATTAATCACAATAAATAAATATTTGCCATGTGGCTAATTCAAAATTAATTATTTAATAAGGTGTAAAATATTGCGTTCATACAGACTAATAATAGCAATTTATCGTTGGCCAACATATACATATATTTAATTCAGTTTACCAGTGGCTTAGCCACTTTTACGTTTAATTTCCAAAGATTACCACATAACTATAAATAAAATAATTTAGGTTTTTATTCTTTCATTAAGGCGTTAAATAGAGTAGTAAAAAAATCAAGATTACTTTAGATTAATATTAAATTTTAAGAAATATTAGAGCTTAGCTAGTTATTTAAATTTTATGAAAAAGAATTAATAAATAGTTGATGTTACATTATGTTGTGCAAAAGAAAATATTTTATTTTAACATTTCAGTTTGTCTGTTGTTAATTAGGAATTGACATGAAAATAAAAGTAATATAGGTAATGTCCAGACAGAGATTTTCTTGTCCAATACAAGCAAATCATATAATGGTTTCAATTAAGTTGAATCTTTCCGTGAAAGACAATATTGGTCGATTTCACCAAATCACTGTAGGCTGAAACTGAGGACTTCACAAAATAAAATTTGATGTTCACATACCTCATGTCCTTAACACTTATGCTGTTAAAACACTCACGAATCCAACTGACAATCTCGATCTCGAGGTGGCACACAGAATAGTGTCGGAAAAGATCCAGACATTGGAAAATCCTGAAGAAAATCCCGTCAAGACATAGGATATAAGCAGATGAAGATTTTCATGTTCGGGAATCGAACATCCAAGTGATGATTAGAAAACGGAAGGCAGTAGACAATAAAATTCCAATATTCCAGTTCTACGGTCGTCGGGACATATTACCCCGAACCCTGTACTCCAACCCTGAAGCAAAGATCGGGCGAGTGTCAATAATTTATTTTAAAAAAAACGATCTTAACATCAGCACCATCACATAAGTAATACAAGTAAAATTAAAAATTTTTTAGGTTAAGTAACTTAAGGAAAAGAGAATATAATTACGAGTTCAGAAATACAATAATTAAACTTTAAAATAACTTGACGAAATACAATTAACCAATTATTATAGCAAAATCGTTTCTCAAATAGAAAACAAAATATCTTTACAATTAAAGTAATAAAATAAAAATCGGTTTTAGTTGGATATAACAGGTAACTTACAGTTAGAAGTAAGCCTAGACTTAGCATAGCTTAGTTTTACAAAATATGAATTTTAACAACTCGCAATAATATTCTCAACTCCTGGAATGCTAAGAAAAGAAATTAGCTTACCATTTAAACAATGGGCAGATGAAATACTTTTCCTAAAAAGTATTAAAAGTTAATAAAATATCACGTAATAAAATTACATCATAACAGAATCGTAACTCGGTTGAACAACGACAGACAGTCCCAGTCAGGCACATCGGAACAGCACGCAGCGAGGTACAGAAGTAGTACGTAAAAAAAAAACAGAGCGCGCCACCGTACGGCAAGTAGAACTACATTACCGGCAAAACAGATAAAAGAAAACGACACAACAAACAACGCAAACAAAACCCAAAATAAGTAACAATCTGTAATCAGATGTTACAGATGTTACAAGTTTTGAGAAAATCGCAAAAAAGTGAAAAATTACACGAATAAACTACTACTTCCGGTTGACCGATTTTGATGAAAATGTTTGTGTCAGGTCCGGTAGTGGTATGTAACTTAAGTTTCAAGTCTGAAGTGTTACGATGTTCCGTTCTTGAGATATTCTGTTAACACACAGACACAGACACACACACACACACACACACAAACACACACACAGACACACACACACACACACGCGCACACACACACACACACACACACACACACACACACACCAATCGCTAAAAACATGTTTTTTGGGTTCAGGGGGTCTGAAAACGTGTAGATCCGGTGAAAACTCGATTCCGAAAAATCGACATGAAAACAATAAGTTACTTTCCTTCCTATATATTCATATAGGTAAGAGAAAGTAAAAAACGACTCAAGACAAGGTTAAAGTTTTATAAGACGGTGTTAGTGAAGCATAATTGACGAGGTGAAGGGAAAAAAGAAACATCCGAATTGTGGAACTGAAATTCCTAAGGTCTGTCAAGGGTTGTACAAGAATAGACAGAGTCAGAAATAAAGTTAGAAGGCAAGAATTGTGAATTTTCCCACTCAACAAAAAATAAAATTGTACCGTGCCTCGACTATTTAAATAAAGTACCAAAAAGCCGCTTACCTGGTTTAGTAAGGAGATACAGACCAGTAGGAAGCAGGTGTATTGGTAGCCCAAAGAAAAGATGGATACTGGAACAGGTAGAAATCCCTAACCCGTAAAGAGAAGAAGAAAATCTTTCATAAGCCATAATTCGCTAACGAAGCACTTCTGGACCTGTGTTTTATCGGCATTATTATTATTATTATTTTTAGTTAAAGAATCAACTCCAGGGAGATTGTTGTTCAATTTTAGATCGCCTTACATAATGGTTATAATATTTTTTAAGGTAATATCACTTTGCAAACAATTACAATAACTTTATACAGAAAAAGTCAGTTCATTTACGCAAAACACCTAATTGTATATTTTTTTATTATAATAATTTTACTTTTTGAAATATTTAAATGTGTTTCGTGTACAGTTTTTCCAGCTGGTATTCTGCAGCCATCATTTTACAGTCGACACTTTCCAAAATCTTTAAATTATGGAGGAATTGGAGTAGTTATTGGCCACGAAATGACACATGGATTTGATGACAAAGGTATGATAAATTGTTACCTACTTTGTTACTTTCTCTTGCCCTATATGAATATACAGCGAAGGAAAATATTTATTTATGACGATTTTTCGAAATCAAGTTTTTACCGGATATACACGTTTTCATACACGTGTTCGTGGGATAAACCCGTGAACCCAAAAAAAAGTTTTTAGCGATTGTGATGTGTGTGTACGCACACGCTGATTGTGTGTGTGTGTGTGTGTACGCGCACGCGCTTGTGCGTGTGAGACCGAAATATCTCAAGAATGGAATATAGTTAAAAGCTGAAACTTAAATCTTAAATACCATAAGAAGACACGACACAAATGTTTTCATCAAAATCGGTCAACCGGAAGTAGTAGTTTCGTTAGTTTTAGTTAGAAGTAGTAATTCGTGCAATTTTTTACTTTTTTGCAATTTTCTCAAAAAAGGCTTCTACAATTTTTTTAAACGTCGCTTCTATATATAGTACTACTTTTTTATGCTGTACAAGGTAGAATAAGTGGCATGTCTACTGAAATACTTGGGGAGGCGTGGTCTCGTTCAAAAAAAAGTATTGTTTAAAATTGCGGCCTTAATATGCATTTAAAGCCAAAAGTATACAGGCTTATAATAAAAAGTTTTAAACTTTTTAAAAACCTACAACTTTTATTTCAAGCATTTTTTGTACAACGCTTAGTTTAGCAACAAATTAATGATTTTCTGTATTTTTTCACCAAAATCGGTAAAAAATAGAATTTTTAAGATTGCGGCATAAGTATGCACTTTACGACAAGTGCGTCAATTAAAGTTGTAGGAATTAAAAAAAATTACAACTTTTATTTCAAGCTTTTTTTACAGAGCCTAGTTTAGTGTCATTTTTAGTGATTTTCCGTATTTTTAAACTAGACTTGATTATTATTTTGCATTGTTTACTCATAATTAAAATTAGGTTATGTTTTTCGTTTTACATTGTAGGCCTATACTAATGATTAATCATTGGTTATATTGTTCATTAATTATATTGGGACAAGAAGCTCGTGTGAGTGTTTCACACCAGAGTTTTAATCTATATTTTTCCATTTCCATACAATTAATTATTTTTAATTTTTCGTTTATTCTAGTGCAATAATCCATCTTACAGTTATATTAGTCTATAGTTTTAAAACTAGCAATGATTTTGTACTGCCCATAACAGATAGGTGGAGTGACAAATTATTTACACTCAATGAGTTCATTGCAGGGCTAAAATAAATAGTTCTGTTTCTTATCACATAGACAGCCAATTAAATGACGGAATCAATTAAAAACAGAAGAGGTAGCGGTGTAAAAGACACTATTCCGAGAAGTTATCTCCTCTGAAAATAATGAGTTTCATTATACAGCCAGACCCTGTGGTAAATAAAGTGGAGGTGTCATTTGCAGAGTGGAAAATATGTTCTTCTCAGAGGGCCTGACATGCTGATAAGCGTACTTTTCCACTCAGGGAGGAAAGCAATTGTAAATCACCTCACTCATCGTTTTACTTAGTAAAACTTCTACAGGTTCAAACCAGCCTTTCGGCTGATGACCTAAACAACAACAAATGATTTTGTTTTTAATATATTTAGTATGCCTATTTATTGTTTTCTACGATGCAAAATATGAATGTTTACTTTAATTATGTATCATTATTGCTTTCTAGGAAGACAATTTGATAAGGAAGGCAACATGAAACAATGGTGGAACAATGCAACCATCAGAGAATTCAGGAAACGAACCCAGTGTATTATTGATCAATATAGTCGATACAAACTGGATGATGTCGGCCACTATTTGAACGGTAAAATGACACAAGGTGAAAATATCGCTGATAACGGTGGACTAAAACAATCATTCAGGGTTTGTATTCTAATTGAATTAATTAATTTTTTAAATACATTTTTAATTTGTTTTTTTGTGTATGATGTATTTGTAGAGAGATTTATGCAGGTAACTTTGGTTGACCCACCAGGTTGGTCTATCAGATAAAGTTGTCATCGCGAGTCAGCTGTTTAACAACTTATTTTCGGAGACTAAGATTCCTGGTTCAAATCCTACTGTAGATGTCTTTATTATAGATACCCGAGTTTGGAGCCTTGGTTCTTTTAACGTACCGCTTGTTCAATTTTAACGTACACCAAAATTTAGCTAATTTCATGCCTTGTTACATGGCAGGTTTATATTTTTAGCGCTTTTTTATATTACGATATCAGGATGAGAAGAAAAAAAAACCGGGTTTTTAGTAGTGCACGTAGGTACTTTTATACGGATTTGAATACGAGACAGTGATTACCGGTATATTATGGTGGTTAGGGTTCAACTAACCACACTCACTCAGGAATGGTCGGCCTGGGTCTGTACAAGACTACACTACATTTACATGTCGTACACATCATCTTCATCTTATGGGGTCATAGGGTTGTTTATTGTTATGAATTTAACAGATTGCAACGTACAACATTAGTAATTAACAAAAAAAAAATTTGGTTGTACAGTAAAACCCTACTTAATTGATATACACCCAATTATGATGAATTATACCGACCCGATTATGGATACGCCAGTTTTCGGATAACATGAATAGACATGTTTTTTCAGTTTAAAACCAGTAGAAGTGAATGAATGTACAATATTTTTACGTGAATATTTTTACGTATTTTTTATGTGAAATATATGGAAAATTGAAATACATTACTGTAATAACCAAATTTAAAAAAAATTGTATCCGTTCGGTTAAGCTGGGTTTCGGTTGAGCTGGGTTTGAATAAGCGAGGTTTTAGTGTAAATTTTTGATCTGAGTGTTTCCTTCTTTTCCCGAGTGTTTTATCTGTGAATTTCTGTGTTTGACTCTTACTATGTGACATCATTAGTTTAGTGATACCTCTCTTCCTGGGCATAAAGTTATGTTAAAATGTTACCTAATAACTATTAAAATAAGATAACTGTGATTTCCAAACGAATTTGTTTACTTCACGCGTTTTCAGGTCTCCTGAAACCAAAAAATATGTTTTAGTGATTGGTCTGTGTGTGTATGGTTAATATCTCAAGAACGGAATAGCGTACGAAGGTAAAATTTGGAACAAGTTACTATCAGAAGCCACTATCACTAGTGGAACCGACATAAACATTTTCATCAAAATCGGTCAACCGGAATTACTTATAGTTTATTCGTGCAATTTTCCACTGTTTTGCAATTTTCTTAAATCTACGATTTTCTTAAAATCTCCTTATTTACTAAATCTTGTTATGCTCTACGAGATAAGATAAACGCCGTGTCTACTAAAATTATTGGGGTGTGTGTACTTATGGTATAAAATTGTTTTTTGAGACTGCGGTCTTAATTTTATTATGAATTTTAGGGCAAAAGCGTACGTACGTAATCAAAGTTGTAAAAAATTAAAAAACCTACAACTTTTAAATGGGTGTTTTACATTTCTTAGTTTAACGTCAATAAGTGATTTTCCGTATTTTTAAGTCCTAATTTTCATTTTGCGTCATTCACTTATGATTAAAATTAGATAATGTTTTTTATTTTACATTGTTTACTAAACAATAGGTTTTCTTTTTCATTATTTACATAGACAAGAAAAAATTGTATGAGTGTTTCACACCAGATTTTTGGTTATCTGATGCGTTTAGTTAACTGTCTTATATTGAAAGGAATCTGTTTATTATTTATTATAACCAGATACCAAAAATGTAATATTTTCAGGCCTATTTTTCCAGGTATTTCCTTTGGTGATGATACCTATTGTTTTACTTCTTCAAAATTATTAGTTAGTAAAGCCAAATTTCTTTTTATCTTGAATTGTATAATTTTATAAATTTATTTTATATTTCAGGCATATAAAAAATGGGTTAAAAAATACGGTGAAGAACCTTTGTTGCCAGGTATCAACCTAACACATGACCAATTGTTCTTTTTAAATTACGCCCAAATATGGTGCGGTACGATGAGACCTGAAGAAGCATTAAACAAAGTACGCTCGGGTGTTCACTCGCCTGGACCTGTTCGAGTTATAATACCTCTATCTAATTCTCACGACTTTTCACGTGCATATCAATGTCCGCTTGGAACTCCGATGAATCCTAATGAAAAATGTTCTGTATGGTAAAAGATAATTAGTTATTACTTACTTATTAATCATTGTATACCAGATTTTTAATTATAATTATTAAATAATTATTAAAAATGCTGGTTTAAAATTAATTTCAATTTTTTATTATTTTTATTTTAAGTTGTCGTTTGCTATTATAATTTATCCTTATATTTTTCTGTATACTCAAATATTATTTTTGTTTAGTAGTAAAGTTCTAACATAATCTGTAAATATATAAATGGAAAGCCATCCCTGACTGACTCATTCATCACTAATTCTCCTTGTTGTGCAATAATTAGAAAGCTGAAATACGAAGGGAAAATCCACTTTAGGATAAATAGAAAATTTTACAAACGATTTTGACACTCCACCGTTAAGGGGTTGAAAAGAGCGTTCAACTCTAAAAACCAATATTTATTGTTTACTAAGTTCTGGACCTGCCCATAACAGACAGGTGGAGTGTCAAATTATTTACACTCAATCTGTTAGTTGCAGAGATAAAATAAATAGTTCTGTTTCTTATCACATGGTCAGCCAATTAAATGACTGAATCATTTAAGAACAGAAGAGGTAGAGGTGTAAAAGACATTAATCAGAGTTATCTTATCTGAAAGTAATGAATTTCATTATACAGCCAGACCCTGTGGTGAATGAAGTGAAGGTGTCATTTGCAGAGTGGAAAATATGTGCTTTTCAGAGGGCTCGGCATGCTGATAAGCGTACTTTTCCACTCAGTGAGGAAGGCAATGGTAAACCACCTCACTCCTCGTTTTACTTAGTAAAACCTCTAGAGGTTCAAACCAGTCTTTTGGCTGATGACCTAAACAACAAAACAACAAGTTCTGGATAAGCTAGATGGCTGAAACTCGGTAGAGATGTTACATGCAGTTCAACTACAAAATGTACCTCTTAACCATTTCCAAAATGAACCCTTAAGGGTATTAAAATGGTGTTTAACCCTTAAACCTATATTTATTGTTTACTAAGTTCCAGATGAGTTAAATGGCTGCATTTTGATGATGTTATAATTATATAGTGTAACTAAAAATGTACCCCTTAAAAATTTACAAGATTTACTCCTAAAACGTTGAAACGCTTGTCTAACCTTAAACCAGTAGTTTTTAATTGCTATGTTTCGGACGAGCTAGATGGTTGGAATACGGTGGAAATGTTACGTATCTTCTTCTTCTTCTTCTTTAGATTCCTATCCGTCCCGGATGTTGGCTACCATATTAACAATCTAAACCTTATCCACTGCTGCTCGACAGCAACAACAGAAACAGCTGTGTTGACGTTTTCAAGTACCACATTCTCAGATTTTCAACTAGGAAATACGTCTTCTCCCCACGCTACATTCTCCAGCTATTCTTCCTTGTAATATAGATTGCAGCCACCAATATCTTTTATCGTTGTGCATTATGTCCTAAATACTCGAGCTTCCTAATATTTATCGTGTTCAGGACTTATTTTCATTTCTGCATGCGTCTCAATATCTACCCATTAGAGAAGCGATCCACCCAGGAAACTCAGCATCTTTCTATACAGCCACATCTCAACGCTTCAAGTCTTTTACTTATGAAATCGTTAAACGAATAACGGCCTGGAAGAAAGTTGTAAGGAACTATTTTTTTCAAAATTGATGTTTTTGTGGAATAATGTTTTAAAATAACAAAATAGTTTCTTGCCATCTACAGGATAAAAATGAAACTATTTGTTGTAGTTAGCTTTGTTGTAATTTTATCTTGTGTGGAAGAAGGTGGTAAGGTAATAAAGATGGCCGACCAAGCATCTGTCCTGTAAAAAATTGTTTGTGTGCCATACAACGTTCTTCCACACAGGCAGCTTCAAGGCAGCTATTCGTCCAAGACACCACGCCATAAGATAGAACCGAGAAAATATAGCATCGCAATAATCGCGGTTTTGTTTTAATATTCAGATCGTGTGTTTTGAATAGTTACGTATATTATTGAATGTTACGTATAGTGACCCTAAAAAAATTACATCTTAACGATTACAAAAATTTACTGTTCAACCCTTAGATCAATATTTTCAGTTTACTCATTTACAAACGAGCTAGGTGGCTGAAACTCGGTGGAGATGTTACTTAAGTTCAACTAAAATCTTATTCCTTAATGATTACATAAATGTATTTGTAAGGGGTTAAAAACGGTGTTAAAACCTTAAACCAATATTTATTTTATAAAGTTTTGGTTGAGATAGATGGCTGAAACTTGGTAAAGTTGTCCAAATATATATATATATATATATATATATCAGATTTTTCCAAATCAAAAAACCTTATAGGCTAACCCTAATTTAAAAATTATCGATATAAAAAAAATGAACCCGGATGAAGCCGGGATGGGCAGATAGAATTATATTTTTCAAGAGTTCATAAAATTTTAATTTAATTTTTTTAAGTTTGTGTAATTGTTGATTGTACAATAGTATTATCTAAACCAGCATTGTTTTTAAAATAAACGACTATATAAAACAAGAATTTCTGAATCTTCCATTAAATATTTGTAATATCAATTTAACATTGATTAATTAATTAACATAGTCTTAAAGTATGTGGTACAGTAATGGAATAAGTATTGTCATGAATACGAATTAGTATTGATTATTACAGGTAAGGTCTAATTAAGTATTGTAATAAATCATTCAAACATTTTACTGAAATTTTTTCAATTTCCGACTGCGTTTGTCAGATGCTTGTAATACAAATGTTGCCCCCTCTCCACCACAGGGAGGTAAACGTCGAGAATTTCCTATCATCAAGACCTATCGCCATAGCACATTTCCTAAATTCTTAAGTACTTTTAGAGAGGACAGTAAACATAACTAAAAAGAAAATATGATCATTTACAATCAAATAAATAATTAATTCTTTACTTAAATTTTTATTATAACGCTATTTACCTGTACATATAATCTATTTCAGTATCGTAAGCAAACTGGTTTTGAACAAAAATAACCACTGTACCTACGGACTCACTTTACAATCCTTTTACTTCTAAACTGCCCGACCATAGAGTCAACTGCTTTTATATATGGAAAAATAGATTATTCCAGATAAAGAAATACACGAATAAATAATTGAGAAATGAATTAAACGATCTAGAAATTATTTGTTTTTCTTTTGAGACCGCAGTGGATCACTTGAGTCAATTTCTGGGCACTCTTATGGTTCTTTTCATTGATTTTCCTCCAGTATTCTTTCATTTGGCAGATCTTCTTTGAGTTTCTGCTTCTGAAAAGATCACTTTCCTGCTTCCTGTTTTATCTACATGGAATCTAATATTTTTATCTTTTAATAGTCTCAGCTGTTCGGTTTTATTTTCTAGATCTTCGAAGGTGATGCCTAATTCTTCGATATCTTTCTTGATTTCTCTTAACCATATTACTTCTGTCTTTTTCTGGTAGAGTTTTCTGACAATTTCGTTTGTGATTCTATCTTTGGGTGTTCTAATTATATGTCCAAAGAAGGATATCATTTTTTTCCTTATCGTTTCTATTACCGATTCGGTCTCCTGGTAGACCTGTTCATTTGGTAGTAATCTCCATTGTCCATCTAGTTGGGGTCTCTTTATAATAATAAAATAATATTATTAATAATTTATGATTTTAGAAATAATTAATAATAATAATAGTATTTAAAAAAAATAATAGTATTTTCTATACTTGCAAACTCAACAACTGAATAAAGCCTAATCAGTACCCGTCAGGTAATAAATAAGACTATCAACAAAATCCACATAGACGATCGTCCGCCATATTGGTAATTTTACAATTATTCTCAACCTCACCCACAAAAAACCCCGGGGTCCTGGATTCGATTTCCGGTTAGATCTGGTATTTTTTCATCACTCATTTTAATCTATCACCCTTCGCATCGTCTGCATTTGCGGTAATTAAAAAACAGTCCGACGTAAACCCCAAAAAAACACCTTTGAAACTACAGCAATCAGGTTATTGAAGTTACCGTTTTGTTACATTTCATAATTCATTATTATTATTTCACAATTCATATTTCTTTAACTTTTATTTGTTATTGGGAACTACATTATTGGCAACGACCTAATTTGATCGCTGCTGTTTACTGTATTTTTGACGTGAATTAGGCATGAATTTGAACAGGGACTCTTAGTGGAATTTTTCCACAAATGGTTGTCAGTTACCACAAAAAGTCGCTTATCCAACCGATGCTACTTAACAATTAATAGCGACTTTGTACCAGCTGACTGACTGGGTTGGCTCGAAGGCCAAAATTCACAGATAAATTACTTTTTTTATTTTATTTTTTTACGAATTGTAATTACTTTTACAATCAGTTATTTTTAATTTAATTATAAAATTTAAGCAAAAATTATAAAAAATCTGAATAATAACGTTATAAAAAAGAAAATATAAAACTTACTCAGTAGTGTGTTTCAAACAAAAAAAAGAATAAACTCTGGACAAAAAATAAAACTAAACTTGGGTCTGAACTGTGCATTAATATCTTGAAATATAAAGTACTAGTTGAAGCTGAAGATGACGATGACAACGATGGAGATGATAATGATGGCGATTATGAGTTGATGATGATTAGCTACTGCTAGAAAAGTAGAAAAGAAATTAAATGAGTTAATTTATTAACAAACTCGTAAAAGTAGTCCAATGTTTAAAAACGTTTTACGTGGTTATCTTCTTTCTTTGTTGTCGTGGAGATAATTGCAAAAGGATTTTGATAATCTTGTAACTATTTTAAATGTTTCTCGTTACACTGTTAAATTTCTGCTTTTCTGAAGGGCAGGTTTAGATCGTTGTGAAATATTTTATTATGTACGTACCATGAAGCTGCAGTGATCAGTCTCCGGTATTTTGATTGAAACCACTGCAGTATTTCTTTATTGATGAACTAGCTGGATCTTATAGCTCTAACCCGTAACTGTTTTTTTATGAATTGCAGTAAAATGTTTATATGATATTTGAGTGATATTTAAATTAAGATTGCGAAATACATTTTTATGTATTTTTCCGTACAACTGTATTAAAGAAATAACGAGGTCCAAAAAGTATGGTTATTAAAATATATCATAAATATACATAACCTGTATTATATAATAAATTTGTATTATATTTTATTATCAAAATATATCATTTAAATAATTATTATGTATTTGTATTTTAAATGTATTGTATTTGAAATTATGTATTAATATTTATCTTTATATAATTATGTATTGTACAATATAATAATTAGGAATAAGTTTTATTTTTTATAAATTTTTAATTAATAAGTAAATAAAGATGTGGAATATAGTATGTACCTATTTTTAATTTAAAACATATTTAAATATGCTTGTGTAAATAGATTTAGTTTTATTTGTATTTTGTATAAATAAATATTAGTACAAGTTATTTCAAAGAATAAAAAAATAAAGTGTATTTACAAATAATTAAATATTGACTACAAAATTTGAAGTGTTGGAGAGTACTGTCGCGAGGTAACTGACCTAAAAATACTAATACTTAATGGAAAAAAAGGTTCACAGACACTAAAAAATTAAATGAGACGACGAAATTCCACAAATTAAAATTTTCTGGAAATAATAATAAATAAATAAATAAAATGTTTTAGATATTGTTGTACGATGGACACCCAAATCCTCCACCACAATCCTTTGGAAACCCAGGTCACTGATGTATCATAAAAATACTCCGTTTTCTGCCTTGCTGATACGACACCATGTTTTTAAAAACCATTAGAATATACTGTAACCACTAAGCATAGGTTCGTTCGGGATCTGGGTATAACAAATAATAAACAGACTTAATTAATAGACTTAAATAATTACAATTATTATCAAACTTAGACTAACATAAAATATACACTTAGATCACTTCAATTAAATGAATTACAAAACTTTAGCTTGAACTAAAGTTGACTATAATACAATGCCACTCAACAAATCAAAACAACTGCTCAACTACTGTTGTTCTCAACTACTGTCTACCATCCGTGCACACACACACTATTAACGTAATCCAGAACCAATCCCATAACGACACTATTTTGAATGGCCTGACAAAACTTTCCATTCACTATTTAATTACTGACAAATTCACTAGAAAGGCTCTAACTGTTTTTATACCTGTGGTCTGATACTCTCTCAAACAATTGAGATCATTCAAACAATTTTTCCGCTATGTTGGAACGTAGTAGATGGAATCAAAATAAAATCAAACTTTTTTACTAGTTTTCATTTCCGAGAATTCCTATTCAAAATATTTCATTCATCGCAATCCATTATCTTTATTAAATACACAACACTTCATAAAATCCACAATTTCTTACAATGAACAATTTATTTCCTTAGACATTTCTAGAGTATCACTGCACAATGTTACTTACTTACTTTCACTTGTACGGTGAGGTCCCTACGGATGATCCGATTCTCACATACCAAAACATCATCGATCTCGATCCCATCAGTCCTCCTCTGTCAACTGTCTCTTCTCCATTGAGGACCTGATTCCCTGCAGCCGAGTACATCGCGGCCTGTTCCTTCTCTTCCGACTTGAAGGACAGTACTCCAAGAGTCTCCTCGGCCATCTATGCCTCCCCAATCTCTGAGCATGGCCATACCACACCAACTGCCTTATTTCAATGCCCTCCACTATTATACTTCCATAACCTATCCTCCCACTGACTTTCTCGGTTCTAAGCCTATCCATCCGGGAGATCCAAGATGAGCGCCTGAAGCATCCATCTCTAAAGCCATTAATTTTTTCTGGCTTCTTCTATCCAGGGTCCAAGCCTCACAACCATTCAACGTAATAGGCTTCACTACAGCATTATAAATTCTTTTCTTTGTGTCAATCCGTATTTTCGGTGACCAAAACAGGGAATTCAAGCATCTTATTGCTTTCCTACCTTGGGCAATCCTACAACTAATATCTGTTGCAGATGTGCCTTCCTTCTTGAATATTGATCCAAGGTACTTGCATTGTTCTACACATCTAATATTTTCCCCATCTAGCTGCAAGACTTCCTGAGGTCCCCCGACTACCAAATAGCCTACTCTGTCTTTCCACAGTTACAATGATACAATACTTTAATTAATTTAAAATACCGGGTGAGCATAAGTCTTGCCCTGATTATAAAAATTTATTGCAGAATAACTGTTTGACATAATAATTTAAACTTGATGCTGTTACATAGGTTAGTTTTAATAGTTTTTTTAAAAATTACTTACATTAGTAAACTTCAACGTGTGCCCCCTTGGTAGCTCGGAGAATGTCGAAGCGGTATTCCAGTTCCCGCCAGGTGTTTTGTAACATGTGTTCTGTCACAGTACCCACAGCAGCTTGTATCCTAGCCTTCAGTTCGTCAACGTCAGCAACTGGTGTGGCGAAGACTCTATCCTTGATTTATAGCCCCAGAAAAAAAAGTCAAGGGGAGTAATGTCTGGAGAGCGGGGTGGCCAGGGTGTTGGACCATCCCTTCCAATCCACCGATCCGGAAATGTTTCATCACGGAAAACACCATTAACGCTAACATTTACTTAGATGTTTTGCAACAGTTCATTGCACCACAGTTAGAAGAATATCAACCATGGATAATTTTCCAGCAAGATGGGGCACCGCCCCACTGGGCTTTGATAGTGCGTAATTTCCTGGATGAAACATTTCCGGATCAGTGGATTGGAAGGGATGGTCCAACACCCTGGCCACCCCGCTCTCCAGACATTACTCCCCTTGATTTTTTTTTCTGGGGCTATATCAAGGATAGAGTCTTCGCTACACCAGTTGCTGACGTTGGCGAACTAAAGGCTAGGATCCAAGCTGCTGTGGGTACTGTGACAGAAAACATGTTACAAAACACCTGGCGGGAACTGGAATACCGCTTCGACATTCTCCGAGCTACCAAGGGGGCACACGTTGAAGTTTACTAATGTAAGTAATCTTAAAAAAACTATTAACACTAACCTATGTAACAGCATCAAATTTAAATTATTATTTCAAACGGTTATTCTGCAATAAATTTTTATAATCAGGGCAAGACTTTATGCTCACCCGGTATATACATATGTAAACGGGCCCTAAAGACATGGCTTTGATGGTTATGATTTGTCATCGATCTCTCCATCTTCTTTTCACACGATTGGATATATGATTTTTCAAGTCATGCAGTGGCGGCTTCATTAACTGGTATGCGTTATACCCGGGAGTCCAAAGAAGTATGCAATTTTGCTTTTTCCCCCAAGATTACGTAGTATTGCAATAACATCTTTTAGCTATGGCGTCAGTCGTAAACTTGTTCAAAATGGCAATTAGCGAGCTAAGGGAATCAGAACAATAGCACTCTCTCATTTTTGTAATGCTAAGTGATTCTTAAAGCTTGCATTGCATGTAATTCTGTTCTGCAAACGCTTGCAACACTGAAAAGGCCTCTCAATTGTGAGCATCATTGTCGAATATCATTGACAATTCAGTCCCAGTATTATTCTCTGGCTGGATACGTTATTAGGTAGTACACTTCCATAAGAATTTTAAGATTTGCATTGGGTTTGGTGAGCGAGCCTAAGAACAATGATGTTGGGCAGTGATTCCTAACCTGTGGTACGCCTACCCCCAATCTTGTCATTTTCCTCAAGTTTTATTGCCACAATTACATTTTTTCTGATGATTAAAAGTTTATACTTAGGATGGTTGGATTTTCACTGTTTTACCTTCATTTTATTGAGTGAATTCCATGCAGTATTTTAAAGTCAAATTCAAAAATTTGGTCTTCTTCTTCTTTTTCCTTCAAGGCTTAGGCAGTCGCCTGTTCCGAACTCACAAACTTGAAACTCTTAGCTTATATCCATATTTTCCGAGATCATTCCACATCTCTCCGTCCAACCGGTGCATAACGGTGTACTTGGAGGATATTCTGTGGTCCGGCATTCTGTCCAGGTGTCCCCTCCATTGCCCGTGATACCCCTCATTCTTCTCATCCAGGTAGTAGACTTGAAGCTCCTTCCTTAAATCCACATTCCGCACTCTACCCAATCTCAAGCAACCCTGAACACATTCGGTGCTAGAGACTCGCCTAGCGAGTTATGGGTAGGTGTTACCGCCAGGCTGCCGTCTCACCTAGCGGGTTCTGTTTTGTTATCATTTTAAGTAATTCTGGAGGGACACCGCCTGTCGGATATCAGTTTTTTGCAATTTGTAGCCATCAGAAATGTTTTTCTTTGTAACCGTGCAGTTCGTTTTTTGAATTTATGTAATTTAAAATATTTAAATTTATGTACCCTCGTATAGTAAACTAGTTTAGTATTTTTAACGGGTTTTCAGGGTACAGTTGAAGCCGTGAATTCAGTATCTTCGCAGGTATCGATTAAAAATAGCTTACACTTTTGGATTTACTTTAAAAATATATTATTTGTAGTTTAAAATTATATAAGAAATTACGCGTAAATCGTAACGGTAAATGGAAAAATTCAAACAAGAAATACCTTTATTATAACAGGCGAAAATAAACCTAATAAAAACATTGAATTGTTTACTTTTATGTTATTAACAAACATAAATTCATGTATAGGTCGCAAATAAACTAAATATATAAAAACATAAGTAAGATAAGTTATAGGCACTACATAGGGCAAAAGGAGAATACGCTGCACGAGTAGTCAGCCCGACGGGAGAGATACCTCGTAATTGCTCAGCATTAAGTATGTTAGCTCTTCGCAGGAGTCTCATCTCCGCTGCTTGGACATTTACATTTACATTTCTCGTTGTATTCACCCATGCTTCACTCTTATACATTATTATCGGAGTTGCCATCACCTTATAAAACTTCCTAAAAAAATTCAAATTATTCTTCTAATATTCCTCCTAAAAACTGGTATTTATTTATTTTTTATGCTCCTAAAATTAATACAAAATATTCTAAATTTAAACCAAACTTAAATGAAATTTAACTATAGCAAGAAATACGGCCATTTGCAATTAAATATAGATCTACGATAATTTATTCTTACTTACACATAGACAAAAATTGTACACTATTTACCCGTCACGAAGAGACTACTTTAATACTGTGCGATAAAATTATTTACTATGCAATATTATTTAAAATACCTACATTTAAGAAAAATAATTATTTATTACTCTGACAAAAATTTGTTCGTTAAATGTAATTAAAATATTAAATGTAATTAATTAAACGTTAAAGGTAATTAAATGTAATTACCTCACAATTTTTTAAATACATTTTTTTTATCGTGATACTAATATTAAAAAATTAAGTTGAACGACTTGTTCCATAATTTATCAAGCACAATATCTATATATCTGTGAACACATAACGTAAATTATAAAACTATTATTTTACAATTAAAAAAAACCTCAAGACTTTGCTCTGCTTGGAAGAAGACTACTTGCTCTGCTTGTTCTACTTTCACCTCTCCCGCAACTGTACATTGATACTATTTCCCTACTATTAATCATCGCTTATGTTGCTTCCACTATCACAAAGAGGAAGTAAGAAGGGGGAACTGTTCCCAGTCTTCAGTTCTCGCATGCGCGTTAGAACTTTATTACTATCTTTTTCTGTTTTACGTACACATTTCTAACATTATGTAGCTACCTACCTCTTTTCAGTTCTAAATAAATGCTCATCCTACTTACATCACTTCACTCATCTCTCCAAACAAATAGTGGGGGAGGGGTTGAGAGAACGGGGTACTCATAAATAAAAAGCCAAGTCAAGGGATACGGGTGAAAAAAACGGTTGGGAACTGCTGGTTATGAGATATGCGCGGGATTCATATTGCAGTTGAATTCTACTACTACTTTTTTCAGCCATTAATAACCAGTATAATTCAATTAACCAATATAGCCATTAATTCAGCTATTAATAACCAATATAATTTAATTAACCAATATAAACTATAAAGGACCTGTTATTGAAAGAAAAATGAATTGTTAAAGTCGATACATCAATATTTGGGTTTTTTGTAGATTATTATTATTATTATAGTTTACTTTTTCCGGTTGTATTTTCAGTGCAATTACTCAGTCCTGTATGAATGATTACGCATTAAAAAGAATATATATTCAAAGATGAGGATAATTGTTAAAGAAGAAGAATGCCGAGACCTACCGGTGGGTATCTTGAGCTCGAGTCAGGCCTACCTGGCTCAGTTGCAGAACCCCTAAATAAAAATGAAGGCACTCTGATTAAAAGAACCTTCAGCCAGTGTCAAATATCAAAATTTAAAAAAATAATTAGTAGACTATAATTTGTAGTGTAATTTGTTCAATATATATAATTTAGAAAGGGTTATATAAGAGTCTAAAGTGCATTTAACATCAATTTCTTATCAAAACTTTTAAGCTGCCGTATGAGCAAAGTCTGAATTGTGCAACAAATTGGTTCGAATTTAATGCTAAATTTAAAAAGATTAATAGCTCAAAAAATAAAATTTTTGACAAAAGGTCCCATTCGGTTTTCGAAATCCGGCTCACATATATAATCTCTAATCTCTGATTTAATATAGGTACCTTCATAATTTAACTACTTTTTAAAATAAAAAATAAACAAGGAATGAACGTTTAGCTCGTAAGAATTGGAGCAGGAGAAGTAGCTAGTGGAATAGAAATTGGCAATACCAAGAGGCGGTCCTACGCAGCCGACTTATGACAACTACAGACTCGCTCTAAACCTACTATACCCCAACGAACTAAAGACTGCAGATGAGATCTAGCCAATAACAGCCAAGGTCGGATGTGACGTTGCCCCTTCGGTAAGGCACACTCTGATCCATTGAACTCCACCTGACTTTTTTTATGCTATCATCCACGACGTGATAACACAGGATACGTTTAACGAAGCCAATTGGCTCTGTGCTGAGATCTAGGTCACTATGCTCCGCCTTCATCAGCAGTCTCTAGTTTGTTAAGCTATAATTTACTTGGTGCAGAGTTTTTATGGAAGTGTACTACCTCTACCACAATTTTTTTCAAGTTTAAGGCCATCATATTCTTAGGATCCCTAGTACTAATTTGTTATTTTTTTAATATTTACAGGAAACCCCCACTTAACCGAATTTTAGGGAACGGACCCGATTTCAGCTACACAAAATTTTGGATAACTCGCAAAGACATATTATATGAGTTTAAAAACAGTAGAAATGAATAGGTATACAGTATTTTGACGATTGATTATTAGTAGTCTACGTATAAACATAAATGCAGTAATTTAAGAGAACACAAAAATCTTATATTAATTCCAGTCTGAGAATTATACGAAAAGGGTTTTTTGCGGAAATAATATGTCATAGTTTTATTGGCAGTAGGTCTAATGGTGAAGATTCTTCACACTCTTCAAAAAAAACGTAGTTACGTAAGGCAACCTAAAAAAAGTAAAACATCTACGCATTCAACGTACACATTAGTAAACGAATTCCAAGAACACTGAAAACTTACATTTGTAATTTATTTCAACGGACACTGTTCTGTATCTTAACAACGTACCTTTGTATTTAAGTTTAAATTCAGTACTGTGCAGTATTAAATTCATAATAGTAATAACCAAATTTATTAAAAAAATCTGATCCGTTTTGGTCTAGCTGGGTTACGGTTAAGCGAGGTTTCGCTGTATATCAATTTTCTTAAATATATTTTATTACTATGTACATAATATTTTTCAGAAAAATAATTAAATTTTTGAAACTTTTGAAATAAATTTAATTTGATAAATTATGTACTATTTTAAGGTAAATTATGTGTAATATTATTTAAACTGTATTTAAAAATAATAATATCTATTTATAACCTAGGTTAATATTTATATGAATATAAAAATATATTAGATAAGGTTGTATAATGGTATTTAGTATTATAGAATTATAATTATTCTTTTACTTCTTAAGTGATATGTAATATTGTATTTAAGTTCAAAAAATATAAAAGTAAATATTTACTATATATAAATAATATCATTTAAATTCTCTTTCAAAAATATTATTTTCTTATAACTTATTACATAAAGATAAAACAAAATAAATAAATATGCATGTATTTTTTAAAAAAATATTTATTTTTGTATTTTTTATTTTCCTGTGTATTCGTCCCTGAAACTGTTAGTACTCGTGGGTGACATCTAAGGACTTGGCAACTTTACCGATATAATGCTGAATTATTTTTGGAATAAATTTCAGTTTTCATTTAGTATGGGGTCCTTTAGGATGCAAATAAATAGAGAATTTGGGTCATTACTTTTCATGACCTTTAACTACTCTGAAAATAGCCGTTTTTCTGGAAGGACGTGAGCAAAATATGAACATATGATTAGGTTTACCAATAACAGGCAGGTGGAGTGTTAAATTATTTGCACTCCATCTGCAGGTTCCAAAGCTATAAAAAAATAGTTCTCTCTCTTATCAACATTTTAAGCCTATTATATGAATGAACCATGTAAGAACCGGAGAGGTAGAGGTATAAAAAACACTAGTAAGATTTATCTTTTCCGAAAGTAATGAATTTCATTTTACACCTAGACCCTGTGGTGAATAAAGTGAAGATTTAATGTAAAGGGTGGAAAGTAGATGCTTTTCAGAGGACCTGGCATGCTGATAACCTTACTTTTCACTCAGTGAGGAAGGCAATGTAAGAAAACAATGAAGGTAATGTAAAATGTAAGGCTCCTCACTTGTCGATTTACTTAGTAAAGCCTCTATAGATTTAAACCACCCTTTCGGCGGTTTTGTTTTTTGGTTTAACGTCCGACTGTTCTGCAATTGACCTAAGCAACATTATTAGGTATAAGTACGACTTAATATTATGAACAAAACTAAAACAACTAGGCTTTAACTAAAGAAATTTATTTAAAATAATCTGGTATGAAACCTCACACGACTTTCTCTTGCAAATGCAAATAATGACCAATATAACCTAATATTATTAATGAAATATTACAAATAAACAAAAAACTAACCTCAATAAACATAATCTTATTTTAGTCATGTGTAAAAGACGCAAAATGAAAATAAACCTCAGTTTGGCTTAAAAATACGGAAAATCACTCTTTCACGCTAAACTAGGCTCTGTAAAGAAAAATGCTTTAAATAAAAGTTGTAAAATTTTAAATTCTCTATAACTTTTATGGTATACATTTTTGAGCTAAAATGCATAGCTATTAAAGCCGCAATCTTAAAAAATCATTTTTTTTTACGTGAAAACAGCTTCACCAAGAATTTCAGCAAACATGGCGCCTACCCTATCTTGTAGACCATAAAAAATTTAGTAAACCAGGCGATTTAAAAAAAAATCATAGGACCCGTTTTTGAGAAATCGCAAAAAAGTGAAAAATGACACGGATAAACTACTACTTCCGGTTGACCGATTTTGATGAAATGTTCGTGTCGGGTTCGGTAGTAGTATCTAACTTAAGTTTCAAGTTTCAAGTTTGTACGATGTTCCGTTCTTGAGATATTCTCTTTACTCACACACAGACCAATCGCTAAAAACATGTTTTTGGGTTCAGGGGGTTTGAAAACGTGTAGATCCGGTTAAAACTCGATTTCGAAAAATCGACATGAAAACAATACTTTCCTTCCTATATATTCATATATGAAAGAGAAAGTAAAAAAATTAAATATCACTTCTTTGATAAAACTTTTGAATGTTTAACTTTTCTTTTGGTTAAATATTTAGATTTTCAAAATTGAAGACTCCATGGAAAGAACGGGATAAGTCCATTTCTTCTAAATATGAGGTTTTAGCGCATTCTGGTAGTCTGTTAAAGTACTATCGGCTAGTTGAACTTACTTGCAAATAACGTGGTAAGTCCTGAGATACAAAGGTTTCTAATTTTGGTATACACTGAAAGAATGTTCTAAAGGCGCCAACACAGGGTAAGAATGGGGCAAGTCCAGACTTGTGGCTAGGGTTTCGTTTATTGTCAGTCATTCTGTAAGTGTCCGAATGTGAAGTTGATGTTTGTTTCGTCTTCTTCATCTGAATTTACCACGGCTTTATAAAGTTAAATAGTACTACATTATTTTAATTTATAATTTTTATAGTGTGTGTTCTTTATAATCTGGAAAAAAAGAAAAATGAAAAATCTAAAGAAAATCGTATGGTAGAATGAGTAATGTTGTAAGGACTTAAGGGCAATATCTCATGAATTGGGGAGTGATTGCAAATGCTCAATGTTTGAGTGTTTCAAAAACATAAAATCCTATGAACGAGAAGAAATTATTAAACAGTTTAACTTGTTAGGTGACTGTAATGAACAGTCTGCTTATTAAAAAAGTTTAATTTCAGTTACACTTATTGCTTATTTATTGAATAAATTTTCCTATAAGTCATACACCAAAACTTAGATGTTTTACAAAATTTATTCCAGGACTTTTATAATAAATTGTCTGTTCGTTTTGGACTTACCACGTTATTTCTGTGCAAAAGGTAAACCTAGTTACATTTAATCAAGTAGTTAAAATCAGTTTAATATTTTCAATAAAGGATATCTTATGAAATATCCATAAATTTTGAACTGATAAATATTAATTTTATGATTTGGTGTGGATTAAAATACATTAAAGTAAGTCTTGAAATTTTATAAACGTTGTCCTGAAAAATTTACAAATTGTGACTCACCCCATTCTTTCCGTGGAGTCTTCAATTATTTAGAACATTTAGCTCTTGAAAAATTAATTTACTTGGGCAGAGTCTAAGTCTGCTCAAGGCAGTTCTTATAATGTGATTCTGAAGTATCAAAGTTTTGTTAAATTGTGTATCCAGAACACCACCCTACAGTTCAATAACATACCGGAAGAGGGAGTTTGCGTACGCAAAATAGATACTACTGATAACGCTAAAGTTCTTTATTCTATTAATTTGATAAAATTTAAAAAAAAACAAATATTTAATTCAAATAATGGTTCACATCAGATTAGATGGTTTGCTCCCACCATATTACTTACTGTTTCTTCTGAATTTTATAAATTCCATACTTTGTTTTATGCCCAAAACGGGCAGGTGGAGTGTTATTTTAATTGCACTATATCTGTTTGGTCCAGGGCTAAAAAAAATAGTTCTGTTTCTTATCACATAGTCAGCCACTTATATGACTGAACTATTTAAGAACGGAAGAGGTAGAGGTGTAAAAGACACTAGTCAGAGTTATCTCCTCTGAGAGTAATGAATTTCACTATGCAGCCAGACCCTGTGGTGAATTAAGTGAAGGTGTCATTTGCAGGGTGGAAAGTGAGTGCTTTTCGGAGGGCCTGGCATGCTGATAAGCATACTCTTTCAACTCAGTGAGGAAGGCTATGGTAAACCACCTCACTCCTCGTTTTTACTTAGTAAAACCTCTGGAGGTTCAAACCAGCCTTTCGGCTGTTGACATAAACAACAATTTTGTTTTATTAGTGACTATATTTTTGTAACCCCCAGTACTTATTATTGTTAAATACATAAGTCAGATTAATTATTTATTTTATAATTAAATAATGTAAGTTCTTTACTGAATGAAAGTTAAACAGACAATTAAAAAAAGTTAAACGAACTTTTTGTTGATTTAACCTAAAACAATAATGTGTTATTTATTGTTTGTGGTAATGAACATTATGAACAAAGTACATTTTCTTTCGATTGTTGTTTAGGTCAACAGCCGAAAGGCTGGTTTGAGCATCTAGAGGTTCTAAGTAAAAACGAGGTGTGAGGTGGTTTACTATTGTCTTCCTCACTGAGTTGAAAGAGTATGCTTATCAGCATACCAGGCCCTCCAAAAATCATCCACTTTCCACCCTGCAAATGACACCTTTACTTCATTCACCGCAGTTCTTTCGATTACATCAACATTAATAACTTATGTAGACTACTCTTTTAAAATTGACTGTGAGACTGTTTCCAAATCTACGATGGCTCAAAAGATTAAGGATCTTTTACGATAAAAAATTATTTGCGAGTTAAATTTTGCATCTAAGCAAGTTCAAACTTGTCCAGTAGCACCGATCACTCATACGAAAATTACTCTCAGTTTTTTTGGAACATCATTTTTATATGTAATACATAAAAACTAAACTATTATAAGAAACTGATCATCGGACTGTTAAACAAGCTCACAAAGTTACTGGATTACTGGTGTAACCATTGTTTCTATCGCTTCTCTCTCTACCTCCATTAACCACATTATTACGTTTTTATATCGTATAATGTCTGGTATATTTATAATATTGTAAGGAGAGCAGTTGTGCACTTTGGGTGTTAAGTAGGAGAAATGCGTTTGGTATAAATTTTTTTAGGCCTTATGTAAAATTAAAAGATCCTTTAATTAGAGTGGAATTGTATAAGAATATTGTGGAACAGAGTATTGTGTAGGAGTAAAAATCCTTGTATTATTATGGTGACTCTTGTAGGAAAGTTTTTGTTTTTATAATATGAGTAAATAAGCTTCTCTCGCAAATTTTTGGCGGATATCAAGTACTCTGTATTCTTGAAAAAGCTGCTCTGATGAATACCTTGGTTGTTTTTTATTAATTATTCCTAAAATGAGCATCTAAACATGTAATTATCTGACATCAACTGATTCCGTTATACGTGAGGAGGGTAAATTGAAATTGAAATTGAAAGAAGAAAAGGTTGTTACTTTACTAGGATTTGAATACTAGACAGGGGTTACCAGTGTACTTTGATAGTTTGGGTTCAATTAACTTTCCCAGGATTGGGAATTGGGTTCAATCGACTTTCCCAGGAATGGTCGGCCTGAGTCTGTACAACAATAAATCTCATTCAGACGTCATACAAATTATCCTCATCTCATTGGATCATAGAGTTATTGCTTGTTGTTGTTTAGGTTATCAGCCGAAAAGCTGGTTTGAACCTGTAGAGGTTTTACTAAGTAAAACGTGGAGTGAGTTGGTTTATGAATGCCTTCCTCACTGAGTGGAAAAGTACGCTTATCAGCATGCCGGGCCCTCTGAAAAGCACATATTTTTTACTCTGCAAACGACACCTTCACTTCATTCACCACAGGGTCTGGCTGTATAATGAAATTCATTACTTTTAGAGGAGATAAGTGTGATTAGTGTCACCTCTGCCTCTTCTATTCTTCAATGATTTAGGCATTTAATTGGCTGACTATGCGATAAGAAACAAAACTATTTATTTTAGCCTTGCAACGAACAGATTGAGTGTTAACAATTTGACACTCCACCTGTTAGTTATGGGCAGAGTTATTGCTTATTGCTCTTAAATTGAACAGATTGCAATGTACACACATTGGGGATTAAAAAAAAATTGTTAGTTATCTCAAATTTATATTAGGTAGTATTTATTTACAATTTAAATATTTTACAAGTTTTTCAATAAAAATTTTAATTTGTTTGGTTGATAATATTAAAATAAAATCTTCATACATGATTCTTCTCTTTCTTTTTTTATTGCAAATACTCCAAAAGCTGCGGTCCAAATTGAATAACAACTATTAAATAACTTGCGAATGCTCCTATGAACTGCAAAAGAAAAATTAACGATTGACGATGAATATAAAGTAATTATTACATAAAACATATTCTAAGAAAGTATTTCATCGTTGTTTACTCAATCAGTACTTATCAGTAACATATCAACACGTTCATTGCTGAATATAAGAAAAACTGTTTCTTTCTGTAGTGCTTTACGAGTTGTATGTATGTGTGCAGTACCTAGTTTGTCATTGTGTTTTGTGCTGCAGTGTAGGCCTACGTAGCCTCCTTCTTTAGCGCTGTATACCGCCCCATGTATACCGTACTGGATTGCCATTTTGTGCGGTACAGTAAAAAATGCGCTATATGCATAGACATTTTCTTTTTATTCTTTACGCTTTCTTGCTCTAGATGAATATACTCGTTTTTTCAGACCTTTGATAAGGTTTGACTCAAAGGACTTATACATAAAATGAGAAAACTACTTTGGTCTACAGTAAAATAGTCGAAACTTATATATACGTATATATATCAAATCGTTATTTTAGTTAGAGTTAGACAATAGGATGCCTTTTCGGGACTAAAGCCCATAAAGGGTGGCGTAAGACAAGGTAGTGTTTTTGGATCACTTTTGTATCTCTTATACACTAGTGATATCCCTACACTTAATGACAGAACAGTGGCAACTTTTGCGGATGATAGTGTTTTAGCTGCCGGCACAACTGAGGCGGAATCAAATTTAAAGCTTTAAGATGCTGTAAATCAAGTACAAATATGGACAAAATAATGGAAAATAAAATTAAATAAATCAAAGTCTGTTTATATAAATTTTTCAAATAAAAACAATCTGTAAACTAACTATTTATACTAACGAAAAAGACGTACCGTATTTAAATATAGCTAAATATCTAGGCATGACCCTTGTTTTAAAACTTTGCTAAAAATAATATGTAAAAAAAAGTAAGAAATCGATTTCAAATTCACCAAACTTTACTGGTCACTGGGTAAGAAATTGACATTATCTGCGTATAACAAACTCCTAATATAAAAGCAGTATTTAAACCCGTATGAACTTATGGAATTCAGCTTGCTTATGGATGTACAAAAGTATCAAAACAACTAATTATACAAAGATTTCAGAAAAAGTTCTCAGAAGCATTGTCAACGCTCCCTAGTATGTTAGGAACGACAACCTGCAACGGGACTTGGGAGTGAATACCATAAACAAGTTAATTCGAAAATTTTTCAGGAGTCATGAAGACAGACTTCTTCATCATGTGAATGTCTGAGCTACTCGATAAAGGAGACCTGAATAAAAGACTTTCTCGTGTGAAACAATTTGAACTGTTGTAATGAACAATACGAAGTTATTAAGTCGATAGTTAATAGTTACTTTTATATTATATTTTTAAGGGGGTAGTCAACTCTAAAAATTAAAATTTTTATATTGCGTATATGTTACTGGGTTTGTTCTTACTTGAAAAAGGAATAAATTTAAAACCATTTTATGTAACCAAAAGCTAAATTCTTACATTACAACCCCTTATTTAAGGGTTACATATAAAAAATCAGATGTTCACAAAATCTATTATAACTTTGTTACTGTTTATATTTTTAAAAATTTGCTTATACCAAATAAATCAGAAAATGGTGTTCTATTTGACATTATTAATTTTTGTTTACCTATTTTTTACTTTAGGTAATGAATTTTTGAATGAAAATATCGAAAAACCAAATGTCATTTCAGATTAATGTTTTTCTATAAAATTCTGTAGTGTATTTATCATAATGATCATTGTCACAATTATAGAGCATAAATTTCTGCAAAACATAAAAAAAAATTGTGCAGATATCATTAATACAACAAAAGTTATAAGAATTTTAGTGCCATAAAACCGAAGAAATAAAAATTTACGGGAAACTAACACTAAACAAATTAACATAACCTAAATGCACAAGTCCTAAACACGTAACTCTATAAAACACCCACTGTCCTAACAGTATAAAAACTAAAATTATAATTTAAAAAAACCTGCTTACTTATAAGGAACACTACTAGCTAAACTAATTATACATATTTTTTTTTATTCAACTGTTTTTCAGAGAAATACGGATGACAGACCATTCATAAACAAACCGCCATGACACTTTTATATGCAATCACATGGTTGCAGTCTGCTACTAAACCACGGCTTTCTTCGTGTACACTAACGGCATCTAAAAGGAAATTAGTGAACTAAATACAGTATGATTCGCCGTTCATAAAAAGTATACATGTTACCGGGTTTATTTGAAGGTTGTTTTAGATATCTTTGTGCAAAAAATCAAGTTTTTTGTAAAAAAAAAACTGAGTACTTTTCCTTGACACTGGTTGCTAAAATATTTTTTATTATGTTTATTAATGATTGTATGCTTATAATGTTTATATATTCTGAAAGAAAAAACTTGGAACTATTAAATACAAAAAAAGAAAAAATGATGATTTTCTAAACAATCATCATTTTTAGAGTTGACTACCCCCTTAAGTGTTGTAAAGACAAAAATCTGGTGTGAAACACTCTCACAACTTTCTCTTGCCAATGTAAACAATTAACAATAAACCTAACATTAGTATTAAAACATTAGAAATGAACAAAAACTAACCTTATTTTAATCATGAGTGAATGACGCAAAATGACAATCGAACTCAGTTTGGCTTAAAAATACGGAAAATCACGCTTTTACGCTAAACTAGGCTCTCTAGAGAAAAATGCTCTAAACAAAAGTTGTAGATCTTTTAATTTTCTATAAATTTAATTATATACACTTTTGTCGTAAAATGCATACTAAGACCGAAATGTTAAAAAAATCAATTTTTCTCACGTTTTCGTGAGAAAAAAAAACAGAAAATCGCAAATTACCGCTAAACTAAGCGTTATACAAAAAAATGTTTGAAATAAAAGTTGTAGAATTTTAAATTCTCTACAACTTTTATTATATCAGTTTTTGCGCTAAAATTTATATTAAAGCCGTAATCTTAAAAAAACAACGTTTTTACGTGAAAACAGCCTCACCGAGAATTTCAGCAAACATGGCGCCTACCCTATCTTGTAGAGAATAAAAAATTGAGTAAAATAGGCGATTTTAAAAAAAATCGTAGGACCAGTTTTTGAGAAAATCGCAAAAAACTGAAAAATTATACGAATAAACTACTACTTCCGGTTGACCGATTTTGATGAAAATGTTCGTGTCGCGTCCGGTAGTGGTATGTAACTTAAGTTTCAAGTTTCAAGTTCGTACGATGTTCCGTTCTTGAGATATTCTGTTCACACACACACACACACACACACACACACACACACACACACACACACACACACACACACACACACACACACACACACACACACAGACACACACACAGACCAATCGCTAAAAACATGTTTTTTGGGTTCAGGGGGTCTGAAAACGTATAGATCCGGTGAAAACTCGATTTCGAAAAATCGACATGAAAACAATACTTTCCTTCCTATATATTCATATAGGCAAGAGAAAGTAAAAAACAGTGTATAAGAATACATAGCCTAAAACATAAACTAAGAACTACTAATTGGTAAATTTTTAGATTAAGTAGATAAATAAATTAAGCTAGAACGAAATTTTTAGGTAGTTTTAGACTTTTCACAATAAAAAACATTATGAATATATAAAATTCAGCAACCATGTGGCTAATGGAAGTAGGGAGAAAAGCTATAAAAACAATCGTTACACCAGGAAATGGTGGTGAAATGAGCAAAGGTTACTATCGAGATGTTAGGAAAGACTACTATCATGACTACTGAAACTTAGATAGATGAAAACTATTTTAATATTATAGACACTTTTGCGCTAAAATACATATTAAGGTCGTAATCTTAAAAAAACCATTTTCTTTTACGAAAGGACAGCCTCCCCAAGAATTTCAGCAGACTTAGCACCTACCCTATCTTATAGAATATAAAAAAAGGAGTAAATGGCGATTTAAAAAAATCGTAGGAGCCGTTTTTGAGAAAATCGCAGAAAAGTGATTAACTACTACTTTCAGTCGACCGATTTTGAAGAAAATGTTCGTGTCGGGTCCTCTCTTGGTTCATAACTTAAGTTTTAAGTTTGAACTTCGCGCGCGCACACACCCACACACCAATCGGTAAAACCATGTTTTTGGGTTCAGGGGGTCTGAAAACGTGTAGATTCGGTGAAAAATCGACATGAAAACAATACTTCCTTCCTGTAGGCCTACATTCTTATAGGCAAGAGAAAATTAAGTAAAAAGTAAGTAAAACGAGTTTAAACAGAATATCCCGGAGTCAGACTTGGTTTAAAGCTTAAGCAACAACTAATCATTCCATGAACTTATTTTAAGATAAATAATCATTTCCTATAATTCGATATCAATAATTGTACGGTAACTGTCCGTCACGAAGAAACTACTTAAATACGTGACATAATGTTATGTATGAAACCGTTTTTAACAACCTCACTTCACAACTGTTCTTACAACAATAACTACTAACTATAATAACAGTATAAAAAGATTGTTTCATAGTAAACAATGATAGAAACTTTCTCGAAGTATAAAGAACATAACAAATAAATAATAAACAATAGAACATTCTACTCTATAGTAGAAAAACAACAAGTGAGGATTTACGTTAGCGGCGCTAGGAAAGAAATTATTAGAGTCAAAACGTGAAGGTCATTGACACACAAGGGCCAAAATAGTCAAATACAAAAATGTCCAGTCATATTATTAAAGTACTATCAAAGTAAGGTTAACTACTTACACTGCAGATTAACTTTCGGTCAACTATGAAATAATCCGCCGCACTTATTTTTGGTGAAAGTAATTTAACTTGTTGAACAAAATGCGTTACCTGTAACAGGAAAACATGTATAATAATTTCTTTAGTAAAAATTTGGTATGAAACACTCGCACCACTTTCTCTTGCCAATGTAAACAATACAACATATAATCTATGTTTAATTATATTAATAAACAATGTAAAATGAAAAACATAACCTAACTTTAATCATGAGTGAATGACTGAATATGAAAATCGATATCCTTCGACTTAAAAATACGGGAAACCACACATTGACATTAAATACACCCTGCAAAAGAAAATGGTTGAAATAAAAGTTGTACATTTTTTAATTTCCTATAACGTTAATTATGTACTACACTTCTGTCGTAAAGTGGGCGCAATATTAAAAAAATCACATTTTATTACCGATTTTTATGAGCAAATGACAGAAAATCACTAATTTATGCTAAACTAAGCGTTGTACAAAAAAACAAATGAAATGAAAATTGTAGGTTTTTTAAGTTCTACAACCTTGATTATTTGCACTTTTGACCTAAAATGGATAGCCTATTAAGGCCGCAATCTTAAAAAAATAGTTTTACCACGAGAACACTGCCTCCCCAAGAATTTCAGCAGACATGGAACTTACCATATCCTGTGGAGAATATAAAATGTGTTAAATGAGCCGATTTTTAAGAAAATCGCAAAACCGTGAAAAATCCCACGAAATCTTCTACTTCTGTGTTGTTTATGTCATCAGCCGAAAGGCTGGTTTGAACCTCTTGAGGTTTTACTAAGTAAAACGAGGAGTGAGGTTTACTAAGGTCTTCCTCACTAAGTTGAAAGGAATACTTATCAGCATGCCGGGCTTTCTGGAAAGCATATATTTTCTACCCTGCAAATGACACTTTCACTTCATTCACCATAGGGTCTGGCTGTGTAATGAAATTCATTACTTTCAGAGGAGATAACTCTGATTACACCACTACCTCTTCTGTTTTTAAATGCTTCAGTCATATAATTGGCTGACCATATGATAAGAAACAGAACTATTTTTTATAGCCCTGGAACTATAGCAGACCGAGTGCAAATAATTTAACACTCCACCTGCCTGCTATGGGCAACTTCTTCTGGAAGACTGATTTTGATGAAAATATTCGTATCGGGTCCTCTTATGACCCCTAACATATTCTGTCTTTGAGAATTTTCGCTTACACACTTAAACACGCGCGCACTCAGAGACCAATCTTTAAAAACATGTTTTTATGGTTCACAGGGCACTTGATCGCTCTCCTTGCATCTTACCCTTGTTAAAAAATGATAGACATAATGGTTGTACTCATGTGTGCTCATTTACCGGGCCCTCTCATTTATCTGGCTCTCTCTCTCTCTCTTTCTCTCTCTCCCTCTAAGAACGAATCGAGTAACACAATAGCATTCTTATAAAAATATATTTTTCGGGTTCAAGAGGTTATAAAACGTCAAGATTAGTTAATATTCGGGTATAGAAAATTTCGAACGGCTACAATAATTCTTCTCTTTAAACTAAAGATAGATCAGAAAGTTAAATATGTATATGAGCCCCTGACTTTAGTTACTGAACAAATTGATTTTTGTAAAGATAAACTTACCCGTTGCTGTAGTACGTAATCGTAACAAACAGTTGGAATCTCGTACAGATCATTTATAAATCTTGATGTCTGAAACAATTGATTAAAAAATTTAAAAAAATCTGGTATGAAACACTTCAGATTTTTCAAGCATTAAACCAAATAACGAAGCCCTAAGACCTTATTTCTGAGAGAAATTTTCCGATGAAGCCACTTTCCAGTGGAAAACCCACACACACCTATATCAATTTCGTTCGCGATTCTCCAAAGGTTAACGTGTTTTGTGCCATCACTCACAACAAAGTGTTCAGCCCCGTTTTGTTTTTACTGAACAAACAATGACTGGATTAGTTTTCTTTGAAATGTAACACAACGAGTAGAATGAGATATTTCGTTTACACACACTATCACACACCCACACAGACAAATCGGAATTAGTACATGATAGCCCGAATTTCATACTGGAATTGGACGGTACTCCTTTTCATTACCGCTAGGATGTTAGGGCTAAAATCCAACATCATCTGCAGAACAGATGGATTGGTCGTGCTGGTCCCGATAATGAAACCCTGATATTACCCCATGTAAATTTGTTTTTGGGAATAAAATTTGTCAAGGATAAAGTGTATATACAACCTTTGCCTGAAATATATCTGAACTTCAGTAATGTTTTACCGCAACTATTGACTCGATCGACCAAAACACATAAAAGTCTGGCAAAAGCGTGATTACAGACTTGTTGTTTGTCGTGTTACAAGGAGTACCCACATAAAACATTTTTAATACTAAGTGTCGGAGATTAAACTTTTTGGTCGCAATTTTTAAAATTGTCATCTATCATTTTCCGATGTCCGTCCGTCCATCATATCCAGAAGTCAGAAACTACTAGAGATAACAACAAACTGTTTTCAGATTTGTAATCTACACAAAAGGTTAGTGGGCCTGGATTTGGTTTGAAGTTCCGGTTTCAACCGGTAGTCAAGAAATCAAAGTCGGAATCTGGAAACAAAAATGGTGTCATCCGCAAATCCCGGTTCATTATCCGAGGATTCATGAGGTTTGCCAGTATTTAAGAAAATCCTTAGGCCGTGTTACGAGCGCTGCGCAGATTAAGCCATTAGTGGGATTGCCACATCACTGCATATAAGCCTGCAGGACAGTTACTTCGAGATGCCGCTTTAGGCTCTTCCGCCTCCTCTGCCTAAAATCATTACCGATCATTAATAAACAATAAAATCATGAGTAATCATGAATAATTAATAAAATAATTACCTAAGGAGACACTGGGCTATAAGCCGGAGGGCAGGAGAGAAAAAAGCGCCCGAGAAAGAAATGGACAGATTTGAGAGATTTGGAACAGGCAGAGATGCCTAATCCTTGAAAGGCAGAAGAAGAAGAAGAAGAAAAAATAGTGTCATTTGGTTCCTCTTAAAGAGTAGATACAGAAATCAATAATGGTTTCTGCCATAGGTCCAATGGTAAGACTTTTTCTTTCTCACGAAAGCTAAGTGGGCTTGATCACTTACGAGTACAATAATATTTTCTTTAGAGAAAAATTGCCACCAGCCAAGAGACGTGTCGTCTCATGAAAGGGACTTCTGAGTTTATTTTTATTGTAACCACAGTTAATATTTGTTTGATTAATAAATTCAGAATTATGTTATAATAAAATCTTGAACATCATTTAGGGTAACTAATAAGAACAATAATAATTTATATAATGTGTTTTTTGTTTTGATGTAATTTTTAGTGGGAAATAAATTTATTTATTATATTTTATTATTACTTTTTTCCTGTCATCAGTCTCTCGACTGGTTTGATGCAGTTCTCCAGCCTGTTCTATCTTGTGCAAGTCGTTTCATATCTACATACCTGTAACACCCTACATCTTTTGTAATTTGCTTTATATATTCTAATGTTTGCCTCCCTCTACAATTTACTCCCTCAATATTACCCTCCATTATTAATAGCCCAATACCTGGATGTCTTAGGATATGCCCCACTAGCCTATCCCTTCTTTTGGTAAGATGCTTCCATATACTTCTTTTTTCATCCACTCGCCTAAGAACCTCTAAATTACTTATTTTGTCCACCCACCTAATCTTTAACATTTTCCTATAACACCACATTTCAAAAGCTTCTATCCTCTTCTTTTCTACAGCCCCTATCACCCACGTTTCACTTCCGTATAATGCTACACTCCAAACATAATGTTTTAAGAAATTTTTCCTAATCTGTAAATCAATGTTTGTAGTCAGTAAGCTTTTTTTCATTTTAAAGGCTTTTCTAGCTTGAGCAATTCTACTCTTGATATCACTTGCGTTTCTACCATCCTTCGTTATTTTACTCCCTAGATAGCAGAATTCCCGAACTTCCTGTATGTTTTCGTTGCCTACTTTTAAATTTCCCATCTCTTCTAAACCACTCTTGCTGCTGCACAACACTTTCAACACTTATTTACAACACTTATTATTACTTACAATGTCAATAATCGAATCTGTTTTATTAGAAATCAATAAAGTTTCTTTTACATAATTCAATCTGGATATAAATCCAATTACATCATACCCTGTAACATTTTATTTTCAATGTTACAATTTATTTTAAATTAATTTTCCTTGCATTGTTCTAATTGTTTTAATTTTTCGTTATCTGCTCTGTCGACGTTAATTAATTATCTCTTAATTGATTCGCTCTTTTAGGCTTTTGCTTACCGTTCGCTGTCATCTGCTTTTTCTTCCGTATCATGTTTTCCTTTCATGTTTCCCTTGTTGGAGGGGGGGGGGCGGTGACGTCAGGCCCGAAGTTTCCTTTTTGGTAAATTTTGCGTGTCTCGTCCTTCTTGCTGCAAAAGGTCATGACGACGGACGCGTTTTTGTATCTGTGACGTTCATGTTTTTTAAGTCTTTTCGGGGTGCATTATGCCGCTGCTTTTCTTGACCTTTTTGCTTTCCCGTGTTACGGTAAGTCTGTCTCCTTTTTTTGTAGTTAAAAACCCATTGAAGCCGAAAATGTTTAATTTAAAATTTTGTAAATTTTGTAAACCCTTTGGGTATTTTAAATTTTTCTTAAACCTTTTTGTAAATTCTTTTCACGATCTTTTGCGTCTTTGGGCTTTTAGCTACCTTTTATTTTTGTGTTTTGGGGTAGCCCTCTTTCTTTACTAAGTCCTGGTTTTTCTGTTCTTTGCAGGGACCCAGTGTGGGGCTGATTACACCCAGTTTGGGACTGAATTAAACTAATTTGGGATGGAGTATATTCAAGTCTTAACAAAAGCAAACTTGTTCAAGAATTATTGAAATCTTGTTTGGGGCAAGTGGCACCCGACACGTAAAATGCATTTCGCAACCCGAAAAATTGTTGTCGGCGATATAATTCGTCTTTCCTAAAATTTTGTCTTGAAGCCTCCGCAACATAAATTTTTATTATAATATAAATTTTCATTTGTTACCTTGTATCATACGATAAAATGTTTGTTGGTCGTTACCACTAATGTATGCTGGCAAGCATGTTACGGTGCGGAGTTAACCGGATTCTTTATTCCGTATTTTTTTTAAAATCTTTTCTACTTAAATTTTTTTTAATAAATATACATTAAAAAAAAAAAACAAAATCACTTTTGATTTTTTTGATCTGTATTTGATTTTAATCCTAAATGGGTTTATTTAAAAAAGGCATACTAAAAATTAAATTCTTATAAAATAAAAATAATTAATTTTCATTGTATCTGATTTATCATCTTTAAAGCGAATTAATTTATGATTCCTTATTAAATTAATTTATTGTTCAACTTAATCTATTTATTGTGTAAAAGGCCTATTCTGATTGAAAATTTTAATTATTATTACTTTGTAATTTTATTTATTATTAATTATCTACCTTTTTATTAAATTTTTTTTTATCTGGACCCAGTAATAAGTATGTACAATTGCATATATGTATATATGTATAACTATGTACATTTTTAGTATTTTATTTTTTTTCCTAAAGATTTAGATGATTATTATTATTAAAATCATTTATGCGCTTATTTGGCCTTTTTGGATAATTAAGAATTTGTTGGTTATCCCAATTTTGTTAATTAGTCTACATATTTAAATTTTATTAAAATATTCTTAGTAATTTATTTTCTTGTTTTTTTAAAATCACACCACTGCAGTCCCTCCTGTTGGAGTTTTTCTTGTATCCCTATGCCAATTTTGTTTTGTGGGTTTTTTTTTGGATTCACCCGAACAAAAGGGGTTACAACCCACATCCCAAACAAACTTAGGCTTAGGTGTTAGGCCGCTCTCACACCGGTAAAACTCGACCTCGACTCGATCGAAAAGCGAGTCGCGTCGTGCATGTTCACGCATCGAGGAGACTCGACCTCAACGCAACTGTTCAACCTTTTCTTCGAATCCACCAGCAATTTGCAAAATGTCAAGTGATGAGGACGACGTAGTCATTGCTTATTACTATTTAAGAAGAAAACAGAAAAAACCGCAACTGTTGGATATCATTGTATATAAGTAATAATCGTAATACAGGAGCGTATGTGTGTGCTAAGGAACTCTCCTGTGATGAAAACAAATTTAAGTCTTTTTATCGGATGCCAAAAGAAAGGTAATGTCTCGCCTAGAATATTCTGTCAAATAAAAATTGTACAGACATAGATATTTTTTAACTTCGAGCACAGTGGCTACGTTGGCTGCTTTGTCTGCCATGATTATACGTGACTGGTCGAACAGATGTGGGACAAGCTGAGTCGCATGCGATCGGTTCGATCGAGGTTGCATCGAGGTCGTACTGATGGGAGGGCGAATATATAAATGTAAGGGTAAGACTCGTATCGGACGTCGAGTCGAAGTCGAGTTGCAGTCGAGTTTCACCGGGGTAGAGCGGCCTAAGGATAGGACTCGTATCGGACGTCAAGTCGCAGTTGAGTTTCACCGGTGTGAGAGCGGCCTTACAATAGCCTACGTATTAGTCCCCAAACGCTTCGTTATCGAGCTACGGCTGTGAAAGATTTAGCCCGAATTCAGTTACTTGTGAAATGATACCTGGTGAAATGATTACTGGTGAAATGAGGCCATACCGAAATTTTTGAGTCTGTAATTAAGGGAAAAATTTGATGGCACCTCGAAGTTTCTAACCTGAAAAATTAAATAAAACAGATCCCAGAACTACATTATCATAATTTTAAAGATATTTGACGTACAACACAAAAATCAGGGGTCTAAACTTAACCATTTTTTAGTTTATGTAAAATAACTTAGTTAAATGCTTTATTAAGCAATTAAGTTTTTTAATTCAACGCATTAAAAATTAATTTCAGAGAAATGATGTATAATTTACATAAGTGAAAAATAAACAAGATATTAAAACTTGACTTTTACTGATAATAAAACCATAGCGTATAGCGTATAGAATCATAGCGTATAGTCTTCTATACGCTATGATAAAACCTGATATACAAAACTGTATTTGAAGATGCAAAATTTTTTATAAAATTTGTATATAAACATTGTAAGACGTTATATCTTTTATATTTACCCAAAGTAAAATAAATATCTTTCTGTAAAAATAAAAAATATCTTATTGCAACGCTTTGTTTAAACTAAAGCTAAAGTGGAAGAAAATGCTTGAATTAAAAGTTGTAGATTTTTCCTGTTATTACAACAACAAAAAAAAACATTTTTGTCGTAAAATGCTCCAATAAGGCCGCAATATTAAAAAAATCTTATTTTTACCGATTTTTATGAAAAAAATACAGAAAATAATTAATTTATTGTTAAGAAAGTGTTGTACAAAAATATTCGGAATAAAAGTTGTAGGTTTCTTAGTGTTCTACAACGTTAATTTTACTTAAACTTTAAGACCAACTTTAAGACCATAATCTTAAAGAAACCATTTTTTACAAGAGGACAGGCCCCCCCCCCAAGAATTTCAGCGAACATGACGTTTACCCTATCATGTAGAGCATAAAAATGTAGAAAGTAAGGCGATTTAAAATATCATAGATTCAAAAAATTCATTTAAATAAATTATTATTAACAAAAAAATCATTTTCTAAATCAAATTATTTAAAAAAATCATTTGATAAAATCGAAAAAGTGAAAACCGCACGAATAAACTACTACCTACTGCCGGTTAACCGATTTTGATGAAAATGTTCGTGTCTGGTCCTGTAGTGGTAACTAACTTAAGTTTTAACTTCGTACGCTATGCCGTTCTTGATATATTTTGTTCGCACACAGACACACATGTTTTTTGGGGTTCAGGGGGACTGAAAATATGTACATTTGGCGAAACTCAATTTCGGAAAATCGACGTGAAAACAATACCTTCATTCCCTATATATTCATATAGGGCAAGAGAAAGTAAATATTATTGAAATAAAATAAAATATAACCGGGTGAAGCCGAGACGAACAGCTTGTAATAATAATATTGTGACACTTATTGCTAAGGTCCGTTTCGGGATCTAGGTAATTAAATAATTAATACACTAAAGTTTGCAATTACAAATATATATTTCACTAAAAGATTACAAAATAAATAATTAAACTAATTATAATTAAGTAATACAATAAATTATTTAATAATTCACTTAAAATAGAAAATAAATAATAAATAACTTACAATCACTTTTATAGATTGCACATATAAAATGGAACTGAATACACAAAACTGATCTTAATACACTTACACAAAGACTTTACACAATACGCACACAACAAAGGCAGTATAACAATCTTGAATCACTACTATACTCGGATACGTAACCTGTAAATACGCACCCCGAAAATCGCTCGACAAAGATCACACGAATACTACTCTGACCGCGCTCGGGGTCTCTTTATATACCATTCACAAAGATAGTTCGAGAAAAAAGTAGAGAAATCATGCACACAATAAAGTACAAAAAAATAACCCTTTATTAATGAGTGCTAGAAAAATCCGTTGTAAACAAGTCAACAATAGGTCTTAATAGAATAAAAGTTGTTACGGGTCCCCGACCTTTTATCCAATACAATAGTTATTACAATGTTTATGAATAGATATACCTTTATTGTCCTTATTGTCCTCACTCTATTCACTCTATTATCTACTTATATTCTATTATTTCTTTCTTACTATTTTTATCTACTCATACCATTTTTATGAATGAAATTCTGGAACCTTCGCGAACCGTCTTTTTTCGATATCGTTACAATATTAATAATAACAATAATTAAAGTAAACTTACAATTCTTGAAAATATATTTGTATAGTTGGCAATGAAGAAATATTGACTCAGTAGATACATTCTTATACCTATCCAAATATATAAATATAAGCCAACATTGACATTCAAAAAAGAAATCGCTCCGAAAATGCTGACGCATATATATGAGAAAAATATAACAACTATAAAATAACCAAATACATTATTATATTCCTTCATACATTCGATAAATTGTTCGTGCAACAGTCGATAGTCATCTAAACGTTTTCTAATCGAAATTGATGAATTTAATTTATACGGATCTTTAAAATAAATCTGTTTACAATAATTAGAAGCAGATTCCAATAGTCGTTTATATTGGTCTATCAATATATATCCAACGTAAATCATTAAATTATGAGTCATATTTATAGGAATGAATATATGAGAAGATAATATCTCGTCTGCTATATTTCTCAATATTAAAACATTCCAAAGTCCCACTGTTATGTACATAGCATGTGTGTACAATAAACTGAATATGCCTAAATATTTCAGTTTTCTTCTAGCCAAATCATTATTGCGATTGAGTTTTACTAAATTCTTATGAAATAAATCGATATTTTTATATAAATTCGGAATTCGAATCGTCCCAATTGTTATAGATAGCATATGTAATATTAATAACAGATAATAAAAATGACCATAATAAACTCTTTTATTTGATGCTTTTGAATATTTATAACCAATTCCAAATATTTGTATTATAAGAAAACATGTCAAATTAATTATATGTGATTTTCTTGACATTGATTTTTGAAAATATAATGCCGGGTGAATTGGGATATATTTGAAAAATATTCCCAAAAATTCAAAACCGTCCAATATAATATTATCCGTCATTTTATTTTACTTTTTGAATTGATTTAAATTTAATCAGAATTTGTTATTTTATTAATCATTTCAGTATTAATATATCATTGTGTTTTCTATGTAAAATATTCAATGAAACTAATGTAAGTTAAAAATATTGTTCATACAATTTTAATGTATGATTAGTTGTTTGCGTTATTATTAAAAAACTATATTGATTTTTTGTTTTTAATTTAATAATGGAATTTTAGATATAAGTATTTTGTAATAACATGTGGCATATTGGGAAGGGGTGAAACTTCTCAATCTATCAATGGAATCTTTAGAGGTACCTAACTATATTGACTGAAGTGTTGAAGTGGAATTTTTCAGGCTATAAGTCCTAAATTCCTTCGAGGTTTTGCAGCTATTGAAGCAACTTGCTCACGGAATAATAGCTTGGGGTTAAATAACACACCAAGGTCGGTAGCGCTGGTCTTCGTAAAATTGTAGTTTATTCAAAAATTCACAAAAGCTTACCCTAAGCATAACAGCATCTATATATTAATAGCGAGCAGGTTTTTTATCAACACGATTTTAACAAACTAAACCTTCACCGATTTTCCCCAAAGTGGGCTCAAATAAAATCATCTGTTTGAGTAGATTTGAAGAAAACTAACCAAAATCATATATTTTCATTTATGACCGTAAAACAGGAGGTCTAAAATAAAGATAATTATTCGTGAAGTTAATAAGAACGAGATACGGTAAGCGATGTGTCTGCGTACCGAATGCAAATATAATTATACGTGAAGTTAATAAGAACGAGATACGGTAAGCGATGCGTCTGCGTACCGAATGCAAATATAATTATACGTTAAGTTCATAAGAACGAGATACGGTAAGCGATCCGTCTGCGTACCGAATGCAGTACTGCCCTACGCATGTATCTTTCTCTTCCTCTATCTATCCCTCCCACATCTTGCACAGCTATTTCAGGTTGGAGGGGGCAAGTTCAACTAACTTCAACTTCAACAAACATTGGCAGTGACACATCGCTTTGGACTTTCCAACGTGGTTGTTGTTCCTTTGAGTAGTGTACAGTGAGTTCTACTACATTTCGTTTTTGTTTTTAACTACTCTCTTTAGAGCTATTATATTTTCACGGTTCTTTTTAGAAATAATTGTCATTCATCAGGAAATTAATGGATAGACGTCCATTAGCGGGAAGACCAAGAGCCAGGTGACGTTCTATAAAAACAAATTTACACTTTTGTGCGGGTTTTTCCGCAGAGGTTGACCTAGTAGTATTATATTTTCTTTCAATAATTCTGTACTTTAAATTCGTTACCAAATTGTTTGCGTCCATTTTTAATTATAAAAATCTGGCGTGAAACACCCACAAGACGTTCTCTTGCCAGTGTAAACAAAGAACAATATAATATAGGTTTAATGATGCGTAAATGATGTAAAATGAAAAACATAACCTAATTTTAATCATGGCGCAAAATGAAAATCAACCTGTGAAGAACTTAAAATGCGTAAAATCAATGATTGACGCTAAATTAAGTTTTGTAGAAATAAATGCTTTTAATAAAAGTAGTAGATTTTTTAATTTTCTACAATTTTAATAAATACAATTTTGTTGTTAAATGCATACTAAGGCCACAATCTTAAAAAATCCCTTTTCCACCGATTTTGATGAGTAAAATACAAAAACAAATCACTAATTGATGCTTAACTAGGCTCTGTAAAAACAGTTTTGACATAAAAGTAGTAGCATTTATAATTTCCTACAACTTTATAGTATATGTATCATACTTATGACACCTTCACTTTATTCACCACATGGTCTACCTGTGCAATGCAATTCATTACTCTTAGATGACATAACTGTGACTAGTGTCTTTTACACCTCTACCTCTTCTGTTCTTAAATGATTTAATCATATAATTGGCTGACCATGTGATAAGAAATAGAACCATTTTTTGTAGCCCTGGAACTAGCAGTTCGAGTGAAAATAATTTAATACTGTATCTGCTTGTTATGGACAAATTTTTAAGTAACAGTTTAAAAACTAATTGTAATTTGTAATTCTATTAATAAATAATTGTTATAAAATTGTTTGTTATTTATTATACCTATATCCCGAATGAACCTGCTTACGTGGTATACATAGCTAATACCTCCAGACTATACAAAATTCCTTTTAAAAATAAAATATACATCGTTCGTACGATGACAATTTTGAACCATCCTAAAATTGTATCCATCATCGGAATAATCACAGTAGAAAAGTTATTGGTTGATAAAAAAAACGAAACATTATTTTATAATCCCTGTAAACATCTTTACAATGGAAAGGTATTTTGATCGTACAAACATGGAGAAAAATTACAAGAACTGGACGA
>JAQMRL010000007.1:13098304-13403304 GCA_035578175.1 Catonia carolina | reverse complement strand
TGGTTCCTTCAACCGCCGAAGCCCACCTGAGAAGGCAGGAAGTTGGTAATGGAGAGCAGGGGCGGCGAACTCCTGAGCATAAAAAATCTACAGACGGAACGCACGTGGAATTTTTTCTTAGCAAAGGTAGTGGGAATTTTAGCACAGATACAGAAAATTCACCTGTAAAAACTCAAAATAGCACAGGATCGTCTAAAAAGGGAGCAGTCTCCAGGAAAGGGAATTGCACAAGTGATGTACGTCGGTGGCTTAAAGAGGGCACAGTTACTCGCAGCAAATCTAAAGGGCCCGCCCTTACATCGAGAGACAGAGTAGGAAGTGTATAGTGGGAGTGGAGTGCGGGGAGTGCGGCGAATGCCGGTAGCAGTGTGTCAGAACGAATGCCTGAACTTAGTATGGTAGGAACTCAAAATAACAACTTAGGTAAGTCGACCAACATTTTATTTTGGAATTGTCATGGCATCTCCACCCTTTTTTCTCTTGATGGTACAGAGTTATCGGAAATTAAAACAAATGAAATAATTTTTTTAAGTGAAACATGGGAGCATAATCCGTTATTAAATATTAACAATTTTTCTGAGTATGACTGTATCCAAAAAGAGGCTGAAAAACACAGCTCACGGGGCCGGGCATCCGGAGGTCTACTCCTACTAGCTAAAAAAGGCATAAAATTTAAAACACTCTCTATTAATAAATTTTTTATATTTATTGAAATTACTTATAGGAATGCCATTATTATTGTTGGGGGCGTTTATTTGAACCCACAGTGCGTTGACGATGGCCTAACCGAACTATCAGCTTTGTTTGAAAGGGAGGCGGAACTGTTTTTCTCTTACCCGGTATTAATAGGAGGCGATTTTAATTGTAGGGTGGGAAATTTAAATCAGTCGCTAGACAATTTGAACTTTAATTACTCGAGGTTATCGTCAAACCGGATTTCAAATGACGGAATCGTTAACTCAGGTGGGAGAAGGTTAGTCCGTCTAATGGAAGATAATATCTTTTATGTCGTAAATGGTCGTAGCATTAGCGATAACCCAGGTCAGTTTACCTTTTTTAACGAAAATGGTAAAAGTATAGTAGATTTAGTGTGGTCGAACTATTTATCGTTAGATATCCTTGAGGATTTATCTGTTTGCGATTTAATATTAGCTTCTGACCACTTGCCGATCTCTGTGAAAATAAATGCTGATTTTATTCCTGGTAATCGCTTAAAGACGAGCAACAAAATCTGCCCCAAATATGTTTGGTCTGAAGAGCGTAAACATGATTTTAAAAATTCTATGCAGGTAAAACAGGTTCCCTCGTCTGACTTCAATGATGCAAATTTTATGTATAATACTTTAATAAATACTATTAAAATTGCCGCTGGGGATTTGGGCATGGTAAGACACTCGACTACTGGCAAAATGATGCCAAAAAATAAACCTTGGTATGATCACGAATGTCGATTCTTAAAAAGATCGTTACGCAAAAAATATAGGCAGGCAAAAGCTGAAAATTTTTCGGATGTATCCCTGAATTTGTTTTTAGAAGAAAAAGTTAAATATAAAAAAATTCTTACCGTAAAACAAAATTATTATTATAACGATTTAAGAGAAAAATTATCGAACACAAAGAATACGACAGAATTTTGGCATGTCGTAAAAAAATTTCGCGGTGTGAGTAGCACTCCTAACTTAATAGGTCTGGGAGAATGGACTGATTTTTTAAGGATTAAATTCTCACAAGGGGGAATGCTAAACGCGGAGTCTTACTACTTTCAAGATGCGCTGCATCCAGTACTGGACACTGATATATCCCTGACGGAAGTATTGGTTTCATTACGGAAAATGAGAAATAAGAAATCTCCTGGATGCGACGGCATCGCATATGAATTTCTTAAAAATTTACCAAGTGACTGGGTAAATTATATTGTTAATTGTTTTAATAAAATTTTTGTATCTGAAGATGCAGTGGGTGATTGGGCGAAAATAAAGATATTCTTTCTACACAAAAAAGGCGATCGCCTAACTCCGACTAACTATAGAAGTATAGCTTTAATAAATACACTTTTTAAATTATTTAGCCGCGTATTAGAAAGAAGACTGTCCGAGTGGGCAGAATTGTGTAAACTTTTACCAGAATGCCAGGGCGGGTTCCGAAGGTCACGGGGCTGCATTGATAATATATTTGTCTTTAACTCAATCATTTACAAGCAGCTAGAACTAAACAACAAAAATTTTTATGCTCTTTTTGTCGATTTCGAAACAGCTTTTGACTCCGTCCCCCACTGTACTCTTTGGAATCGTTTAGGGTTATTAGGGTTCAGTAGTAAAATTATAAGGGTTTTAAGTAATCTGTATAGGAATTCCGGTATTTTTGTAGAAAAAGACGGGGAACAATCAAAACTAATTCAACCTTCTAGAGGAATTTTGCAAGGCGACTCGGCAAGCCCCCTCCTCTTTTCAATGTATATTTGGGATATTGAGCGGTTTTTTAGGGATAGGGGTTGTCATGGTGTTCGCATTGACAATAATAACGACGTGCTAATGCTCCTCTTCGCTGATGACGTTATTATAATGGCGGATAGTGCCTCTGACCTAAGATATAAACTTAATTGTCTCTCCGAATATTGCAAAAATTTATACCTAACTGTAAATATTAATAAAACAAAAATTATTAATTTTCATAAGGGCAGAACAAAAAAGGTGAAACCTTTTTATTATAGAGGGAATGCGTTAGAAATAGTCCAATCATATGGGTACTTGGGGGTTAGATTTGCGTCATCCGGCAGATTTGGATTATTCTCCAGAGAGGTAGTTAAGCGCTCTAAAAGCCATAGTGAATCAGTAATTCAGATCTTAAAGAAAGCAAAATCTGATTCATGGAACTCGAAGTTAAAATTATTCGATTCAATTGTAACACCCTCTTTACTGTATGCTTCCGAAGTGTGGGGCCTCAACTATTTAAATATTATAGAAACCGCCCAATTATATTTTCTTAAGCGAGTTCTATTCGTGGGAAAGACTATTCCGAGCTGGTCAATACGCCTTGAATTAAAACGTTTAAATTTATCGCACAATATTTTCATACGGACAATTAAGTGGTTTAAAAAAATTATTGAGATGCCAGACGATCGTCTGCCTAGATTGTGTTATAAAATGTTGGTGGACTCAAGCAATAATACGCTTAGAGAAGTAACAAAACAAAAATTTAATTGGGTATTTCCTTTAAAAGAACTATTTCATTTGGCTGGTGTACATAACATATTGGTTGATGGGGAAGTAAGGGGTGAAAAACTAACGTCGAATTATATGAGTATAATAGAAAGCCACGCTAGCGCGGTTTTTGCGCAGGATATTCAGGCTGCTATAAATACAAATTCCTTTTCTGTGTATAAAGAATTAAACCCAAACTTTGAGTTAGGCGAGTAATTTTTGTATAGGTTGCCAATGCAACATATGAGATGCATCACTCAATTGCGCTTAGCGACTGATAGATTTGTTTATTTACATGTTAAAGGGAGGAGAACATTTATAAATAGTGATAAAGTATGCCCTATCTGCAACCTAAAGGAAAATGAAACAATTAGTCATATTTTACTTAAGTGTCCTATGTATAGAGATATAAGAATTAGTCTTTTTAGCAAGTATTTAAAAAATATCTTATCAGAAAGGGGAAAATTATTAGTTTTATTGTCCAATTTAAACAAGGATAAAATTAGTAATCTGTATTTATTTATAGTAAAAGCAATGGAAATAAGATTAATGATAATGGGAGAGGATAACACGTAACTAAATTACTTGTTCAATTATTCTATTAAATACAGCATTTTCACCAAATTTATATATTTTGTATTTGTTTTTGTTTAATTGTAATATTGTTTTTTCGCAACTCTATTTGTATAAGGTTAGTCCTTACAAACAAATTATTGTAAATAAATAAATAAATAAATAAAATTTTCTTTACAAGAAAGTGTACTTATTGCATGTAAGATTTTTATAAGTAAGTTTATAATAAATGATTTTTTTTCATAAAATGATTAAATGATTTCATTATTATTCGCGACCCCCCTATAATATCACCACAACTCCCATGGGGGTCGCGATCCCCACGTTGAGAATCACTGATGAAGAGCATACAAAATGTAGTAAATGAGGTGATTTTTAAAAACGTCGTACGAACCGTTGTTGAGAAAATTACAAAAAAGTTAAAATTTCACGAATAAACTATTACTTCCAGTTGTCTGATTTTGATGAAAATTTTCACAGCAGGTCCCTTGGTGATACCTAATTTAAATTTCAAATTTCAACTTCGTACGCTATACCGTAATTGAGATATTTCGTTCGTTCAGATTAACATATACACACACACACATACACACACACACACACACACACACACACACACACACACACACACACACACACACACACCGATCGCCAAAAATAGTGTTTTTGGGTTCAGGGGCCTGAAAACCTGTATTTCCGGTGAAAACTCGAGTTCAGAAAAATCGACATGAAAACAATACTGTAACATCTGAACCTAGTTTCGTTCGGGATCCAGGAATGATTAATAATAAACAGACTAACTTTAAACTTACAATTAATTATTTGTTATATGCAATTAATAACTAACTTACAATAATTAATGATATTACCTAGGATTCTAACAAGTACAATTAAATTACATAACATAAATCATTTACAAAACTTAAATTTCACCTTAAGCTTAAACTAAACGTGACTACGGTTTACAGACATTTAGAAAATATAAAAACTCTAATTAAGTTACCTTTCCACAAACACTTGTTATTCAGGATAACAGTGACTTTCAGTCACTGAAAGTAATTCAGGAATGGAAAATGGACATTAGTGGACAAATAGCACCTCGATTTGTTTTTAGCTTTGGTGTAGCTTCCTGGCTTTCGTTAGCCCTGTTTAATTTTATAATTTTGGCACGTCTTGTAACTTTGTTTAAGCAAGACCTCTTCCGCGAATGCGTAATTATCTTCGAAATAAGAAAAAAGTAGCGTATTAAGGAGTTAAGAGATATGTAGGAGTAAAGAAAATGAACTAAATAAAAATACCAGTACCTACTTCTAAAAACTTCAAAATCTATTAATAATAAAGGAATTAAAATACGATGAAATTGAAAAAATTGAAAAATAATGTGCACAACAGTAATACAGTGTTTTATATGACCTCTAGAGAGCCATTTTTGTTTATTGGTGGTCTGGGGTATGTGTATGGGGAAACCCAAACAGATTCCCCAAAAATATTTTCACAAAAATTAATTTGTATTGTTTTACATAAATAAATAAATTTACTATATACAGAACAATGAAAATTGATGTTTTGGCAATATACTCACACAAATCTCTGTGTGTAATATAACTGTAAAAAATTTCATTATTCCCTATAGAGCAATAAAAATTGCTGTTATGCTACCGTTGTTAAATGAAAGGTAAATCACAATAGCAACACCACGATGGTTAACTAACGAACTATTTAGACGACTGATTAATTTTTGACAATGTGACCAAGAATGGGTGTATAGGGTACTGGTGAAATGGGTAGGTAAGTAACTGACTGAATGAATACGGGTTTTACTGGCGCGTAGGCCTATGTTTGTTTATTGTTCTTTTTATTTTGTATGGTAATATTCTTCTAAAAATATTTGTTTATTTTTTTAAATTGTTAATATCTCTGTTAGTCTGCATGAAAATGAAAAAATTTACATAGTTAAACCTATTTTTCTGTAAACGTTTCGTAATTTCAATTATATAACATTTTTTGATACATTGTATTTGAACGGAGATATTCGTAGTGTTTTGTATACCCCTCCCTCTGAACTCCCCCATCCCTTTTTGATATTAAAAATATTTACAGCCTATTTTCATTTCGATTATGTCCAGAACCTAAATACCAAAATTCATTGCATTTGGTTCAGCGGTTCTTGTGTGATGCCGTAAACACACAAACAGATGAACAGACAGACAGACAAAAATTCAGCTGAACTTATTTTCGGTGTTTACGTGGTAGATCTGGCGTAGAAACAAAATTTGGGGCATTTTGAAAAATTGTATAGACAAAATCACAATTTTATTTATAAAGATTATTTGCCCTATATTCATGTAGAGCAAGAGAAATAAAATTAAAAAAATATTAGTATAGTTACTTACTTCATACGACATAAAATCAGTTACATTAGCTATTACTAAATATTCAATAGCTATATATATTCTTCCTGTTATTAACGTGGATAAATTTAACCAATTTGTTTTGATAACCAAAATTTCAGAAACCGATAACACACCAACCAATATATAGGCTAACATAGCCAGTGTTAAACTGTATCCAAATATGTAATTATATGCCTTCATACAATCGATGAATTGATTATGAATCAATAAAAATTTATTTAATCGTGTCCTTATGGATTTAGAGGAGTTTGATTTGTATGGATCTTTATAATAAATTTTTTGGCAAAATTTTGAAGCTGATTTGATTAGTAATTTATATTGATAATATAATTCGTATCCAAAATACATAATTAATCCGTTTGACATAGATACAGGAAAATATATGTAAATTGTATATACAATAGTTAAATCATTGTTTAATAATACTGTATAAAAACTTAATAAAATATATGGTACACTTGCAAATATTATGCAATAAATTGCAAAAAATTTAATCGAATTACTTTCAAATATTTCATCTTCTATCATCATTAAATCTTTCAAATTTTTGTTATATATTTGTAATTTTTTTATAAAATTTGGCATTTTTAACGATCCCTTTATTATAATTGTACAATGTATTGTTATCAACGCATATGGAACTTTACCATTATAAAATGTATTCCTATGGGATGGTATATATCTGATTAAAATACCAAAAATTTCTATCATTACAAAACATGATATATTTATTATATTAATTTTATTTGATGTTGAATTTTGTACATACGCAATTGGAAATAAAGGTATATATTTTAAAAATGCAGATAAATATTTTAAATCGTCTAATAGATGTTCCTCGGTCATTTTTAATACATTATTTTCAAATAAATTTTTTCTGACCTAATTCATTTTATACATGATTGGTTATAATATTTCTAAGTAAATTGTTTATATATAAAATTATTTTATTTATTATTATGTAATGGATTGCCAAAAATTACTTATAGATTATGTAGTTTACTAATAGCTCCCCACTACCTGCGCTTCCCGGAAACTTAAACTTGAAGTGGTGGGTTTTCTAAACACTGATAGTGCCTTATTGATAAAGCAAAACCTCTGTGATAAAAACAAATTAACCCTTCTGGGACTGATAGGTTTTAGAATACTAACTCTTCAAAAACTAATTCCGAGATCGCGGCGATAGACTTGGCTTTTTTACCGATATTTTATCCAAAAAATAAATTAAATTTTTATGAGACATTAAAAAACTTCGAGAGATGTTTTTAAAAAACAAACATGAAACTCTGTTTATTTTATACCAGTTGCAGCGAATTTACAAAAACTTTGTTGTAATTTATGCAAAGTCATGCGTTTTTGTCAAAATTTGGCAATAAAAATTTTTATTTAGTCTAGTATTATAGAAAAATGTCGGTGCCTATAATAGTACCAATGTAAATATTAAAAAACTTATTCATAAATATACTTTCAAATTTATGAACTTTAAAACAAATAATGCGGTCTTCGGTTCGAATCCCATTCAGGCACGGCATTTTTTCATACGTTACAAAAAATCATTTTGTAACTATGTTACATTGTTTTTTTTGGGTTTAGTACTGTATTTCAGTGTCTGTTACTCGACCGTACGCTGATTCTATCTATTGGTGGTTTAAGGAACTGCGTGTAGTACATTAGTTCTAGCTATTGATTACTAATTAGTGTCTCTACTTGCTCCGTTTTTGCGATCAGCTGATCGGTTCTTCGATCTACCTGTTCACTTTCAGCAGCGGCCATGATTGGATGTTTTTGTTTTTCGTAATTCTTTTCAAGGTTTCACCGTGATTTAAATGTCGTGATTTCTTTTCTTCACCCATATTTCTAATATGGATTGCAGTTATGGATTGCGGTTATGGATTGCAGTTGGTTATTATTATAAATGAAAGCTCCGATAAAAATGCAAATTCAAATCTTCACTTTGAATTAATCAGCTCCTTTGGTACCGGGACATGTAGCTAAATTTTTCATCATCTATACGCCAGGCTGTGCAAAGTCTCGATTGATGATTTCATTTTACCAGCTATCAAAATCTACTCGAATCCAGAAGGAAATCAGATAAACCAGCGTTAAGTAAATTTTCTTTAATTGTGCATTACATTCCTGGTATGTAAAAATTTATAAATTGTTTTTAAAACAATCTAATAATTAAAGATCTCTGCTACAACTTTCAACAAACAGTTCGCTGCAAGTTCTGCAACGAATTCGGACCTGCGTATTTTCTTCCAACTAACATGTCGTCCTACAATTTATTTTCATCTTAGTTTTTTAATATATAATATATTTTTTTGTTTTTAGAACTTTGGCTAAACCTTTTCTTATTTGATCTATTTAAAATTTATGAATTTATTAAATTAAATTAATTATTCTTGTGTATGTACATGAACAAATTTGTACTTATAATTTTTTAAATATTTACATTTAAAATAGTGTATTTTGTTATTTTTATTATTATTTTGTAGTAGAAAATCTTAAATCTTTATACTAGTTTCTTTAACTTGATGGTTCGCCAAATTTCTCTTTTTTAAATGGTTCAACCTATTAGTATTGTGCTGAATCGAAAACTGATTTAACTTACCTACAAATTTCAATTTTTTTGAAAAGACAAAATGTCTACATATATGGTCTATAAATATTTTGTTGTAAGCTAATGTTAGCGATATTTTTTTTAATTGGATCCAATTTAATACAAATTCTTTGAAACTGTAAATCTTTTGGTAATATTAATTCTGGTTTATATTTTTAAATAGTGTCTTTCTTAAAATACCAAATTTTTTTACATATGTAATTACTGATATTTTTGTAATAACTTTTCTTTAAATAACTATACCTATTAAATCTGTTAATGTCATTTTATTATGTTTTATTTGCAATTTTATTGTCATGCAACAACTACAACCTTACGTTTCCTTTTGTATCAATTGGCCTGACGTGCTGGGAGTGATTACAATTTCATCATTCACCGTATGCATTAGCAGTAATTGTAGCAACAGTCGTAAAACCAAAAAAATAAAAAATTTAAAACAAATTTTTTTCTCTTCTGACCACGAACTATTCATATTAATATGAGTGCTTAAAGAAGATTCACCAGCTTCAACGCTTTCTTTCTGTATTTACATGACGCTTCTAATAGAAAAACCTTCATAATTTGCGGCCCGCAAGTTACTTTGTTTGACTGCATACAAAATTTACCTTCTTTAGCTTCGTCATCGCACTGTTTAATAATGCGTCTTATTACTTCTCTAGCTCCACTGTGAATTTTGTTTGTCCCTTCTTTCACTTTCGCACTGCTTCCATGGATGATCGAAAAACAATTAAATAGGCCTAATTTTTTTAAAACTAAAAGAAAAGTACTTAAAGTGTAAATACTAATAGCACTAATAAGCAATGACGCTCAAGACGTACTGAAACTAAATATTGTGTCGGTGAATAGCAACAATTCAGTTGAAATGATACAAATATAACTTCAGTAAAAAAATTGATTGTTATTTATTTTATCAGTATTCTTGTCCCTCAAATCCTTTTTATTATTAAGGAATATTACACATAATTGTACATACATAAATAGTATGTAAACCTTTTAAATTTTTCTCCTCAGTCAGTTCAATAATGTTATATACATATTTTACAATTCTTAGTAAATTATTCAAATTATTTTTTAAACAGTACATAAATAACATAAATCATTATACATTATCATATCAATCATCATATACATAGTAACATAAAATCTTTTATATTTTCCTGTTCAACTCTATTTAATAGTGTTGTTAAATCTTTAAGCGTAATATCAGGACGGTTCCCCCTTTGCGATTTTCCGCCCCACTAATTATTCTTACAATTTCTATTTAATAATTTCATAGTTGCGTAGCAACAACCTTTTATTTATATTAAATTCATTAATGTTTATTAATGTTATAAATATATTTAATATCAACCAGCTGGCTTTATTTATATTTTCATTTAATAGACCAAAACATAAACAGAGCCAGCTGTCAGTGATCTTGACTCGTTACAAATTCGCAGGTTGATGTTAAAAAAAGACTGGAATTTAATTTTAGCAGGATGAATAGTACAGCGGTTGGTTGTCATAGCAACAATGACGTAGGCTTGTGGGTGGTACTAGCTTCCTCATACCCCACTTCATCACACACTAGCATTCAAGTCATCTCTCGACTATACGTTTATTTTACAGTACAGTACAATCTGTAGTCGCAAAACTTTACACAACACTCTTATATTATTTTTATTCTACTATGGTAGAATAAAAATAAAATTTTATTTAAACAAATTTATTTAAATTTGAATCAAAAACAAAAAATTAAAATATTTTACCTGTTTCAGATAAGCCAGACTTTCGGATAAACGCGTCCTTAGTGTAGTAAATTTAAAAATAAGTTTGTTTTCAACATTTTTCCGCCGCATTTAGTTAAGTGTCAATCGGTGACTTTTGTATTTTGAAGTCCCTATATAGATTTATTTTCATTTTTCGTCATTCACTTACGATTAAATTACGTTTTGTTTATCATTTTACATTGTTTACTCATGATTAAACATGGGTTATATGTTTAATTATTTACATTGGTAAGAGAAAGTTTTGGGAGCGTTTCATACAATATTTTTCGGATATTCCGAACTCAGTTTTAATCAGTTCGGATTAGATGGTTGTTTTGTATTTATAAAGACATAACCTACCTCATCAGACATGTTGTTAGAGATATTAGCGATTAAGATATAAGGCATCATCAAAATAAATCTTCCAATTCCAAAACCGCATAAAAATATTAACTCACTTTTTTGAAAAACAAGTTGGGACGTAGATAAAATACCAATTATCCCCAATATCAAAAGTGATAATGGTAAAAAATAACCAAAAATTTTATTGTATTCCTTCATACAATCGATTAATCTAAAATGTACAAATCGAAAATCATCTAATCGTTTATTAATCGATATGGACGAATTCAATTTGAACGGATCTTTGTAGTATATCTCTTTTAAATAATTTGAAGATAATTTTAATAAAATTCTGTATCGATAAAGTATTTCATTTCCAATATATATCATCAATGAAAGTGTTATAAACAGTGGTAATAAAACATGTGTTGTTGTTAAGGTTAAATAATTCCCTCTAGTAATTACAAGTACAGTGGTTACAAATACTATTAACGCACTGTTTGATATTAGTATTGAACATAACCCATTATATTTAGGGATTTTTACATTTATTATTTTATTTTGTGGTATAATTCTCCTTAGATCATCCTCCAATATTTCTATATATTGATATAAATTAGTAATATTTGTATTTCTAGTTGAGATTAGAATTGCTATAATCAATAACATGACGAAATAAAATCTTACGAAAATATATGTTCGTAAACTCGTTGAATAATATCTAAAAATTATTCCAATAATTTGCAATATCATAAAACATAAAATATTTATAATATTTAACTTTTCTGAAATATTTTTTTGTAAATATTTTACTGGGTATAACGGTAAATATTTACAAAGTTTTGCTAAATATTTAAAGTCATTCAAAGTGAATTGAAATTTATTTTCATAACTCATTTTGTTTTATATTATTTTATTTTATATTGTTGTGATCGTTTAGGAATGACATAATATTTGTATAGATAATGTTTTTTCTATACAATGCTTATTTGTTTCTTAATTTACTTTATATACATGGTATACTTATTTGGTGTTAATATAATTGGATTTTACTCTATAATGAAATTAAATATAGACATGTCTGAGAAAAGCCTTCTATTTTTTCTTTCTCTTCCCTTGTATAAAATATAAAAGAAAGGGAAAAAAATAAAATTCGATTAATTGATGAACATTTTGATGTAAATTAATATTTTTAATCAACTCATTTCTATTTTTTTTTTACATTTTAAGATGTGATCTTTCTTGCTGGATACCTTTATAACCTCTTAATGGTTAGTATAAGATGGAAGAGTAATCCCTTTCTATTTAATATATTCCAAAGTGTTTTGGTACTTTTCAATCATATGGACGCCACTTCGATTTACACTAATTTCTTTCACTTCTACGCTACAATAATGATCGGAACGATTAGTCTATTTAGTTTGGTTATTTCAGGAATGAAAACGACAGTAACGTATTTGTCGGAATTGAAAACCGGCGACTTATCGAATGTAGTAAATGCGCCCACATAATGAAACTAATACCTTATACAGTTTTCCATTATGCGAGCGCCACCGTTCATAATGTCGATTGAGTTAGGGGGCACGCATCAGACCACACAGAGCTTGCCCATAGAACTGCAGTTTAGCTACCCTATCCTTGCCTGCTTTTGAGGTAACGGGCGCTGGCTGTAGCACCTCCGTGTGCTATTCGTAGTACACGGTTGTGCGCAGAAAATCCATGTGTGGTAGAGCCACGTGCAAAGCATTAGCTGCGTAACGAGCTCGACGGTGACTCATCCAACGTTTACACGAGTACTGAGGGGAGTAGGGCGCCCTGCGGACGTGACCGCACCCACTCATTTGGGTTGGCCTCTCCGGGGTTGTGGGTTCCTAGGTAGTGCTTCGGGGCCACTAGGCTGCTTCAATTCCTCCGGAATGGGCGTAGCTGGCCGAGAGGTGTACAGATAAAATAATATGCCTGTCGATAGAGTTACAAGTAATTAGCCTGTAATCTAACTTGAATTCACCAGCAAGGTTGTAGTAGACCTTAGGAACTAATGCCCAACCCTACAAAAATCATTTCGTAAGCTTTCTCACAGACTCAGTGTTGTGGCAGTACTCCCCGTTCCTAAAAAATTTCATCACATCTTCACACGCGTGAAGATTCCAAATTGTCATTCGCCATTCCATCTTGCTATCGACTCCTGAAAAAACAGGATAATGCCCTGAAAATAATCAATACACTACAGACAATATTCCTTGTAGCTACTTCAATACTCCGACCGTACATAAAGTAGTAAACTGGTACCTTTGATAGAGTTTTTAATTTTATTTATCAAATTATTAATGCAATTAGATTACAATTATACACCGGGAGAGATAAGACAATAGGCAAGTTGCACTCTGATAACGTCGTGCCCTGATAACGAAGAAATGGTAAGGGTCATCCGGCGGTTTTGTAGCCACTGTTTTACCGTAATAAATCAACGCAATTAAAAATTATAAAGATCGAAATGTTGTTTTCCGTTTATGAATGACAGGCATTCATATTTCATTCACTTCCACATAAATAACTCGGAAATTTAACGGGGATAAATCTGAAATACGAATGTCGTCCACATAATGGAAGAATTATAGTACCCGCCACGAAAGAAGTCCGTTGTGTTTGAAGAGCTCTATTTCAAAAACGACCGAAAGGAAAATTTTTAACGCTACAGCAAATTAATGTTTGTTATTTCCTGCATTTATTCGTTTAACTAAAATTTTTTATTTAAAAATCTGTCGGAGATACAGTAATTTACGCATAAAAGTACCCAGTTCTTAACCGGTTTTTTTGATAGTGTGCTTTCTAAACGTCTGTTACTTTATCCAGGCTGTACATAAAAAATCGGGGTTAAAATATGTTAAGGATCACAGATTTTTCTGCAATGTGAATATTTAAAAAGTAAAATCTCATTTTTCGTTTTAATATGGCGGCCATTTTAAAGAAGTGCTATTTTGGCTCCAATTGAACATTGGGAAATGATTTTTCGCCTAAACTGCGGACTTTTACTGCAGTAGGCCTATTTGTGCCATGTATAGTAGACTCTTCATTTATAAATTACAAATAAAACAGAAATGAAAATGTGATGAAAATATAAAATTTTATTAAATTGGTTGATGGGCAACTGGTCTTCACAACAAACTTCTTTCGTGGCAAGCACTATTATAAAAAATGAATTTGATTTGACAAAGGAATGGCTTGCAGCTAATTCCTTGGTATTTAATGTACATAAAACAAATTTTTTCACGTTCTAAAGATGTCCACCAGCCGTAATACAGTGGTAACATTTTTAGGGTTCCGTTTAGATTCTTGACTTGAGCTGGAAGGGGCATGGCCAAAATGTTTGCGGAAAATTATCAAGGTTGCTTTGCATCTTCCGTTAACTCAGACCTTTTCTCCCCCTAAATTCACCGTTGTCTGTTTATTTTTCGGTTTTCCAGAGCCACATTACCTATGGTATTTATTTATTGGGTCATCCTCTTCAGTTTACAAAATTATGTTGATTCAAAAAAAGCAATGAGAATACATTTAATGAACCTTCTCGTAAGCATTTTACAAACCCCATTTCAAGGAATTAAACGAAATACCGGTACACAATTTATATACATGCACTCGCTGATAAAGGCCTGCATAAAAAAACTTGAATACTTATCACTTAAGGTCTGATGTTCACGGGTTTGAAATAAAATTTAGGACAGATCGCGCACGGCCTGGAAACTACTGGGTTTCCAGTAACTAACCAGAGTTATCTCCTTTGAAAGTAATGAAGTTCATTATACAGCCAGACCCTGTGGTGAATGAAGTGAAGGTGTCATTTGCAAAGTGAAAAATATGTGCTTTTCAGAGGGCTCGGCATGCTAATAAGCGTACTCTTCCACTCAGTGAGGAAGGCAAGGTAAAACACCTCATTCCTCGTTTTACTTAGTAAAACCTCTACAGGTTCAAACCAGCCTTTCGGCTGATGACCTAAACAACAACAAATTGAGTACATAAAAGGGCGCAGGCATCAACAGGGCTTTCAAATTGATCATTTTCACTGTTTTCGCTAAATTCGTCACTCTTCTTCTGTATTAATTTCGAAACGATCTATGACATTGTATACAGTACAAACATTCATCTCAGTACAAACTCCCTCTGAAAGTATTCACTTTCAACTTGTTTTACTTTCCTACACACAGCCTGTCATTCATTTATTTCAATTCTTGAGAAACGTAATTACACAATGACATTTCATTTTCTATTTTAAAAAGTGCAAAAGAAGGAAGTGTAATATGATTTGTATGCTTCTTTTACCAAATTCAAACAAAGGCTAATTATTTCTCAGAACCTAGTTCAAATCACGAATTAGGAAGTCACATGTCAGTGAGTATGTCGCAGTAAACAAGAAACTGTTCGATGGCTACTAGTTTTGACTACAGTCGGTGGATAATATTGTCCCCTGTGCACGACCTCTCTGTCGAAGGACATAGCTATCTTTCCAACAAAACAATTGTACACGGTTCAGGTACGTAATGACGTTATGACGCAGCAATAAATGCCTATAATGACGTAATATTTTTACATATGGATTGAAAATTTTTAACAAATTGCCTTTAGTTCCAAGGACGGTGCCAATAAAAAATCAGAACAAAAATCCGCTCTTGTTTGATGCAGAACCCATTTTATAAGACGGACGAACTTTTGCACGTCGGGTCGACATAACTTTTGAAGTGGAAACTTCTTTAGGCGCGCTCTATCTGAACTCTATCTGCACTCTATTTTGCGCTCTATCTGAACAGTAAACGAAACTGAACTGTCACGCATGACACCCAGGAATGAAAGAGTTTTTCATTCAACTCCTTAATAAGGAAACCCGAATTTCTTACTTTATAACCTATAACAACGGAAAAGATTATATCAGATTTTCAACACATACTGTCGAACTTTCGTTATTTAATTACGTACTAATATATAACAATAGAGTTCCCAGAAAACATTAAACACATATATTCTCTATTGTTAAGTGTACTGCACATAATATAGTTCAGCAATAATTTCTTACTCGGATCGATTCAGTTGGCTTCAGTATAAGGATTGTAATATACAGAGTGTCTCGTGAGTAAACCGAAAAACTTCTAAGGTGGTTTCCTCTCATCAAAATAATGAAAAAAGTTTATATAAACATGGGTCCGGAAACGGTTCGTTAGCGAGTTACGGCTAGCGAAAGATTTCGCCCTGGATTCAGAACATACGCCTAAATAAAGTCATCCTAGAGGTCTACGAACCCAATTTTATGAATAGATTTCATTGTTTCTTATGTATTTCGACCCGAAAAATTGAATAAAATAAGTTTGAGAACCATATCTCTAGTAGTTTTTGTAATATCCAATGAAAAATCTGGTGTGAAACACTCACACAACTTTCTCTTGCCAATGCAAATAATTAACAATATAACCTAACATTAGTAATAAAATATTAGAAATAAACAAAAAACTAACCTCAATAAACAAACATAATTTTAATCATTGTATGAAAGACGCAAAATGAAAATCAACCTCAGTTCGTCTCAAAAATACGGAAAATCACTCTTTCACACTAAATTACTCTCTGTAGAGAAAAATGTTATAAATAAAAGTTGTAGATCTTTTAATTTTCTATAAATTTTATTATATACACGTTTGTCATAAAATGCATCCTAAGGCCAAAATCTTTAAAAAATCAATTTTTCACACGTTTTCGTGAGAAAAAACAGAAAATCGCTATTTACCGCTAAACTAAGCGTTATACAAAAAAAGGTTTGAAATAAAAGTTGTAGAATTTTAAACTCTCTACATTTTTTATTATATATATTTTTGCGCTATAATACATAGACTATTAAAGCCGTAATTTAAAAAAAAACACTTTTTTATGTGAAAACAGCCCCACCAAGAATTTCAGCAAGCATGGCGCCTACCCAATATTGTAGAGAATAAAAAATTGAGTAAACCAGGCGATTTTAAAAAAATCGTAGGACCAGTTTTTGAGAAAATCGCAAAAAAGTGAAAAATTACACGAATAAACTACTACTTCCGGTAGACCGATTTTGATTACAATGTTCGTGTCGGGTCCGGTAGTGGTATGTAACTTAAGTTTAAAGTTTCAAGTTCGTACGATGTTCCGTTCTTGAGATATTTTGTACACACACACACACACACACACACACATACACACACACACACACACACACACACGCACACGCACACACACACACACACATACACACACACACACACACACACACACACAGACCAATAGCTAAAAACATGTTTTTTGGGTTCAGGGGGTCTGAAAACGTGTAGATCCGGTGAAAACTCGATTTCGAAAAATTGACATGAAAAATACATCTTCCTTCCTATTTCCTATATTAATATAGGCAAGAGAAAGTAAAAAACGGACAAAACATTATCCCGAAAAAACAACAAATTGTGTTTATTTAATTAAAACACATTTAGTAGTAGCGTGAACGTTACAAAGTTTAAAGGAAATAAAAAGATCTACAACTTTTATTTAGAGCATTTTTCTCTACAGAGCCTAGTTTAGCGTGAAAGAGTGATTTTCCATATTTTTAAGCCAAACTAAGGTCGATTTACATTTTGCGTCTTTTACTCATGATTAAAATAAGGTTATGTTTCTGAGGTTAGTTATTGTTTATTTCTAATGTTTTATAACTAATTTTAGGTTATATGGGTCATTATTTGCATTGGCAAGAGAAAGTCGTGTGAGTGTTTCACACCAGATTTTTTTTTCTTCTGTAATATCACAATCACAAACGTTTATTTTCAGTTGTTCGTTATTATTGTCCGAACGTTGACCATCGTTTGTTCCGTATGTGGTAATCTATTGTTAATTTTTTGTGGAGTGCAAATGCGTGTGTGCTTTTACTTTACTCAAGTCTTATAAAATAATTTTTTGTGGAATTGTAATGGCTGACGTATCAGAATGTTCTGTTACTAAGCACGGAAAAGGAAAGTATTTAAAAAGTGGTGAAAAGGTAATCGTGTTGTTAAATGTTTCTAATAAGTTGTTAGAAAAAAACCAACACTTGTAACGGAAATGATAAAACTTACTTCTGAACTAAGCAGGGTAACAATGACTAGTATAAATAAAATGAGAACTGAGAAGAAAAAAACTGGAAAATTACAAACGCCTGTTAAAAAATCTTTTGTATAATTTTGTATATAACGGGTGTTTTATGAGAACGCAACCCTAATTATAAGAAGATAGAAGTAATACATTATACATTGGTAAATTTTCTGTCCCCCAATCGGTATATTGACAACAGTGTACTCAAGGCCAACTACCAAGACAGTTGAAATGTTCCAGTCAAGCATTAGTGTGATGACAGCAATCGTTTCGTTATATTGAGTCAGCAATGGTTTTTCCAAGGAAAAGATTGTGGCTTTTAACATAGTGTTATGTTCTTAATAAAACACCCGTTTTAATAATAATTTGGATTAATTAATAATTTGTAAAGTACGGAAAATAAAAATATGCCGTAGATTGTGGCTTTTCCTTAGAAAAAACCATTCCTGACACAATATGACAAAACGACTGCTGTCACCACACTAATGCTTGACTGGAACATTTTAACTGTCGTAGGTAGTTGGCCTTGAGTACATTGTTGCTAACATACCGATTGAGGGACAGAAAATTTACCGATGTATTACTTCTATCTTCTTATAATCAGGGTTGCGTCCTTAATAAAGCACCCGTTAGTTAAAAGCGCGTATAAGTTATTAAATCATTGTAATGTTTTCATTAAAAGTGTCTCATATTTTTTTGAGCCACCCGCTTAGCAGCTGATTCGATAACCGCTACTTGTTTATTCAACATAGTTTTCATATCTACAACATAACTGGTTATCTATCGGTTATTGGTATACATAATATATCTGCAACAACCTTTTTTTCAAACTCAAATGGATATTTATTGGAAATACTCTAAACCAGGGGTTCTCAACCTGGGGGGCGCGCCCCTCTGGGGGGGGCGTAGAAGATTTTCAAGGGAGGCGTCATCGTATTAGAATAGAAAAAAAGCTATGATTAACCCAGGTTAGTTCCTGCCTTTATATTTCAAACACCATTATTTTATTGTACAACACTCAATGTTAGAGTTTGATGATTTTGTAAACAATTATATTTTAAGTTTTTTGGTTCTGTGATTTGACTGTATGTTAAACATTTTGTAAAAAGTTATCAAATATTTAATTGTATTACCTGCAAGTCTAACCTTTATCCCATCCCTAAATTCGCTATAGTTACAAATTGATATTCTACTAAGTACTTGTGTTGACCATGTAAGGGGGTAATAGTACAGGGGAGGCGTGATGAAAAGTCAGTCTACTAAGGGAGGCACAGAGCCTGAAAGGTTGAGAACCCCTGCTCTAAACAACTAAAAATTTGTTAGGCGAAAATTAATTATAATTAACTTACCTCTTTTGACAAACAATTAGTGACATTTCCTATAACAAGAAATTGTATAACAACATAAATTCTTCCCATAACCATTGTTGATATTTCCACAGCACTTTTTTCAACAGATCTTTGAGCTATGGATAGAATACCATACAACCCAAACGAAGGTAAAGTTATTATCATGAAATATCCAAAAACATTATTAAATTCGTCCATACAATCAATAAATTGATAATGAATCGATCGATATTCATTTAAACGTTTCCTAATTGTATTTGATATATTTGATCTATATGGATCTTTATAGTAAATATTTTGACAATATTTTGAAGCTGATCGGAGTAATAATTTATAAAGATAAAACAATTCATATCCTAAATACATCATCATACAACGTGTAACATATGCAGGTAAATACAAATACACTGCATACAACCATGTTAAATCTTGTCTCAGTAATAAACCATATAAATGTAATAAAACAAACGTAGATTGTGTAAATAATAAACAAAGTAATCCACGATAGTTTAATCGGGTTTCGATCATTTCATTATCAATAATTATCAATTTATTCAAATTATTTTTGATAAATTTCAATTTTTTTATACAAATCTGGTAAAGAAAATGACCCCGTAAATACTGTTACGATTGTCATACCAAATACAAACATACTGACACTTTTTAATGATTCCTTTTCATTGAAATAAAACCTATAAGAAATGGCAAATATATGAATTAACATAAAACATAATGTATTAAAAATATATAAATATTTTGATGCATCGTTTTGTAAATATACTATAGGATATACCGGTATATATTTAAATAAAATTGATAAATATTTAAATTCTTTCATACTAAATTTATAACTCATTTTTCTTACTCAAATAAGATTATTGGTATCGTTAAATTGTTATATCTTGAATGAAATATTCTTTCGATTCTACTTCAATAAAAATATTATTAAACATTTTTTAGCTATAAATAATTTTAATCTCCTAATGGAAATTTATAGAAGTGTGGGCGTGTAAAGTAATTATATTTTGTAGAAACATTTTGTTATGTGGTGAAGTTTCACCTTACCGAACAAAATCGGGCGTAACACATTCAGGTTAAAGTACACAGAGTGACTTCGACAGATGAATAAAACTCTGGAAAGTGATTATATTTACAATAATATCTGGTGTAAAACATTCACAAGACGTTCTTTTGGCAATGTAAATAATGAAAAACATTACCTGTGTTACATTAGTAAACAATGTAAAATGAAAAACATAACCTACGTATTAGGTTTTATAACCTATATATTATTAACGAATTTTTTTTCTTCTGCACTGTTTGTGTCTATACATATGCGAAAATATGTTAATAAAATCTAATAGAACTGATGCACAATTGACAAATTATTTAGACGGTGACGGTGACCCGCGTGTGACGTCAAAGGCAGATATAATATCGGACCAATCAGAGTCTAGTATTCTCAACCAAAGAAAAATTTCCAAATCTAGCCAATCAGATGTCTTCTTATGCGTTAATTTGATTAGTTATTATTGTCCAATCAGAGAGCTTATTGTAATTCACTACGTCATCCGATATGAACCAATAAAATCGCTTCATTCAGTATTACGTCATTTGTCAGTATGGATTTCCCGATTGGTCCGGAACTGTTCCTGCTCGTGACGTCGACTTACATTTTTACATAAGTTCCGCCCATTGTCACCGCCCAGTTAACGATACAGCCGAATATTACAGAATAACGTCTACTGAAACGCTATACGTTCCAGAATTAAAACACCTACCAAAAACATTTTAAAATTGTTAGAGATCTTCCGGGTTCGCAATGATTATGGTATTATATTATGTAACAGCAGTATATTTACAGCTGCTTTTTAAAGTATGAAATAAAAAAAGCCATGTGAAAGAAGCAAGAAAATAGATTGGGTTGTCACATACAAGCTTGCTCAAACTTAACAAATTATTTTGTCGGCTACCATGCAAACACAACTACACGAACGTGACACATTGTGATTTTGTCACTGTATATTAAGGTTAATTCTAATAAGGACGTCAATGCCTTCTTTTTTTGTCAAAAACCGTCAGTAGAATCAACAGCATTGTCAAAATGAATTTTAGAACATACTTGATCTGTTTCTTGTTAGAGCAACATACAAATTGTGACGTTTTGACGACAAACCGTCACGTAAAAAACGGTTAACGATATGAACAATTTTTGGGCGATATTTTTCAACATTTCTCCGCGTTGGTTCGTAGTTTGTTTCATAATTTTATTTTATGATGGGAAAATTTAGTATTGCCTATAAAAACAGTTAAACTTTAAATATTTTTTAAAATATCATTTGCTACTTCTACGGCTACATTTTTAGTTCTGTTTTTTTTCACTAGAGAAGTTAAATTTAAACCAAATCATAATAAGTACAGAAGAGGTACTGGTAAAAGAAAAACTGTTATGAGCTTCTTCCAACGATAGTAGATTATTATACAGTTAGACCTTGCAGTGAATATTATAAGCGCATTTGCAAGATGCAAACTGAAACATTTTTAAAAGCCCTCCTATACTCATGAAAACACTTTTCTACTGAGTGATACGGTTATAAACCAAAAAATGTAACCCAATTATTTTTTCTGATTTTTTCAGATAACATGTAAATGTTTGAACTAACTTCTAGCCTATTAATCTAAAAACCCAATTTAATTGTGTCGAAAATTTCACATCTCATTATTTACCTAATTTTAAGTTAATTGATGGACTGGATTCGAAAAAATGAATATTATCATCGTCGTTATGAAAGAACGTACAAATTTTATCTTACTAATTGTTCAAAAAATAAAATCTGTAATAGTTTATTGAATTTAATGTTCAAACCAACATCTTCATTAAATAACGTAGGCGTAATCTAATAATATGTACGGTCTTATTTCTCAGGATTATTATAATTTTTGTGCTTGAATTTTGACTATAGCAATAATAATCAGAGAGCTATGGCAAAACTAATTTTCTAATGTTTTTTAAAGCATGAATTGATGATTAGAATTCTACACTGTTGGCGCGAAACGTGTGTATTTTAATTATACATTATGAGTAAACTATCGGATTCTAAATCAACAAAAAAAAAATCATTACAGATATCGTTACCTAACGAATTTTTTTTCTTCTGCACGGTTATGTCTATACATATGCGAAAATATTAATAAAATCTAATAGAACTGATGTACAGTTGACAAATTATTTAGGTCTTGCGAGTAAGGCGGCCTACGTTGACGGTGACGCGCGTGTGACGTCACAGGCAGATTTAATATCGGACCAATCAGAGTCTAGTATTCTCAACCAATAAAAATTCTCCAAATCTAGCCAATCAGATGTCTTCTTATGCGTTAACTTGATTGGTTATTATCGTCAAATCAGAGAGGTTATTGTAATTCACTACGTCATCCGATATGAATCAATGAAATCGTTTCATTCAGTATTACGTCATTTGTCAGTATAGATTTCCTGATTGGTCCGGAACTGTTCCTGCTCGTGACGTCGACTTACATTTTTACATAAGTTCCGCCCATTGTCACCGCCCAGTTAACGATACAGCCGAATATTACAGAATAACGTCTACTGAAATGCTATACGTTCCAGAATTAAAACACCTACCAAAAACATTTTAAAATTGTTAGAGATCTTCCGGGTTCGGAACGATTATGGTATTATTTTATGTAAGAGCAGTATATTTACAGCTGCTTTTTACAGTATGAAATAAAAAAAGCCATGTGAAGGAAGCAAGAAAATAGATTGGGGTGTCACATACAAGCTTGCTCAAACTTAATAAATTATTTTGTCGGCTACCATGCAAACACTACTATACGAACGTGACACATTGTGATTTTGTCACTGTATATTAAGGTTAATTCTAATAAGGACGTCAATGCCTTCTTTTTTTGTCAACAATCGTCAGTAGAATCGCCAGCATTGTCAAAATGAATTTTAGAACATACTTGATCTATTTCTTGTTAGAGCAACATACAAATTGTGCCGTTTTGACAACCAACCGTCATGTTAAAAAAGGTAAACGATATGAACAATTTTTGGGCGATATTTTTCAACATTTCTCCACGTTGATTTGTAGTTTGTTTCATAACTTTATTTTATGATGGGAAAATTTAGTATTGCCTATAACAGGCACTTAAACTTTAAATATTTGTTTAAATTTCATTTGCTACTTCTACGGCTACATTTTTAGTTCTGTTTTTTTCACTAGAGAAGTTAAATTTAAACTAAACCATATTAAGTACAAAAGAGGTACTGGTGAAAGAAAAACTGTTTTGAGCTTCTTCCAACGACAGTACATTATTATACTTTTAGACCTTGCAGTGAATATTATAAGCGCATTTGCAAGATGCAAACTGAAAGATTTTTAAAAGCCCTCCTATACTCATGAAAACACTTTTCCACGGAGTGATACGGTTATAAACCATAAAATGTAACCCAATTATTTTTTCTGATTATTTCAGATAACATGTAAATGTTTGAACTTACTTCTAGCCTAATGATCTAAAAACCCAATTTTATTGTGCCGAAAATTTCACATCTCATTATTTACCTAGTTTTAAGTTAATTGATAGACTGGATTCGAAAAAATGAATATTATCATCGTCGTTATGAAAGAACGTACAAATTTTATCTTACTAATTGTTCAAAAAATAAAATCTGTAATAGTTTATTAAATTTAATGTTCAAACCAACATCTTCATTAAATAACGTAGGCGTAATCTAATAATATGTACGGTCTTATTTCTCAGAATTATTATAATTTTTGTGCTTGAATTTTGACTATAGCAATAATAATCAGAGAGCTATGGCAAAACTAATTTTCTAATTTTTCTTAAGGCATGAATTGATGATTGTAATTCTACACTGTTGGCGCGGAACGTGTATATTTTAATTATACATTATGAGTTAACTTTCGGATTCTAAATCAAGAAAAAAATAAACATTAGAGATATCGTTACTTAACAAATGTTTTTTCTTCTGCACTGTTTGTGTCTATACATATGCGAAAATATATTAATAAAATCTAATAGAACTGATGTACAGTTGACAAATTATTTAGGTCTTGCGAGTAAGGCGGGCTACGTTGACGGTGACGCGCGTGTGACGTCAAAGGCTGATTTAATATCGGACCAATCAGAGTCTAGTATTCTCAACCAATAAAAATTCTCCAAATCTAGCCAATCAGATGTCTTCTTATGCGTTAATTTGATTAGTTATTATTGTCCAATCAGAGAGCTTATTGTAATTCACTACGTCATCCGATATGAATCAATGAAATCGTTTCATTCAGTATTACGTCATTTGTCAGTATGGACTACCTGATTGGTCCGGAACTGTTCCTGCTCGTGACGTCGACTTACATTTTTACATAAGATCCGCCCATTGTCACCGCCCAGTTAACGATACAGCCGAATATTACAGAATAACGTCTACTGAAACGCTATACGTTCCAGAATTAAAACACCTACCAAAAACATTTTAAAATTGTTAGAGATCTTCAGGGTTCGGAATGATTATGGTATTATTTTATGTAAGAGCAGTATATTTACAGCTGCTTTTTACAGTATGAAATAAAGAAAGCCATGTGAAGGAAGCAAGAAAACAGATTGGGTTGTCACATACAAGCTTGCTCAAACTTAACAAATTATTTTGTCGGCTACCATGCAAACACAACTACACGAACGTGACACATTGTGATTTTGTCACTGTATATTAAGGTTAATTCTAATAAGGACGTCAATGCCTTCTTTTTTTGTCAAAAATCGTCAGTAGAATCGCCGGCACTTTTAAAATGAATTTTAGTACATACTTGATCTATACCTTCTTAGAGCAACATACAAATTGTGCCGTTTTGACGATAAACCGTCACATTAAAAATTTTTAACGAACTTCTCGTTTCAAGAACAATTCCAGACGCATGGAAGAAGGCTATTGTTATTCCAATATTAAAGGCCAATAAAGATCCTAATGATATTGGCAGCTATAGGCCAATTGCACTAACGTCTACCCTTTGTAAATTATTAGAAAAAATAATACACAACCGAATAACATGGTACCTCAATAGTATTAAATTCTTCTCGCCATTTCAAAGCGGATTTTTGAAGTCTCGATCAACTCAAGATCATTTAGTAAACATTGAAGCTAACGTCTGTGATGCATTTGTCACAGGCCAACATTTAATGGCTGTAGCCTTGGATATTGAAATAGCATATGACATGGCGTGGACTTATAGAATTATTGACACCCTGCATAAGAATGGGATTAATGGTAATGTTTTAGCGTTCATTGGAAATTTTCTGTCAAATCGCTTTATTCAAGTTCGATACAGAGGGTCTTTGTCTGGTGAATTTATTTTGGAAAATGGAGTCCCACAAGGTTCCGTGCTAAGCGTTATGTTGTTCCTAGTAACGATTAATGATATTGCGAGCATTGTACCTCGCCCTCTAAAAATATATCTTTTTGCGGACGACATCACCATTCTTTGTAGTGGTACTAATATCATAACAACTCAGAATTTACTTCAAGACTGCCTTAATAAAATTAAACATTGGACTGTAACATCAGGCTTTAAGTTTTCAACAACGAAATCCCAATTTATAGTATTTTCCAGAAGGAATGTTGTCAATAATGCAGTAACACTTTCTTTAGGTTCTCATCAGATTACCAGAGTAAATCAACTTAAGATTCTTGGTTTAACTTTTGATGAAAAATTATCATGGGCTCCTCACATACATTCACTCAAGGCAGATTGTCAACGTAGAATCAATATTTTAAAATGCATATCCTCTAACAACTGGGGTGCTGATAAGAAAGTAATGTTGATGACTTATTTTGCACTGATTCGTTCTAAGATTGATTACGGATCGATTGTCTATGGCTCTGCAAAAATCAATGTATTGAATTTGTTAAATCCAGTTCAGAATGTTTGTTTGAGGTTAGCCCTCGGTGCATACAGGACAAGTCCGATCCTAAGTATCTTGGCCGAAGCTGAGGAAACGCCTCTTGCTATTAGAAGAAGAAAGTTATGTTTTTCCTTTGCTTCAAAAATATCTTCTTGTCCAAACACGCCAGTCTACGATAATGTTTCTTCTAACAGACTTTCGGACATGTACAACTCCAAACCTTCATTTCCTAAACCATTTCATAAACGACTGCAAAATTATCTAGAAACATCCTCATTCAAGTTTACACCTGTTTTTGATCGTCAACCTTCCGTTGAACCTCCTTGGCTGTCGAAACCTTTTTTGCTGGATTTATCCATGGCTCATCTTTCGAAAAACTCAGCTAACCCTAAGATGTATCATCAACTGTTTAATGAATTGTTATCAAAATACACGAACAATGTACACATTTACACGGATGGCTCTCGATCACCAGAAGGCTCTGGTTGTGCAGTTGTCTTCCCTAACCGTACTTATCAATTCCGTTTAAATGATGTTTGTTCTATCTTCTTTTGCGAGGCATATGCTATCTATCGTACTTTAAAACTCCTAGCCACAAGAACGGGCGAAAAGTTCAAAATATTTACGGATTCGATGAGTGTGGTTAGAGGCTTGCAGGCCGAAGAAATTACAGAGCCAATTATAGAACATATATCCAACCTACTTCGACATGTCAACAGCATGAATGATGTACGTATTGTGTGGGTTCCGTCGCATTGCGGTATAAACGGAAATGAAACAGCGGACACGGCCGCCAAAGAGGCGTTAAAGACGCCACTGAGAGATAACCATCTCTCATCTCATACAGATTTCAGGAGACATTTGCACAACCAAATCAAACAACACTGGAACCAAATCTGGTCTCGACATCCTCCAACGAAACTTCACCACATCAGAAAAAACATTTTTGAAAACCCTCAGCCTCACTTGGAGCTTCGAAGGCATCAAGTTCTACTTACGCGGCTACGTATTGGACACTCTACGCTTACGCACAAACACTTACTGAAGAAAGAAGAACCACAAATTTGTACACATTGTAACACCCCACTTACAATCAAACACATCATCACAGACTGCCAAACCACACAATTCACACGAACAGTATTCAAAATTAACAACATTTTAGCACTTAATTTAGTAGATAAAGTAGCGATTCAAAACACAATAAACTTTTTAAAATTTAACAAAATTTCAGATTTAATATAGTTGTAGAATCACATTCGCTTTTTTTTCATTGTATCATTCTATTTTTTAGTTATTATTTCTCTGTTTAAATTGAACTTAACTAATTTTTCATTGTGTATTTATATAATGTATCATGTGTATAATATAATGTTATTATAATGTAACGTGGTCGCTAATGACCTCGTAGTCGATGCGACCTTAAATAAATATATACGTATATAAAAAAAAATTTTTGGGCGATATTTTTCAACATTTCTTCGCGTTGATTCGTAGTTTGTTTCATAATTTTATTTTATGATGGGAAAATTTAGTATTGCCTATGACAGGCAGTTAAAGTTTAAATATTTTTTTAAAGTTCAATTGCTACTTCTACGGCTACATTTATAGTTCTGTTTTTTTCACTAGAGAAGTTAAATTTAAACTAAATCATATTAAGTACAGAAGAGGTACTGCTGAAAGAAAAACTGTTATGAGCTTCTTCCAACGATAGTAGATTATTATACAGTTAGACCTTGCAGTGAATATTAAAAGCACATTTGCAAGATGCAAACTGAAACATTTTTAAAAGACCTCCTATACTCATGAAAACACTTTTCTACTGAGTGATACGGTTATAAACCAAAAAATGTAACCCAATTATTTTTTCTGATTTTTTCAGATAACATGTAAATGTTTGAACTAACTTCTAGCCTATTAATCTAAAAACCCAATTTAATTGTGCCGAAAATTTCACATCTCATTATTTACCTAGTTTTAAGTTAATTGATAGACTGGATTTGAAAAAATGAATATTATCATCGTCGTTATGAAAGAACGTACAAATTTATTCTTACTAATTGTTCAAAAAATATAATTAGATAATAGTTTATTGAATTTAATGTTCAAACCAACATCTTCTTTAAATAAAGTAGACGTAATTTATTAATATGTACGGTCTTATTTCTCAGAATTATTATATTTTTTGTGCTTGAATTTTGACTATAGCAATAATAATCAGAGAGCTATGGCAAAACTAATTTTCTAATGGTTTTTAAGACAGGAATTGATGATTGGAATTCTACACTGTTGGCGCGGAACGTGTATATTTTAATTATACATTATGAGTTAACTATCGGATTCTAAATCAACAAAAAAATAAACATTACAGATATCGTTACTTAATAATTTTAATCATGACAGATATTGATCTGTAGGACTTAAAGATATTCAAAATCACTAATTGACGCTATACTAGGCTCTGAAGAAAAATATGCTTGAAATATATGTCGTAAGTTTTTTACTCTCTCTTGCCTATATGAATATATAGAAAGGAAAGTTCCGTTTTCATGCCGATTTTTCGAAATCAAGTTTTCACCGGATCTGCACGATTTCAGACCCCCTGAATCCAAAAAACTTGTTTTTAGCGATTGGTCTGTGTGTGTGTGTGTGTGTGTGTGCGTGCACGCGCGAGTGTGTGTGTGTGTGTGTGTGTGAACAGAATATCTCAAGAACGGAACACCGTATGAACTTGAAACTTAAGTTAGACACCACTATTGCAGAGGACATGAACATTTTCACCAAAGTCGGTCAACCGGAAGAAGTAGTTTATTCGTGTAATTTTTCACTTTTTTGCGAATTTCTCAAAAATAGGTCCTACGATTTTTTTAAAAATCGCCTGGTTTACTAATTTTTTTATTTTCTACAACATAGGGTAGGCGCCATGTTTGCTGAAAATCTTCGTGAAGCTTTTTCACGTAAAAAATTGTTTTTTTAAGATTGCGGCTTTAATATTCATTTTAGCGCAAAATTTATATAACAAAAGTTGTAGAGAATTTAAAATTCTATAAGTTTCATTTCAAACATTTTTTGTATAACGCTTAGTTAAGCGGTAATTAACGATTTTCTGTTTTAGTCTCACGAAAACGTGTGAAAAATCTATTTTTTTAAGATTTCGGCCTTAGTATGCATTTTATGACAAAAGTATATATACCAAATTTATTGGAAATTAAAAGATCTATAACTTTTATCACGATCATTTTTCTCTACAGAGCCTAGTTTAGCTTGAAAGAGTGATTTTCCGTATTTTTAAGCCAAACTGAGGTTGATATTTATTTTGCGTCTTTCATTCATGATTAAAATTAGGTTATGTTTATTGAGGTTAGTTTTTTGTTTATTTCTAATGTTTTATTACTAATGTTAGGTTATATTGTTTAAATTATTTGCATTGGCAAGAGAAAGTGGTGTGAGTGTTTCACACCAGATTTTTTAGTTTCCTATAACAGTAGTTATCAACTGAATTTGATCAACGTCCGTTTACAATTTTGATGAGACTGTCTAGTCCAGACAATTTATACTTAAGCGCCTACCTTACCGACTGTAAAAATTTATATATGGTAATTATGATAAATCTTAAAACTAAATGATAATTTTGAAAAGGTTACAGCAATAAAATGTAATAACAGATTCAAACTACAGTAGGACCTTGTAAAAATGTTATGGTTTTTTACTTTCTCTTGCCTATATGAATATATAGGAAGGAAAGTATTGTTTTCATGCCGATTTTTCAAAATCGAGTTCTCACCGGATCTGCACGATTTCAGACCCCCTGAATCCAAAAAACTTGTTTTTAGCGATTGGTTTGTGTGTGTGTGCGTGTGTGTGTGCGTGTGTGTGTGCGTGTGCGTGTGTGCGTGCGTGTGTGCGCGCGCGCGTGTGTGTTTGTGTGTGTGTAAGTGTGTGTGTGTGTGCGCGCTTGTGTGTGTGTGTGTGTGTGTGTGTGTGTGTATGTGTGTGTGTGTATGTGTGTGCGTGTGTGTGTGTGTGTGCGTGTGGACAGAATATCTCAAGAACGGAACATCGTGCAAACTTGAAACTTAGAACTTTAGCTACATACCACTACCGGACCCGACACGAACATTTTCATCAAAATCGGTAAACCGGAAGTAGTAGTTTATTCGTGTCATTTTTCACTTTTTGCGATTTTCTCAAAAACTGGTCCTACAATTTTTTTTAAAATCGCCTGGTTTATTTACTTATTTATTCTCTACACGATAGGGTAGGCGCCATGTTGGCTTAAATTCTTGGTGAGGCTGTTTTTGCGTAAAGAAATTGTTTCTTTGAGATTGCGGCTTTATTATGCATTTCAGCGCAAAACTGTATATAATAAAATTTGTAGAGAATTTGAAGTCCTACAACTTTTATTTTAAACATTTTTTTGTATAACGCTTAGTTTAGCGGTAATTAGCAATTTTCTGTTTTTTTCTCACGAAAAATGTGAAAATCGATTTTTTTAAGATATCGGGCTTAGTATGCATTTTACGACAAAAGTATATATAATAAAGTTTATAGGAAATTAAAAGATCTACAACTTTTATTTAAAAAATTTTTCTCTACAGTGCCTATTTTAGCGTGAAAGAGTGATTTTCCATATTTTTAAGCCAAAACAGGTCGATTTTCATTTTGCGTCTTTCATATATGATTAAAATAAGGTTATGTCTATTGAGGTTAGTTTTTTATTTATTTCTAATGTTTTATTACTATTGTTAGGTTTATTGTTAATTATTTGCATTGGCAAGAGAAAGTTGTGTGAGTGTTTCTCACCAGATTTTTATATTTTGTAGCGCGGCGCAATCACGATTTGCTTTTAGTCTGATCGCGGCCGTAAACTTGTCCAGCGAGCATCAACTCTCTTTATAGAAACATTTTTTCCACGAGTGCACAGCCTTCCCAATCAATTTAAACAGACATGGCGTTCACTCTAACTTGTAGAGCAGCGGTTCTGGAAGTGTGCGCCGACTATTGTTATAGACTGTTTACAAAACTAATGTATATATTTTTCTACAAATCATAGTAAAATACGTTTATTATAAATACAGTAATGCGAATGGGGAGTGATTTAATGTAATTAATCATCAGTTATTATACAGTAATAGGCACAATTTATTTACAAATAATACCGGTTTTGACAGCAAATATTATCAACTACTTACGCCTAACCAACGAATGAAACGCACAGTAAAAATTGTCAATTAGTATTCAATCAACTGTCGTTCAGTGCGATCATTACAGTTAAAAAGTGTTAAGGTTTTTTTTTGATTTGTGCGTACTGAATTTATAGAATACAAAGTGTAGTGTTTATTATTTTATTGTTTACTATTTTACGGTGCCTACTAGTACTAATTGTACTAGTTGTACTAGAAAAAGAACCCCTTTTCTAATGTACTACTAGAAATTATTAACTACAAACTATTTTTAGATAAACAGTAAGAATATCGATGACATCCATAACAGTGCGTAACAGTGTCTAGAAATATTGGCGAATATTAATTAATTAAAGTAGCGCTGTTTCAAAATTTTGTTAAGGTTAGAAAGAGATTTATATATGAATATTGATGTATAAATGTACGCTTTATAGAAAACTGTATCGCGCATTTTGTTTTAGAGTCGATAATTTTTTATTCACCTTGTGTTATTACAGGCTAACCTCTCTGCGCCTAATATTATACGTATGTGATGCCAATGTACAGTACAATAGTTGTGATATAAATACAATTTGTGTTGTACAATGGTTGGTTTACAAGGCCCTCACCGGCCATGATCTGTAGATCATGGGAGTAGTGGGTCTACAAAATTTGACAACCATTACTGTAAAGAATAAAAATTATGGCTAATGAGGCGATTTTTCAAAAAAATCATAGGAACTATTTTTTTAAATTATCAAAAAACTTAAAAAAAATCGCACGAATAAACCATTACTTCCAATTGACCGATTTTGTTGAAAATGTTCGTGTCGGGTCCCCTAGTAGTACCTAACTTAAAGTTTCAAGTTTTAACTTTACACGATTTTCCGTTTTTAAATTATTTTGTTAACACACATGCACCCACACTCACTCACTCTCTTTCTCCTTCCCCCTATCTGTCTTACACTTACTCACTCACTCGACCCCCTTACACACAGAATCACTCGTGTGCACTCGCAACAACAATCGGTGAAAACACGTTTTGAGCCCAGGGCACCTAAAACGTGTGTTTCTAGTGAAATTTTGTTTTGTAACTTTCCTTACCAATACTATATTATCTGAAAGGGCATGAGGGAGTAAAAAATAAATAGTAGGCCTCTTTTTTATTCACCCAGTAATGTTTATAAACCAAATTTTAACGCAACCTAGGACACTAGGTAAATCTTTACATAAAAATGAAACAAAACTATAAAAAGTGACGCAGTTTGTTCAGTTCACCCGAATTTGAACAAAGATCAAAAACTAGCGAATGTAAACAAGATGTTATTTTATTATATTGACTGTACCCAGATAAAATTGTTAAATCAAATAAAAACTTTTAATTATGTAATGTAAAAAATATTTTTATAAAAATAGTAACGCCTAAAATTTTAATAAAAATATAGTGTAGGTTATTGTATAAATTTACACAGTGATAAAAAACGATAAAAAAAGTGTATGACTACGCAGTCTATTAGAAGATTAGTGCTTGTTAAGCTTAGCATGATGATTTTGCTATTTAACAATAGTTTTAATATCGGGGTGAGGAAATAGGAGTCTGGTTCAATTGTTTGATGGCAGTTTATGGCTCTATAAATATTATGGTACTGGTCGCGCCTACCAATACGTGGGTAAAGAGTGGAAGTCGCCATCTTATAACGAGTGTTTCAAAAAGAACGCCACCGTAATATTAAAAAGGTATTATTTTTTTTTGGTTTACGTCTGACTGTTTTGCAATTGCTGCTAAAGCAGACGGTGAGAAGAATGATATATGAAGACGAGTGATGAAAAAATTTTAGATCTGACCGGAAACCGAACTCGGGACCCCAGCGTAGAAGCCAGTTGCGCTAACCACTACGCCAAAGGTAGGAAAACCGCATAGATGAATTTAATGTCTCTTACGTGTCAGTTGGCAGTACTGTATTCAAGGTTAACAGCCAGTAATTTTATTCCCTAATGTATGTTCAATTTAAGATTAATAAGCAACTCTATGACCCAATTAGATGAGGATAATTTTATAATTTATTTATAACGTATAAATTAGATGTAGCGGTATACAGATCAGACCGATCATTACTGAGAGGGTGTAGTTAACTGAACCCCAACCATCAAAGTACACCGGTAACATTGTCTAATATTCAAATCCGTGTATAAAAGTAACCACCTTTACTATACTCTGAAATAGAGTGAAATACGTTAAGAGCTGTACTGCATTCTGAACGTGAAATACGTTCAGAATGCAGTACAGCTCTTATAAGAACCCGTTGTGTTATCAGGCGTACGGAAAACATCAGACACAGCCAATAATATAACCCTCCTCCACCGACAACATCAAAATGTTTAAATTTTCGCTTACCACGCTCTAGCAAGCTCATTTTCAATCAAAAAATTTTGAAAAAATTACCTTCGCTTCCTAATGAATTTTTTCCCTAATGCTATAAATAATTCTTTATAATAATTTTTTCATAATGCTATAAATGTTATTATTATAGGTACTCTGATATTTAGATAAGATACGCTCGTACAAAGTTGGATCGTCACATTTTTTGCATTTCACATCATATAACTTTTTCTTTCAAAAACGACGTATGTGTTTTATTATTTTGTTATAAAATATAAACTTTTATCTGTAATTTGATGCGTCACGTGATGGACGGAAACAGAAATAATAAACGTGCTTGTTTGAAAAAATTACTCCTTTTTTCATATTACGTTATTCAATAGCAGTTTTTAAATGAGAACGTGTTGTGACGCGGAGTCGATATTCTTACTGAGTGTAGTAGCGCTCAAACCCCATATGAATTATGCTTATGGATTTCCCGTACTGCATTCTGAACGTGAAATAAACTATAGGATTTGAACCACGGAAAATTTGTCTCCAAAAATTAAACAACGACTCGTGGCGACTGCTAGATCAACCCGGTGGTTTTAACAACTTGTAACAATTGAAATGTCTTTATTGTGCACCATTTCTATTTTAGTATTAAATTCATCTCTATTGTGCGAAGGATATCGTTTTCGAGAAAAAAAAGTGTGTTTATTCTTACACCAGTACCATTTACTTGTGGGGTTTTTAAAAAGTATCGTTTTTAGAAACAATTCTCATACACTTGATAAATTGACGTGAACACTGAGCTATTTCTAGCAATGATAAGCAAAAGTTACGAAAAACGACTACAAATGTGACAAAACGTGTACGAACCTGCATTCGGGTTACAGGAAATCATTTTCAACATCTATTATAAATAAAGCTTCCTCTCCGAAAATCAGTTGTTTAACAGCTGGCTTGCGGTAACGACTCTATATCTTGACCAATGATAATGGTAATGGTTTGCTGGCATTTCACCCGCCACCTACCCACCGATTGGTCGCCAGAAGGCATAGACCCGGAGGCCTTTCCGTAGAACTCTTACATACCGTGACTGGCGATTGTCAAGTACCTAATTTGTCAAATAACGAAAATAAAATATCGAGAACGAGGGTGAGCCTGATCGGCAACCAGGGGGATGCGTTTTAATCGCTCTCTTGTCAGAGGAGTCTCTTGACGCACAAGGCGTCCGTCATCATGAATATATAAACGAGAAAATTGGGTCCTAACAGTCTAAAGAAAGATCAGAATTTATAGGTATATAAATTAAACATTAAAATATAGCTAAGACCTGTCGCCATAATATATTGCACCAGCAAGTGCTCGACACCATTAATTTGTTCCCGGTAAGGAAAAATTTAGAGCAGAGTTGTAATTCAGCCCGGGTAAATACCTTAACTAATGTAATATACCGGGTAAACGGACAAATCTGACTGCCCCAAATTTGATGGAAAGCTTGCATTATTGTGAATCTGAATATAAAACAAATCTGACGTAAAACACTCACCCAACTTTTTCTTGCCAGTGTAAGTAATAAAAAAATATAACCTATGTTTAATCATTAGTAAACAATGTAAAATTAAAAACATTTCCTAATATTAACCTATAGTGAATGACACTAATGTTTTCATGTACAATTTTCAAAATCGAGTGTTCACCGGAAATACTCGTTTCCTGGCCCTTTGGATCCAGAAACGGGTTTTTAAGATTGGTGCGTGTGTGGACAAAATATCTCAAAAAGAAATATCGTACGAAGTTGAAACTTGGAACTTAGGTTAAGTACAATAAGGGAGATACTAAAGCGGGGTTGCAACGCAAACATTTTCATCAAAATCGGTCAACTGGAATGAAAATTACATTTAATTGAAAATCTACCTCTTACGACTTAAAAATGGGGGAAATCATTAATTGATGTTTAACTACGTTCTGTAGAAGAAATTTGTGTAGTAGAAGAAAGCTGAAGTGAAAGTTGTAGGATTTTTAATTATTGATAACTATATTTTTATACATTATTGTCGTTAAATGCATACTAAGGCCGTAAACTTTAAAAAAAAATCCTTTTTATACCGATTTTGGTGAGCAAAATTTAAAAAATCACTAATAATTGACTCTAAACTAAGTGTTGTAGAAAAAAAAGTTGAAGTAGGTACCATATTTCACCTTGAGAGCACAGGTGCCTTCCAAGAAATTTAGGGGACATGGTGCTTACCCTATTTTGTAGCATACAAATTTAGTAGTCTAAATGAGGTGATTTAAGAAAAAAAGCTGGAGCCGGTCTTATGAAAATTACAAAAAAGTGAACAATTTCCGGAATAAATTACTACTTCCAGTTGACCGTTTTAAATGAAAATTTTCGTGTTGTAAACTCCCCTCTTTAGTACCCCCCTTTTAGTATCTAACTTAGGTTCCAAGTTTCAACTTCGTACGATATTTCTTCTTGAGATATTTTGTCCACACACACACACACACACACACACGCGCGCGCGCGCGCGCTCGCGCGTGTGTTTAAACCCGTTTTGGGTCCGAGGGGCCAGGAAACGAGTATTTCCGGTGAACACTCGATTTCAAAAAATGGAAATGAAAACAATACTTTCCTCCCCTATATATATAGGCTAGAAAAAGTAAAAAAAAAAAAAATATTTTAAAACATTTCGAAGATCTTCATACTGTATTAATTAATAAATACATAATTATTACATTTTATTTATATTTCTTGGTCATTGAGCAGGAATATACACATTGATCGCACGCACATGAGCATCCAATATCACATATAAATACAACTTGTACAACCCAAACTGGCACATGGAGATTTTCCGTAGAAGTTTTTAAACACTAACCTGACCAGTAAGTACACTCTCATTGCTAGTCTAGTCTAACCTTTAACTTAAGTAATTATATTACAATTTTTACTCTCTCTTACCCTATTGAATACATGGGAAAGGAAAGTATTTTTCTTAAAGGAATTTTTAACAGAAATATTCGTTTTTAGCCCCCCGAACCCAAAAAACGTTTTTAGTGATTGATTTGTGTGTGAAAAAGTATCTCAAGGACGGAATAGATTACGAAGTTGAAACTTGGAACTTAAATTATGTACCACAAAGGGACCCGACACAAAAATTTTCATTAAAATCGGTCAATCGGAAGTAGTCATCAAACTATGAAAGAAGTCGATCACGATTTGATACAACCAATTCTTGAGATTGGGCTTTCAGGGTGAATAAATTGTAGTACATCATACGTTTTACTGCTTACGTGAAGTTTCTTCATATTTTGTAACGTAAAACTACAAACATATAGTAAATGTGTCAAAGTGCTCTCGATTATGTAGAGAGATTTGGGTTGATCGGCGTTGCTGCATCTTAATAAAAGTAGAACTTGAGAGTACGGTTACAAGCAAGATGTTATTAAAAAATATTAACGTGTGGTTCATTGTGCGTCGGCGTTGTTTCATTGCTTTTGTCGTGAAATTTATAATATACAAAATTCATTTTCTAGTTTTAGTTTGATTATATTTCGCCATTTTAAGATTAATTATACAGTTTAATTTTATTAGTAGGACTAATTTTTGGTATTGAATCACGAATCGATTTCTTGTTTTTTCGTATCGGAATCGGTATCGAGAACGAAAAATATTGGTATCGATTCATAATTAGATTGAATATGAAATAACCAAATTAATCTATGATCGAACTGAACTCCCAAATATTTATACACGTTAACTCTTTCAATTTCTTGGCTAAGACAACTCTGTGAATTCCCACAACTGTGTACCTTTTGACACTATAGTAAGATCTCGGTTATTCAACCTTCGCTCATCCGACATTCGAATATTGTCCGACGTGACTGACAGGCTGAGGAATGTGAATTGTTAAGTGAGAACATAATATTTAGCCTACGTTGTAAAGCGACAAGAAAAGGGCGTATGTACATCTTTAAAACGTAAACGTCTCATAAGCAATCGTCTATAACAGAGTTTTACCAGATGTAGTAAAGTACAAGCTCACTAATCCGAACCCGCCAGTAATCAAAACTACAAAAAAAAATTTGTTTTTATGTAGCGATGATGATTCCCAATGTTACGATTATTTTTTGCATGTCTTAATACGGTAATCAGACGGCGAAATCGTAAACATGACTGCAGAATGATGATGATGATGATGATGTAAATGACGAAAAATAAAATAAACCATGAAGTAGCAGGTGCAAGTTTTAATAAGTGTAAAAGTGTAAGTGGGGTAAGGAAACCGATAAGCCGTTTCATAAAATAATATTGCTTATGCAGCTTCAAGATGAAGCATTTGAACAAAGTTTGGTTCCAGGAAACAGCAGAATATAGGTGACTTATTTGTGAAAAATAAAGGTTAGTGAAAAGTACGTATTTTATTATTGAATTAGGTTATTGCAACATAAACAACTGTACATATTTTTTTGTATGTACTGTATTTACATTTTTTTCTGTTAAATTATTTCTTATAATGTGATTTTTTTGTGAAAAAAAGAAGTAGGCCTAAGTTCAGTTTATTGTACGAATATTATTATTAAATAAGTTTGTTCCAACAAAAAAATTGTATTTTATTCGCTTTAAAATCCTTTTAGACAAAGATTTGCTAATCCGAAACTTTTAGTAATCCAAACAGTAGCGGTTTTCATTAGTTTGGATTAGTGAGCTTGTACTGTAAATAGCTCCACTACCGAACACTTTATGTATGCTTTTATGATAAATGTGTTAAATATTCTCTATATTTTACTTATTAGGACTTATTTTATTAAAAATCATTAAAAGTATTTAGGCATCTACTTATACTTGTTATTTTCGTCTACAGTTTAAATTATTTTTTATTTGCAACTTAAAGTTTTGTTTACCGAAAGTCATCAGTTTAAAGGTTGGTTTGAACCTCTGGACAGCAATTTCTAACCATTTTTACCTCGCGGCGCACTAACTGAAATCTATATTTAGTCACGGCACACTTAATAGAATTATTTTTGTAATTAACTACAATTATATACTTTTTTTATATTACCTCTTTATACATCAGGACACGACTAGTAAATAATTAGAAATGGTGCGTGTTTACTTAGGCAAAACAATGAGAAACTACATTTTAATACAAACACAAATATATATTTTTACTGTTAAGCGTGCTAAACTTAACATAAGTGGCGAGATAAACTTTTACACGTAAACAAGATTTCGTGAAATTACGCGGCACACCAGTGTGGCGCTGGGAATCACGGCTCTAAAGACCGTACTAAGAAAACGAGGAGAGGTTATTTACCGTTACCTTCCTCACTGAGTGGAAAAGTAGACTATGCTTTTCAACACTCTGAAAAGCATCTACATTTCACTCTGCAAATGACACCTTCACCACAGGGTCTGATTGTAAAATGAAATTCACTACTCTCAGAGGAGATAACTCTGAGTAGTGTCTTTTACACTTCTTCCTCTTCTATTCTTAAATGCTTCAGACATATAATTGACTGATTATGTGATAAGAAACAGAACTATTTTTTGGAGCCCTGGAACTAGCAGATCGAATGCAAATAATTTTAAAATCCACCGACCTGTTATGGGCAAAACTTAAAATTATTTACCGTAATTTTTGCAAAACTTATCATCTTTTGTTTCATTTCATTTATTTTTAAAATCCAACAAGTGTACTATTTTTATAAATTATCTTGTGCGGAGAATTCGACATTTTGCTTATCCGACTATCTCCCGGTCCCGTCTGTGTCGGATAATCAAGACACTGCAGTACTTTATTTAAAACAGTATATACTTGTGGGTGCTAGTTTGAATTGTACAAGTTTTAATAAACACTTCAATGTAATAGAATAATACTAAATCATTTTTAGGCGCACCCATTTATATTTTGTTATATTCTCATAGCGTCTATTAACAAAGAACCATGATAAGAAAATTAGATAACATTTTTTTCAATTTTTAAATGTTAGTTTCTTATTACACATTATTGGTTCTAACTTAACTATGATTTACTCGTGTAGAGTTTATTTAAATTCATGTTTAATGGTAAATTTTTGTTCAGTATTTCCGTCCGGAAGTTTTTAAAGTGTATGTTTATATACTTGTGAAATCTTTTATATCTTTTTTGTGATTAACTGGAAAGTTTCAATATTTATTTTTTCAAAATGTGACTTTATAGTAGTTTATATTTTGATAGTGTGTTCAGTGTATGCTTAAAAGTATTAGTTTGTGTTTGGTTTAGGGATGTTTATCTAGTAAATGATTTAAGAAGAAAAAATGTAAGTAATTCTTTGATTTGGTAAACAAAAATCTGGTGTAAAACACTCACACGACTCTCTTTTTCCATTGTAAATAATAAATATAACCTATATTTAATCATAAGTGAAGAATGTAAAATTAAAAACATAACCTAATTTTAATCATGACTGAATGACGTAAAATTAAAATCAACCTCTATTCGATTTTTAAATATGAAAAATCACTAATTGACCCTAAACCTTATAGAAGAAAATTCTTGAATTAAAAGTTGTAGATTTTTTTAATTTTTACAACTTATATTATAGGTATATACACTTTTGTCATAAAATGGATACTAAGACCACAATCTTATAAAATACCAATTTTTTACCGATTTTGATGGAAAAAATACAGACAATCACTAATTGACGTTGTCACGAAATAAAACATGTATAGAAAATGAACATTGGAAATTCCCAGGTTTATGAATTGCATAGGAAGCAATTTCCAGATTCCTGAATATGATAAAAAGTAAAAAATTACAAAAACAATTTAATAAAAATTTCCGTATTCATGAATCTGCCATGAGGCAAGTCCCAGATTCTTATATCTGACAAACATATCTAGAAAGTATCAACTGTTAACACCCACTGGTAATAAAAAATAAATAAATTGTCTAGAAAGTAAAATTTATTAGATTCAGACTCCTGAATCTGGGAAAAGTAAGATCTCTTCGGCACAATCAATTAATCTATTACTTTCTCTTGCCATATATGACTATATAGGATAGGGAAGGGAAGTGTTGCTTTCATGTCGATTTTTCAAAATCAAGTAGGCCTATTCACCGGAAATACTCGTTTTCAGGCCCTGTGAACCCAAAAAACATGTTTTTAACTAGTGGTCTGTATGTTTATTTGTGTGAACAAAATATTTCAAAAAGGGAATATTGTACCAAGTTGAAATTTAGAACTTAAGTTAGGTACCACTACGGGACTCGAAACGAACATTTTTATCAAAATTAGTCAATAGGGAGTAGTAATTTATTCGTGCAAGGTTTCTCTTTTTTGCGATTTTTTCAAAAATGGCTACTACGATATTTTTTTAAAAAATCACTTTATTAACTATGTTTTTTATTCTCTACAAGATAGGCTAAACGCCATGTCCACTAAATGTCTTGGGGTGACTATGCTCTCGTAGTAAAAAAAGTTTATTTTAAGATTGCGGCCTTCATGTATATTTTAGGTCAAAAGCTTGTATAATTTTTAAGTTATAGAAAATAGACAAATCTACAACTTTTACTTCCAATTTTTTTTCTACAACCGCCTAGTTTAGCATCAATTAATGTTTTCTGCGATTCGCTCATCAAAATTTGTAACAAAATGGGATTTTTAATATTGCGGCTTTAGTACTATGTATTTTACGACAAAAGTGTATAATTTGAACTTATAGGAAACAACAAAACCTACAACTTTTAATTCAAGCCTGGTCACACTGAGCAGAACAGTCCTGTCTTAAGTGTCCGATGCGGTGACTGAGGTAATACCAGAACATCAAGGGAAACCTACCGTGCGTTCTTGGATGTACTATTTTCCGATGCCCCCGAAGGTGAGGAGTTGCGGATCCCCTCACTGATCCGGATTTTAATGTGAGAGTGAGGGCTGCCATGTGGAAATTGCGAAGGAGGCAGGAAGCCGAGATCTTCCGTGAGAGGTTTTGAGTCGCTTTGATGGGTCGTCACCAGGATCTGGAGGGACCGGGTAACGTTAATGCCGTTTTAAGGTTGCCTTACCCTGCCTTAAAGAAGATAGTGCAGACTCTTGCTTTAGAAGCGTTTCAGGCCGAGTGGAACACCTCACCTAAGGGAAGGTCTTTGTATGAATTTGTACAAAATCTGGGAAGGTGGTATGCCTCAAGCCTTTATTTAAGAACATCAGGAGTCCGGATTCTAACTGACCATGGTCAGTTTGCGGCTTATTTGAAAAGGTTCCGTTTACTGGATGATGATTTATGTGTCTGTGGGGAGGTACAGTTACGAGACCATCTTTTGTATGACTTCCCCGCTCTAGGAGGGTCGAAGCATTGACTAACTCTGAAGCTTCAAAGCCAAGGTGAAAATTGACCCCTCACGGTACTTGAGAGCTATTGTCGCGAGGTGTATAGCTCTCGAGGTGGGAGGTGGGAGTTTCTTGACGAGGTACCTTCGTTTAATCGTTATCACGTAGTTTAATAAGGAAGTTATCCTGCGTAGTCTGAATCTCTGGTACCGTTTCACTTAATTTTTCCTTGTCGGGAACAAATTAATGGTATCGGGCACTTGCTGGTACAATATATTACGGGGATAAGTTTTAACTACACTTTAATCTTTAATTTGTATTTTAAATCCGACCCTTCTTTTAAGACTGTTAGGACCGATCTTTATAATTCAATGTTCATAATGACGGGCGCCTTGTGCGTCAAGAGGCACCCCCGACAAGAGAGCGAGTAATACGCATCCCCTGGTTGCCAACTAGGCTCACCCTCGCTCTCGATACTTTAGTTTATTTAGTAAAATTAGGTATGTGACAGTCGCGGTACGTAAGAGTTCTACGGATCGGCCTCCAGGTCTATGCTTTCGGGGGAACAGTCGCGGGGGGAGAGGTGGTGGGAGAAATGCCATCAATAGGACCGGCCGGTCCTATTGATGCTAATACGGTCGGTATTACTTGGATGCCCTGCCGGAGTGATAGGGCATCCGGCGGCGTATTCGAGTTCAAAAAGGAAAAGGGTTGGGAGGGAACCTTCGCTGCTGCCTCAAAGAGGTGCGGCCGCTGGCTAGACGAGTATTGTCTACACCGCTGCCTAACGAATAGGAGCGATCGCCGACGTGGCGAACACCATTTAACGCTGCCTCAAGCAGTCGCTAATGAAGGGTAGGAAAGGAATGGGAAGGGAAGGGGTTAGTGGAGCAAAGAAAGTACTCAATGTTGAGTGATCGATCTCTCCGTATCGACCTTCTCGAAGCGACGATCGATTCTGACTGACTGACTTTCTTCGACTATTCAGAATCCTGTGGTAGGTGTTAGCTACCCGTCCTTGTACAAGCGCTGTGAGAAGTTTTGTTGTCTTCGTATCTACCAGCAGCAGAAGCAACAACATTCGCAGCGCCTAACGGGCAAAACACCAACGACGGACTGGCGTAGAAATAGTACAGTATCAGCTTTTCTACAGAGCTTAGTTTAGTGTCTTCTGATCTTCTGTTGATCTTCTGTTTAGTGATTACTGATCTTTTGTATTTTTAAATCAAACAGAGATTGATTTTTATTTTACATCATTCACTCATGATTAAAATTCGGTTTTGTTTTTCACATTACGTTGTTAACTCATGATTAAACATAGGTTATATTTTCCATAATATATCTTGGCTCGAGAAAGTCGTGTGAGTGCTTCACATCCAATTTGTTTGTATAGTTACCAGCATCTTGAATCTGGTAAGATAAAGAAACTGTTTGGAATGTAGAAACTAGCAAGAGAAAAAAAAACTTCCGGATTGTGTATTTGTGTGATTAATTTAGTTAATTTTTACAGGAATGCTTCAACAGATACACCTGAAGGATTATTCTTGCTACAATTGCCAATAAATTTATATGATTTTGCCAACACAAGGCATGAAGTTAAATCAAAATTTAATCCAGATTTCTCAAAGTATCTGAGTCCTGGTAATTTTAGCCAACGACCTGATGAAGAATATGAAGAACAGAAAAAAGACGAAACGAAAAATAAATTTCGAAATTGGTTCAATAATGTTACAGGATTTATTAATGATTTTAAAATGAAATTTGTCTCGATGAATTTACCAAAGGACAAATATTTACCTATTAATTATTCTGGTGTAGGTACGTAATTCTTAAATCTTATTTTAAATTCTATTAAAATATTTAACCATTAACAAAATTAATCATTGCAGCTACACGGTACATAACCAATGAAATATTGCACAACGATCTAAACCTGCCTTTATAAAAGAAGAAATTAAACAATGCAGCAAAAATCATTTACAAAAATTAGAAGAGCATCAAAATCGTTTTGCAATGGACCTTCTCGACAACAGCGAAGATACTCACAGACTAAAACGTTTTAAAACATTGGACGTACCTTTATGATTTTGTTAATAATTTCATTAGTTTTTTCTAAATCTTCTACCAATCATCGTCACCTCATAATCGGCATCATTATTATCTCTATTATAGTCATCTTTATCTTCAACTTCAACAACTTCATGTTTTAAGATTTATTAATTTACATTACATCAAGTTTCGTTTTATTTTATTTTCTTCTTCATAGTTTAGTCATTTTTGAAGCATACTGAGTGTGGTTTATATTGTCATTCTAAGAACATTAGCCTACTCAAATTTTTCTCATCTTTGCTTTAAGTCTATAATTAACTTTAAAACAAACCGATTGTAAAAGAATTACACTGTTAAAAAACTAGGATAAGAGTTTTCTTTCCCGAATTTTTCAGCGCTTATCCATAACCACAATACCGTAAATAAATTTTATTGTTATGTATCATGTAATATATCTATACTAATATAAAAACAAAGCGAGTTCTTTTTGTGCAGGCTAATTTCAAAACTACTCAACGGATTTTCATGAAAAATTTTGACAGAATACTCGTATTTATATTGACAGCAACATTTTATTTTAAAATTTTCAAAAATGATAACACTAAGGGCCCTAATGAAGATTTTCATAAATATGTATGTGTGTGTGAGTGTGCTGTATTACTGTTGATGTAGATGAAGGGGTTTGATGATGGGAAGAGATGTAACTTACACGAGGGAAATTATCAAAACGAGATTGTGTGTGTGTGTGTGTGTGTGTGTGTGTGTGTGTGTGTGTGTGTGTGTATGTGTGATTGCGTGTGTGTGTGTGTGTGTGCGCGCGCGTGTGTGTGTGTGTGTGTGTGTGTGTGTGTGTGTGTGTGTGTGTGTGTGTGTGTGTGTGTACTATACAGTGTGTACACAGTCGATCTAGAAGCTACACAATTTCTGTTAAATATTTAAAAACCTTGATTACACATGTTTCGGGTGCGAAGCCACACAGGGTATGCTAGTTGATATTATAAAGAAGTTACGTTGGGTTATTATGTTTGTTTGTACCAGAAACTAACAAACCAATTTCAAAAATTATTTCTTTTTTGGAAAGCTTGAAATCTCCTAGGTAACATAAGTAGGATCTTCTCAAACAAAAACTTTTCCTTATTATGTATACCACGTCATTTTACTTTCTCTTGTCTTATAAATGAATATTATAGGGAAGGAAAATGTTGTTTTATGTCAATTGTTCGAAATCGAGTTTTTTCGGAAAATACACGTTTTCCCTGAATCTTAAAAATGTTTTTAGTGATTGGTCTGTGTGTGTGCGCGCGCACACACTCGTGTGTGTGTGTGTGTGTTTGCGAAAAAATCTCAAGAACAAAATAACATATTAAGTAAAAACTTGAAACTTAGATTTGGTACAACAAGGTCTTCCAACTCAAACACTTTCAGCAAAATCTGTTAACTGGAAGTAGGTAGTATTTGTATATTCGAGTAATTTTTCAATTTTCTCAAAAACGGCTCTTACGATTCTTTTTTTAATCGTCTGATTTACTGAATTTTTATGCTCTAATATATGGGGTAAGCGTCATGTCTGCTGTAATTCGTTGAAGCAGTCTTTTCATGGTAAAAACGGTTTTTTTATAAATTACGGCCTTAATATGCGTTTCAGGGCAAAAATCAAAGGTGTAGGAAATTTTAATCACTTTTTATACTGTTTAACTGAATTGGTGATTTTCTGTATTATGCTCACCAAAATAGGTTAAACAATTTGGAATTTTTAAGATTTTGGACTTAGTACCACGCATTTTACGACAAAATTGTAGTAATATATAATGAAAATTATAGGAAATTAAAAAACCTAGAACTTGAATTTCAAGCATTCCTTTCAATTAGTGATTTTCCATTTTGTTAAGTTCAACAGAAATTGATTCTCATTTAGCTTCATTCACTAATAATTTGTTGTTTTTGATTTCGTATTGTTTACTAATGTATTAAACATAAGTTTATTACTTTTTCTCGCCTATATGAACATATAAGACGGAAAGTATTGTTTTCATGTCGGTTTTTCGAAATCGAGATTTCATCGGATATACACGTTTTCAGACCCCCCTGAACCCAAAAAAACATGTTTTTAGCGATTGGTCTAAGTGTGTGTGTGTGTGTGTGTGGGCGTGTGAACAAAATATCTTAAGAACGGAACATCGTGCGAAGTTGAAAATTAAAACTTCAGTTAGATACCACTACCGGACCCGACACGAAAATTTTCATCAAAATCGGTCAACCAGAAGTAGTAGTTTATTCGTGTCATTTTTCACTTTTTGCGATTTTATAAAAAATTATTTCTACGATTTTTTTTAAAAACGCCTCATTTACTTTACAAGATAGGGTAGGTGCCATGTCCACTGAAATTCTTGGGGAGGCTGCTCTCTCGTATAAAAAATTAGTCCTTTTAAGATTGCGGCCTTCATATGCATTTTCGGGCTTGTCCGTGACAATTTAAAACAGACAGTTTAAAAGTATACAATTTTTATTTCATTCATTTTTTTGTATAACGCTTAGTTTAGCGGTAATTAGTGATTTTCTGTTTTTTTTCATAAAAATCAGTAATAAAATTGATTAGTTTAAGAATTCGGCCTTAGTATGCATTTTACGACAAAAGTGTATATAATAAAACTTATAAAAAAATTAAAAGATCTACAACGTTTATTTAGTGCATTTTCCTCTACAGAGCCTGGTTTAGCGTCAAAGATTGATTTTCTGTATTATTAAGCCGAACTAAGGTTGATTTTCATTTTGCATCATTCGCTCATGAGAAGAATAAGGTTATGTTTTTTGAAGTTAGTTTTTCTGTTTTATTACTAATGTTAGGTTGTATTGTAAATTATTTACATTGGCAAGAGAAAATCGTGTGAGTGTTTCACACCAGATTTAGTTTTTCATTGTTTACATTGGCAAGAAAAAAATAATTGTATGACTTTTTCACTCCAGATCTTCATGTAGGTAATATTTTGTATAAAATTTTTTGTATCTACTATATAAGTTTAACTAATTGGACTTAAGTCTTGTTGCAAACAATTAAAAGTAAATAAATATGTGCTAAATTTTAGCCATCGGAGTAAAACGGGTAATTAGTGATTTAGTTTCAAATTTATGTTAACAGAAGAAACCTTAAAAGTTTACGTCATTTGTACAGCAATTACGTGTGCTATGTAACTGATATCCTAGTATCATTATTGTGTTTTTAACGCGTTACTTGATTATTCACAGACACAAGTGCGCGCACACACATGCACACACACACACGATCACACACCATAACATATATCCAGTATTTTCATAGAATATAGGAAACGGGATGTTATAGTTCTAACGACAAATCTATGTTTTTTTTAATAGAACAATAACATTCTTTTTTCAATGAATATGTGAAATAATGAATCAGTGTTACCAGACGTCTAAGTTTTAGTTTACAATAAAAAATATCCCTAGGGCATTCTTTGTAGCTCTATCATTGAATTCCATGTGTATTTGAAATAAATTTTGTTCAGTTCACGGTTAATCCTTGTGAATCAATATACACGTGTTATTACATTGCCGATAATTTATAAAATCGAAGTACTCTAAAGTTTGAATTATCCGACCTTATCGAAACGAAACCGTATCACATATTCATCTATATTATGTTTATGCCCATAACATTTTAGAATACTGTTCCGTGGTTTGGGGCAACGATAGGATTACCACTACCAGCCTTATTGAAAGTGTTCAAAAAAAATTCTTAGGTACTTGGTGCACAGAAAGTTTTCTGATATAGACACTTATGAGGGTTTATGTAAAACATGGAAATTGCACCCTCTGAGTAAGCGTCGTGGATTGGCGGCGGCGTTGTACCTCTGCAAGGTCTTGCATGGATATGTTGATGGCGATATTTCTAGACTGGGTCTAAAGGTTCCCCATGCAGGAGTGAGGAGATATAGATTGTTTGTTACATCTAACGAGCTTAAAGATGCCTCACCTCTGGCCCGTTGTGCTAGTATTGCAAATGATTTTGGAAATGGAGTAGACTTTTTTAACTCGAAAATTGAAATTTTTAAGGCGAAATTACTGAAGAATGTGATTTGACGTAACTGACTGTGATAGTATAGTATGTTGATATAATTTATGTTTTTATGTTCAAGCCCTTCGTACCTGCGTGTTATGTGTGTCTATGTTCATGTCTTCGTGTCTGCAGACGATCTTCGTGAATACTTATGTTGATATATATGATTTGGAAAATTTGGAAATGATAATAATAAATAGGAGTGGTGAAATATGATGTAATGAATCATTATACCAAGTATATTAAGGCTGATTGCCGTTCTACTTGCTGACGGACTTCCGTACCTGGCTGCACACTGTTTTGTGGGAGGAGACGGCAGGGTGTAGGGGAGTGTGGGAGCCCTGAAAAAAAATAACGGGCAGGTGGAGTGTTAAATTAATTGCACTCGATCTGTTGGTTTCAGAGCTACAAAAAATAGTTCTGTTTCTTGTCACATATTCAGCCAATTATATGACTGAACTATTTAAGAACAGAAGAGGTAGAGGTGTAAAATACACATGTCAGTGTTATCTCCTCTGACAGTAATGAATTTCATTACACAGGTAGACCATGTGGTGAATAAAGTGAAGGTGTTATTTGCAGGGAGGAAAGTAAATGCTTTTCAGAGGGCCTGGCATGCTGATTAGCATACTTTCTTTCAATGAAGAAGACAGTTGTAAACCACCTCACACTTTTTACTTAGTAAATCTCTAGAGTTAAAAACCAGCCTTTCGGCTGATGACCTAAACAGCAACACATTATGTTTGTAGGCCTATAGGATCATTTTATGTCCCGTCAAATGGTTTGACAATAATGTAGAGGTTCCCTGTCTCACAAGCACTAAATGACCCTAGAATAGGCTAAAATGACTTCTTCCAGTTTTAATTTAAGATAAAGTTTAAAAATATTATTATATAATTTCTTTAAAAAGGGTTTAACATTTGGGTTCTCAGTAGAAGAGAAAATACTTTAAAAATATAGTAAATAATAAATTATTTACCCTAATACTAAAAACGATTTGAAGGTTTAAGATTACTGAACTGTAAAAATGCAAAAATCTGACCTGATCTGTATAAATGTGAAAGCCCTCAGTTGACTCATAATTTTTCCAACTTCCCGATCACCTACCGAGCTGAAATTTGCACATTTTGTTTTTAGGGGTAGAAAAGGGGCACTACCTTAAATCAAAACATGTTATTCCGACACCTTCTCTAAGTTTCTAAAATAAAATAAAAAAGGCCTAGTCTTGCTTACATTTAGGATATCTAGTAAATATAAAGTACATATATACGAGTATAATGAGTTTCAAGGCTTACGCGCAGTGCAGGTGCAATTGCTAGTAATTTATAAAGGTAGGCTACTAAAGGACAAAAATACAAATAATTTAATATAAGCGATTAAAAATCCATTCGAGTACAATTAAGTCGCAATTTCAAACAGTTCCCATAATTTTTTCAGTCCACTCCAAATTCTCTATTATTTAAAAGGCGAAAAGTTCTGTTACAAAAATAAAATCTTGATAAACGTTGTTAGTGCAACACAAAACTCAAATAAACTTTCAGCGAAAATTACAATGTTTATATATTCGTACATCTTCTTTTAAACCCTATGTACGTTTCAAACTGTTCAATTTACGACAATAAGAAACCTCATGACCCAATAAGATGAGACTACTTAATCATTTAAAAAATACGTTAGATAAAATTTATAAAATTGATTAAAAACAAATCATGAGAAATAGGCTATATAAAATACATTAACGAAACAAAAATTTTGGTATCTAATTTTTTAAATGAAAATGTATTATATTCTAAAATAAAATATTCTTACTTTAAAAAAACAAAACATAAAATTTAACAAGATAAAATAATAATTATGACTAGCATAGTGGACCCGTGCTAATAAATTCGTACAATTTTCTTCACTTTTAAACCCCTATCTATATAAAAAAATTGTAATTTTGTCTGTACAATTTTTCAAAATGCCCCAAATTTTGTTTCTACGCCAAATGTACCACGTAAACACCGAAAATAAGTTCAGCTCAATTTTTGTCTGTTTATCTGTTTGTTTGAATGTTACGATATCACGCAAGAACCGCTGAACCGAATTCAATGAATTTAGGTATCTAGGTTCTAGATATAATCAAAATGAAAATATGTCATACTTTTTTTTTAATATCACAAAGGGATGGGGGAGTTCAGAGGGAGGGGAAAACAAAACAACTACGAATATCTCCGTTAAAAGTCAATGTATCAAAAAATGTTATATAATCGAAATTACGAACCGTTTAAAGACGAATAAGTTTGATTATATAAGGTTTTTCATTTTCATGCATAATAACGGAGATATTACCAATTTTAAAAAAACAAACAAATATTTTTAGGAGAATATTACCATACAAAATAAACAGAACAATAAACAAACATAGGCCTACGCGGCGGGAAAACCCGTATTCATTCTGTTAGTTACCTACCTACCCATTCCACCAGTAGGCCCTACCCTATACACCTTTTCTCGGTTACATTGTCAAAAATGAATCAGTCGTCTTAATAGTGGTCACCATCGTGGTGTTCCTATTGTGATTTACCTTTCATTTATTACGAAAATAATAAAGCGCTGCATATCTTAATTTAAAAACACAAAGATCTCGCTTTTATTTTACGTTCAACTATTTTTTTTCATAAATAATAATTTTGACGTTGAAAGGAGGTAGATAACAATGAATAGTTAAAGAATATATCAGACCTGACAGGGATTGAACACGGTACCCCAACCGACCTTCCACGGCACCAAGGAAAACTTTCGAAGAACGGGCACTTTAGCTAGTCATTAAGTAAATCAATTAAATTAACAACAAACTTAACGTTTCTTAGAAGAACGGTGAGTAAAGACTAAAGCCAGTAGTACGATAGTTTCGTCCTGAAAAGAACGGCTTTAAACTAAAACTTTAAACAAAACAACGTTAAAACAGTGTCTAATACCGACCGAATGTGTTGTGAGAAGAGAAGAGAAATGACATAATGTATTATCCTGTAGTCTATGCTTATGTAATATGGCTAATAAGAGGGTAAACATGGGAGAACCGCATTATATTACGCTGTATTACCGCTACATCGTAAACAAATTTTACTCTTTTTCATTTCGTAAAATGAAGCTCATATTAGCATGAATTTCAAGTTTTGAACTTTTAGGCAAATCCGGAAAGAATACTCTTAAGAACCACGTAAAAATTATAAAAATCCGTTCGTAGAACTCTGATTTAGGAGTTAATAGAATTTCAATTTAAAATACATTGGAAGCGATTTTGCGTTTTTAATATATTTATACCCACCGGGTTGGTCTAGAGGTAAAGTCATCGCCAAAATCAGCTGTTTAACAGCTGATTTTGGGAGACGGAAGTTCTTGGTTCAAATCCTAGTAAAGGTAGTTACTTTTATACGGATTTGAATGCTAGACAGTGGTTACCGGTGTACTTAGATGGTTGGGGTTCAATTAATTATACTCTATCAGGAATGGTCGACCTGAGTCTGTACAAGACTACACCTCATTTACACGTCATACATATCATCCTCATCTCATTGGGTCATGGGGTTGCTTATTGTTCTGAATTGAACAGATTGCAGCGAACAAAAATTAAGGATTACAAAAATATTTATATATAAATTTATAAATTGAGATACAGAAAAATTTATTACAATTGATCATTTACATAGGATTATAAGATAGGATAACATAAATACTAATATAAGATCTTCTAAATCAAAACAAGATCAAGGTTTTCTGGTTTTCAATCTTCTCTTGAAGTTTGAGAACGCTTCAACATTCGCATGACAGAAGACGGTCTTTCCCTCATTCACCTTTTCGACGTTTTAGTCAAGATGGAGGTTATTATTCCAAGTGTATCACGGAGCATCGACAATATTCTTTTTTGATTTTATTTTGAAACCTTTGTATTATTTTCATATTGCTGGATTTCGTACAGATCCGAGCTGGATACCGTAAGTCCCAATTGGTTTTAACGCCTGTTTATAAAAATAATAATAGTTCATAAAACGTTAACAGGACAGTTCTTGTTTTTTCTTCTTGATATGTTCAGAAATTAGCGTTGTTTTTCGTTGTTTATAATCGCAAAAGAAAGTTGTTCTAGTGTTTCACACCAGATTTTTTTATATAAATTTCTTACATCGGAAATTTATTGATTTATCGGTCCTCTCGGATAACCTGATTTCCGTATAAACCGAAATTGTACATAATATTAGGGAATATTCTTTAGGACCTGTGGTAGGGATATCACTCGGGTGGGAATACAGCTTCCTTTCTTGAATGAACATAGTACTAAAAAATATTGGGAAAAAAGGGAATTTTATCAATTATGAGGGAAAATTTTGTTTATCATATTTGTTTTTACAATATTCTGTATATTATTTGTGTATATGGAAAAATGTTCGGAATGAGTAAATAATGTGATACTGATGTATGTTAGAAATGTGCATCGCAAAATGCCTATTTTATTTTAGTAAATTATTTTAGTGTTATTGTTTTAAAACCGTGTTAGTGTTAGATATTTAAAATAGAAGCTTCTGACATTCTTTTTGTGTGTAGTTCTTCGTTGTAGATTATTAATTTATTATTATTATTATTATTATTATTATACGCCAGCTTTTGGCCTGTTGGGTAGTGTGTTAGATTGTATTGCTCTGCAAGTCGGACGGTCCGTGGTTCGAATCCCGCCTAGAGTCTGAAAATCCATGTATTTTTCTTTCTCTTGCCTTATATATGAAATAGATGGAAGGAAAGTACTGTTTTCACGTCGATTTTTTGAAGTCGAGCTTCACCGAAAGTAGGCTACAAGTTTTCAAGCCCACTGAAACTAAAAACATGTTTTTTAACGATTAGTCTGTTTGTATGTGTGTGAACAAAAATCTTAAGAATGGAATATCGGACGATATTGAAACTTGGAACTTAAATTAGGTACCATAAGTGGGCCCGACAGGAACTTTTTAATCCAAATCGGTCGAACGAAAATAGGCCTAGTAATTTATTCGTGTAATTTTTCACATTTTTTGCAATTTTCTCAAAAGGCTCCTATGATGTTTTAAAAAATCGCCTATTTACAACATTTTTGTGCTCTACAGGATAGGGTAAGCGACATGTCTGCTGAATTTTATGGGTAGCTGTGCTTTCGTACTAAAAAAATGGGTTATTTACGTTTACGGCTTTAATATGCATTTTAGGTAAAAGTAAATATAATTGAAGTCGTATGAACTTAAAATACAACTTTTATTTCAAGTACTTTTCACTGCACCGCTTAGTCAATTAGTGATTTTCTGTATTTTGCTTATTGAAATCAGTAAAAAATTGGGATTTTTTTAAGATTGTTGCCTTAGTATGCATTTTACGACATAGCTGTAGGCTATACAACCAAAGTTATCGACAACTTAAAAAACCTACAATTTTTTTAAACATGTTATTTTACAAACCTAGTTTAGCGTCAATTAATGATTTTCCTTATTTTTAAGTCGAACAGTGATCTTTATTTGTGTATTAGACCTACATCACTATTTCATAATGATTTTCATTAAGCGTCATTCACGCATGGTTAAAACTAAGTTAGGATTTTTATTTTAAATTGTTTATTGTGTGATCCTGCTTTTTCTGCTTGTTTTTTTACAATGTTATGTTATATTGCTCTTTCTGTGTTTCTAGAAATGATTGCTCAACTCGTTTGCAAAAGCAAGACTTATTAATCTCGATGCCGATCTTTGGTACTCTGATTTGTACTTAGTTTAACAATCCTTTGTTGACAAGTTTTAATCCTAAATTTGAAAATTCTCGAATAACCTTCTCTAGCAGTTTAAGAGAACAGGTGACACTTCCCCAACCCCCCCTACCACCAGTTTTTATTTTAAACTTTTCGGAGACTTTTAAAAATTTTACCTTCGATTTGTGTTAACGTTTCCTTAAGTATATCTTAAATTGAAAACTTTATATTAGTTGAAAAAAGTTGCAAATATTTCAAGGCGCAGTGTTGTACTATCCGAAAATTAATTTATTTACAAATAATGGGTGTTTATAAATTGTGCAACTGTAATATTAAGAAGGTAACCCAAAGGTAAATCTCATGTCTCTTTACATATCAGTTGGCAACACTGCATTCAACGTTACAGTTTGTAACAATTAAAACGTCGTTATTGTGCACCAGTGCCATTACATTATCCATTGTTTTATCATGTCAACAATTTCGTTTTTCAAAGGCTAACGTGCATTTATTGTTGAGATGTATTTTGTTTTTAAATTTTACACACCCATAACAGGCAGGTGGAGTATTAAATTACCTATTTGCACTCGATCTGCTGAATTCAGGGTTAAAAAATAGTTTTGTTTCTTATCACAGCCATATATGACTGAAGAATTTAAGAACAGAAGAGGTATAGGAGTAAAAGACACTAGTCAGAGTTATCTCCTCTATGAATAATGAATTTCATCACTACACAGGCAGACCCTGTGGTGATGGAGTGAAGGTGTCATTTGCAGGGTAGAAAGTAGATAGGTTTCAAAGGGAAAGAGATAGATTTCATGCTGATAACCATACTTTTCCACTCAGTCAAGAAAGCAATGGTAAACCAACTCGCTCCTCGTTTTACTTATTTAAATTCTCTAGAGATTCAAACCAGCCTTTTGGCTGATCACCTAAACAACAACATATTTTACGAACGAATAAAAGATGAGTTAACATTTCCAATTTTTTACTTTCTCTTGCCTATATGAATATAATATAGGAATAAAAGTATTGTTTTCATGTTGATTTTAAGAAATAGAGGTTTCACCGGATCTACACGTTTTCAGACCCCCTGAACCCAAAAAAAACATGTTTTTAGCGATTGGACTGTGTGTGTGTGTGTGTGTGTGTGTGTGTGTGAACAAAATATCTCAAAAACGGAACAGCATACGATCTTGAACCTTGAAACTTAAGTTAGACACCACTACCGGACCAGACACGAACATTTTCATCAAAGTCGGTCAACCGGAAGTAGTAGTTTATTCGTGGCATTTTTCACTTTTTTGCGATTTTCTTAAAAACGGCTCTTACGAATTTTTTTAAATTGCCTCATTTACTAAGTATTTAATGCTCTACATGATAGGGTTGGCGCCATGTCTACTAAAATTCTTGGGGAGGCTGTTTTCTCGTAAAAAAAGGTTTTTTAAAGATTGCGACTTTAATATGCATTTTAGCGTAAAAACGTATATAATAAAAGTTGTAGACAATTTAAAATCCTACAAATTTTATTTCTAACATTTTTTGTATAACGCTTAGTTTAACGGTAATTAGCGATTTTCTGTTCCTTTTCTCACGAAATAGTGTAAAAAAATTCGATATTTTAAGATTTCAGCCTTAGCATGCATTTTACGACAAAGTTTATGCAATCAAATTTATAGAAAATTAAAAGATCTACAACTTTTATTTTGAGCATTTCCTCTACAGAGCCTAGTTTAGCGAGAAAGAGTGATTTTCCGTATTTTTAAGCCAATCTGAGGTTGATTTTCATCTTGCGTCTTTCACTCATGATTAAAATTAGGTTATGTTTATTGAGGTTAGTTTTTTTATTTCTAATGTTTTTTTACTACTAATGTTAGGTTATGTGTTTAATTATTTGGCAAGAGAAAGTTGTGTGAATGTTTCACACCAGATTTTTCTGTTCCGAATAAGTCGATAATTCTATCTTGCGTTTGTTAAATATTTTTTGTGAGCCAGAGAGAGTACAATATCGCAAAATCACACGTCGACCATCAGTGATAACTAGTCCTCAAATCGATATGCACTTTTTGATCCAAAATATGCATGCAAATATGCCAAAAAAGAGAAAATTTGCACCAAAAACATTTTAATATGCAAAAATAAAAAAAGTTATTTTTAATAATTTTGTTTAATTAATTTAACTTTGAAATACATTATATTTATAAAATGTTTTAAATAATGAGTACGCTAATCTAATCATAATTTAACCACTTTAACCGTAATCATCACATTTAAAAAAATTTAAGTTTAAATAAATAAATTATGTTAATTGCATAAAATAATCAAAGTTTTTCCTAATTTTCCACTTTGTAGCTCCGTCTTTTGTCAGACAGGACGTTGTTCATTGCTGAAAAGGAGCGTTCAACGTCACATGAAACAAATTGGTAGGAATTTCAGAGCTGAAATTGCTAGGGGGTTCACTCATTTGCATTTCCATTTCATCCGCAAGCTCTCCCTTCAAATTCTTAAAACATCCTGAGCTGCCTTCCATCCTGGGTTTCTCTTCAACACAGCGTCCAATTTGTTCCTCAACTTTTCGCCGACAGGTCCTCCCCATTCTTTACTTTTTTCTTTTAACCTATCAATGAGGCCGACTGAATCACATAGGTTCATTCCTTTTGATTCTAATGCTGTAATTAAATCGGGAATGAATCCAAAATTGGAATGAACATAAGCAAGTTGTTGAACCACTAAAGACCTGGTTAGTGCAGCATTAGCATGAGCTATTGCTTGGTTCTCTGATTCATCAAAACTTCCAATTATTTCCTTCACTTTTTCTTGGTGTTCAGCAAAGTAATTGGCTGCAGATATCCAAGTACCCCATCTTGTGATTATAGGTTTAGGTGGGAGATGAAAGATAGGATAAGCATTCTTGAATGCCCTTATTCTGCTCGGTGCCTTAACAAATACTGTACTTTTGTTTTTTTTTACAAGTTTTCTGGAAATTTGTCTAAAATATGCAAAAATACCACAAATATGCAAAAGGGTCCAAAATATGCACAAATATTCAAAATAAAATTGGGGTTTTTTAGTCGCAAATCATTCAAAAACACTCAAAACGGATTATAAACTTATTTTAGAACTTAAAAAAAGTATGCAAAATCCGAGCACTAGTGATAACTGTACAAGAATGTCTGATTCGCTCTTCCAGAAAATCGCTGAGGAAGTGTTTTTCATAGGCTAGAATTTTACTATGCACTACATTCAGGGCTACCAAGAAATTACATTTTCTTTCTTACCGCGTCGTTCCTACATGAACTACAACGAGTAGACAACGGAAAAGTAAGGTTTTAAGTATTACTTTAGTTAGTTTTGTTCTCTGGTCGATGAAAACGATATATTGAGGTGTAATATCGTGTTTACTTTAGTTATGGGGCATGGTTTCATTTGAATGGCTATGTTAACAGTCAAAACTGCTGAACATGGAGCATTAAAAATCCTCATATTATAATGTTTCAAGAACAAACATTATACGTACGTAAAATTGGCGTGTGGTTGATAAAATTGGTGTTTGGCAACATAAAAATACAATATAGTCTATAAACATTTTTTTTTGTAATCCCTAATTTGTGTACGTTGCAATCTGTTCAATTCAGAACAATAAGCAACCCCATGACCCAATGAGATGAGGATGAATGTGTATGACGTGTAAATGAGGTGTAGTCTTGTACAGACTCAGGTAGACCATTCCTGAGAGAGTATGGTTAATTGAACCACAACCATCAAAGTACACCAGTAACCACTGTCTAGCATTCAAATCAGTAAAAAAGTAACTACCTTTACTAGGATTTGAACCAGGAACCTTCGTCTCCGAAAATCAGCTGTTAAACAGCTGATTTTGGTGACGAATTTACCTCTAGACCAACCCTGTGGGTAATATATAAACATGTATAAAAAAACAAAAATCTGGTGTGAAACAATCACACGGCTTTCTCTTGCCAAAGCAATTAATGAACCTAACATAAGTAATCCAACATTAGAAATAAACAAAAACCTAACCTTATTTTAATCATGAGTGAATGATGCAAAATGAAAACCTACCTTAGTTCGACTTAACGGAAAATCGCTCTTTGACGCTAAACTAGGCTCTGTATAGAAAAATGCTCGAAATAAAAGTTGTAGATCTTTTAATTTCCATAAATTTTTTATGCGGTCGAAATCTTAAAATATCCATATTTTACAGGTGTTCATTAAAAAATCAGACAATCACTAATTACACCAAAAGTAAGCTTTATAAAAAGAAATGTTTGCAATAAAAGTTTTAGATTTCTAAACTGTCTACAAATTTGATTATATACACTTTTACCCTAAAATTCCTATTAAGGCCGCAATCTTAAAAAAAACATTTTTTACGAGAGAACAGCCTCCTTAAGAATTTCGGCAGACGTAGCGTCTATCTTATCTTGTAGAGCATAATATATGTAGTAAATGAGATGATTTTTTAAAAAAAATCATAGGAGCCGTTTTTGAGAAAAACGCAAAAAAGTAAAAAATGACACGAATAAACTACTATTTCACGTTAGCCGGTTTTTATGAAAATGTTCGTGTCGGGTCCTCTAACTTAAGTTTCTTTACTAAGTTAGCTTAGTTGAGTTAGTAACTAACTAGGTTAAGTAAGTTTACTTGGTTCACTTAACTTAAGTTAAGTGGTATCTAACTTAAGTTTTAAGTTTCAATTTCGTATGATGTTCCGTTCTTGAGATATTTTGTTCACACACACAGGCTCACCAATAGCTACATGTTTTTTTGGGTTCAGGGGGTTTGAAAACTTGTTTATCCGGTGAAAACGCGATTTCGAAAAGCGACTGGAAATCAATCCTTTCCTTCTTATATATTCATACAGGCAAGAGAAAGTAAAAATTGGTGAGTGATTGGTAAAATTGGTGTCTGACAACATAAAAATACAATTTACAAACAAGTATACAAACAAAAAAAACACACTAATAATTAACTCGAAGTAATGATCATGCCAGTAGGACTAAAAGAACAGCAATAATTTTTGTTAGACACTACAACATACAAGGAAATAAGACACGCCATAATTACATAAACATGATCAGCGCCATGAAAAAATATGTAGTTAAAGAAAAGATTACAATCATGATAAAAATCTGGTGTAAAACACTCACAACTTTTCCTTGCCAATGTAAATAATGAAAATATAACCTATGTTTAATCATGCGTAAGTAATGTACCTACTATTTTTAATCATGAGTTATTTTATGACGCAAAATTAAAATGAACCTCTGTTCAACTTAAAAATACAAAAATCACTAATTGACGCTAAACTAAGCTCTGTAGAAAAAGCCACTTGAAATAATAGTTGTAGGTATTTTAATTTTCTATAACATTGGTAATAAAAAATTTTGTCGTAAAATGTATAGGCCTATTACGGCTGCAGTCTTAAAAATGTCTTTTTACCACGAGAGCACAGCCTGCAAGAATTTCAGCAGACATGGGGCTTACCCTATCTTGTTGAGTTCAAAAATATGGTAAAAAAGCGATATTTTAAAACATTCTAGAAGTTTTTTTTGATAAAATTGCACGAATAAACTACTACTTCCAATTAATCGATTTTGATGATATACTTGACATAAATTCCAAGTTTCAACTTGGCTACGCTATTTTGTTCCTGAGATATTTTGTTTACACACACACACACACTGACCAATCGCTGAAAACATTTTGTTTCTATTCAGGAGGTTTTGAAATGTGTATTTCCGGTAAAAAGTCGGCATGAAAACAATAGCCTGCTTTCCTTCCCCGTATATTTATACAGGGCAAGAGAAAGTGAAAGTGAAACCTTATAAGTTTTATTTTAATGGTTTTACTACAAAATTTATTTTAGCGTCATATAGTGATTTTCCATAATTCGCTAATAGAAATTGGTTATAAATAAGATTTTTTATAAAATATTTTACAAAACTTAAGTCCAGAAAAAACTCTACAGATGTTTTTGAATATTATTCATCTATTTGCTTCGTTCTGGCAATGTATTGTTCATCAAAATTGGTCCATATTTATATTTTTAAAGAAAGTCATGTGAAAGTGTTGTGGAAACACGAAAATTCTTTTCAGTTGAAGCTCGCCTAGTGCTAATTTAAAATCGCACACTCTTAGCATTAAAGGAGACGCGTAGCACAGCTGTAATCTCTTGTATAATTAGCTAATTACATATAATTACAGTACAATAATGATGATTAGTCATTAAACGATTACTCATACCGTATTCTAATGATACCAAGTAGCCATTATATTTGTCCTTAAATCTGAGTTGACAAAAAAGTTTTAGTTTAAATCACTTCGTATAGAAATAAGCTTAAACGTGTTACCACGACCTACCAATTTATTCATCAACGATACAGGTATGGTCTGTTCACATTATACGGTTTTGACCGCACAACAAAAAAATCGAACTGTGCCATTCTGAAAGTGGAGTGAAGAAGGAGTTTGGCCCCATTCACATTTTTCACGGTCACAGCGAAAAACCTGAAACGAGCTGGATATCAGCCGTCCACTACCACTACAACCACAGCACCCGATAACTCAATCGTGTACGTAACCAAATACACACATTCATATTGTTGTTTAGGCCAACAGCCGAAAGGCTGGTTTGAACCTCTAGAGGTTTTACTAAGTAAACACGAGGAGTAAGGTGGTTTACCTTTGCCTTCCTCACTAAGTTGAAAGAGTATGCTTATCAGCATGCCAGGCCCTCCGAAAAGCACCCACTTTCCACCCTACAAATATCACTTTCACTTCATTCACCACAGGGTCTGGATATATATCTGAAATTCATTACTCTCAGAGGAGATAACTCTGATTAGTGTATTTTACACGTCTACCTCTTTTGTTCTTAAATAGTTCAGTCATATAATTGGCTGACTGCGTGATAAGAAACAGAACTATATTTCGTAGCCCTGGAACCAACAGATCGAGTGCAATTTATTTAATACTCCATCTGCTGGTTATGGACAAACTTTCATATTATACGTTTTTAAAACATACTGTAAGGCACAGTGCGCAATATTTCGGAATCGACTCGGCCGGAACGGAATCGGCTTACTGAGAAAATTAGCTTTGCGTGTAATGTAATGAAGACCCGAGCACTACGTCGGAACGGCTCGGCATTTTGCTTCGGAGTCGGAAGCTATCGCTCTGCTAGGCGATTTTGGAAGGAAATGCCGATACGAAATGCAGGGGATGGAGTGGAGAGTGTGAGGAGTCACTAGACTGACTTCAGTCACAGCTAGTCACTCCTGTGGTGGAAAAACCTTTCTAAAACTCGTGTCCTTCTTCTGTAAAGGCAAAAGTTCAACCAGCTCAAAAAACTTGGTGCTAGTCATCCTAAAATACTTAAAGAACTTCTCCTCCTCCTGTATTAAATCGGGAAATAAATTTAAAAATTCACCACACTCCTCTCTCTTTAAATTAATATGATGTACCCAGACCCTAAGCTCTCGTTTAGTTAATTTTGTAGGCAGCAATAACCAATATAACATCCTCCACGTCACTCGAACTGTCAGACATTTCAGCACACACAAACACAAAAGCGCACCTCTAACCACGATTGAGATCGAGTTCAAGGTGGTGTGCAGTATAAAAGTAGGGGTGGGGGCTGCAATACGTGCCGATGCTGATCCGGGAGTCCGGTTTAATGCGCGGTTGCACGCCAACTCTGGCCGAGCCGATTCCGACGTAGTGCGCGCCGTGCCTTACTTTCCATCGAATCACTGTAGTTGCAATTTGGTTATTATTTGTTAATAATAATAATAATTTAATTATTCTCATATACAGTACACATTACAAAAACAGAAATTATTTAAATAGTAACAGAAAATATTGTTTCAGAAGTTTTCTATAACTGACCGGCGTTTTTCTTAGTTACTCAATTTAGTGAAATATAAATAAAAATATTACATTGACGTTCAGTAATCCAAGATTTATACTGTACTTGGTTTATTCATTAAGAGCTTTTTTATTCTTGCTTCAAAGTCAGACCTATGTACTTTACGTTAGTAACTCAGTTTTTACTTTCCTAAAAAACACTATAATTTGGAGACATTTTCTTTTTTTGGTTTTATGGTTCGACTGTTGTACCCATTAAGGATATAACAGACGGTGATGGGTGAAAATGTGTAATGGATAAAATGTCAGACGTGACCGAGAATCAAGTCCGGTATCCTTGGAATATAAACCGCTTGCATTGACCACTACACCATCGGGCCGGCGGCTATTTGTATGTGTTAAAATTAATTAATAAAATAATATAAAATGTTTCATGATCGCCTCGAATAGTGCTTTAAATTTTAATACAAATTACGCTAAAATAAGAAATGTTAAAAATTTCATTTGTTACCAATAGCCGTGGGAATGTGTATAGAAAAACATAGTGGTCATTTAGATAAGGAACTAACAACTAACGAAACATGTGCGTAGAAGACACATCTAGTAAACAATGAGAAGTGTGCATACAGAAAGCTGCTACAGCAGTGAACTTTGAAACCAAACGTTTCCTGCTTTTATAAAAATGTTTACTTACGGACATAAATCATATAGAGAGAGAAACCAGGTAATATTTTTCTATTTTTGGACATATAACTACTACTCCTTTTGTGAAATTCAAAATCGTTATTCGACAAACATTGTTATGATGTATTGTATTTAGTTGGACTTGTGTGGCTGTGTTGAACATTTTTCTAGGTTATGTGAAATGTGTTACGTTTTAATGAATTTATTAATAGGATTAATTTTGTTTGAATACGATTTACAAGTTATTTGATTAATTTTATATTAAAAGTGTAATTTTATTTATGAATTTATCGTATCTTTTTATGCAATAATTTGTTTATACCGCATAAAATATAATTTATTCTATACGTTCTTATAAATTAATTTTTTGCTGAGATTGTAACTTTCAATTCAAGTCATTTGCAAAGTGTTATTTGCTTCAAATCGATCAATTCTTGAGTTATTTCATTATAAGTAAGTTATTTTGTAAAGATCTAGTTGGTAGGCTAATTGTGTGTGATTCGTTTTACAAATTATGCCAATTTTTAAAAGTAGTAAAAATAAAAACAGAATTGCTTCGGGTAAATCACGTAGAAAAGATAGCCGTAAAAAACCATCTAAATTTTCAGGTAATTTACTTATGTTACTTTTCAAACTTATTTTTTATTTTTAATTATAATTAGTTTATTGTAATAACCGCGTTGATGGAAAACTTTTTAATAATTTTTCTTTTTCTTGTGTTCCTTCAAAGGTTTTCCCAAGAGTAAAACCCCTGGATACAGTATATCTTATGAAAATAGCTTTATTGTCTTTTTAAACAATTTGTGTCAAAGTTGAAAGAATTTACAATCTGTGTTTTAAAAATTAAATTAAAATCATAATTTATTTAACAAGCAATATTATTCATTATAATAGTCTCTGTTTTGGGAGAAATTACGACAAAATATCAAGATGCGTAATTTTTTGCAGTATCTTCCTAAATTAGTAAAAAAATTTAATTGGCTCGTTAAATGGTAAAAATTTCAAAAAACTCGTTCACAATAAGGTAACTTAAAATTCTTTTTCTTATAATGCGTTTGTATAAGGTATAAGAAATGCAAATTTGTCGTTTCTTAAAGATTTCAATTTTTTGTTTTTGGAATAGACAGTGTTCGAATACGACATAAAAAAATACGAAACTTCTTTATAAATGCATTACTGTTGGCTTCATGTGCTTTTGTAAGCTGTCAGAAATGCATTTTTACTTTCTCTTGCCTGTATGAATATATAGGAAGGAAAGTATTGTTTTCATGTCGATTTTTCGAAATCGAGTTTTCACCGGATATATATCCGGTGAAAACCCCCTGAACCCAGAAACATGTTTTTAGCAATTGGTCTGTATGTGTGTGTGTGAAAAAAATATCTCAAGACGGAACATTGTACGAAGTTGAAACTTGAAACTTAAGTTAGGTACCACTAGAAAACCCGACACAAACATTTTCATCAAAATCGGTCAACCGGGAGTAGTAGTTTAATTGTGCAATTTTTCATTTTTTTTTGCGATTTTCTCAAAAACGGCTCCAACGATATTTTTAAAAATCGCCTCATTTACTTCGTATTTTATGCTATACAAGATAAGGTAGGCGCCATGTTTTCTGAAATTCTTGGGGAGGCTGTGCTCTCGTAGAAAAAAATGTTTTTTTTTAAGATTGCGGCCTTAATATGCATTTTAGGGCAAGGGTGTTTGTAATCAGAGTTGAAAATTTAAAAACCTACAATTTTTATTTCAAGCATTTCTTTGTATAATGCTTAGTTTAACGGTAATTAGTGATTTTCTGTTTTTTCCTCATGGAAATCTGTGAAAATGGATTTTTTAAGATTTCGGCCTTGGTATGAATTTTACGACTAACATGTATAATCAAATTTATAGCAAATTAAAAGATCTACAACTTTTAGTTTTTAGTTCAGATATTTTTCTGTACAGAGCCTAGTTTAGCGTCTAGTGTGATTTTCCGTATCATTAAGCCAAACTAAGGTTGGTTTTTATTTTGCATCATTCTCTTGTGATTAAAATAGGGTTAAGGCCGTCTTCGTAGCGTAGTAGTAGCGTGCTGGCTTACCACGGGGAGGTCCGGGGTTTGATTCCCGGGTAGGGCCTGGAAATCATAACAAGGGTCACAAATCAACGTTCCATAACCCACTGTAGTCGCTAATGACCAAGCTGTTGATGCGACTTTAAATTAAAAAAATACAAGGTTATGTTTTTTGATGTTAGTTTTCTTGCTTATTTCTAATGTTTTATTACTAATGTTAGGTGATTTTGTTCTTTATTGGCATTGGCAAGAGAAAGTTGTGTGAGTGTGCCACACCAGATTTTTTTGTGTTGTGAATAGGCAGTTGCAAATACGACATTAAAAAATACGAAACTTCTTTATAAATGCATTATTATTTGCTTTATGTACTTTGTAAATTATGAATATTTCTAAAATTAAATTAATTTATTTAAATCCCTGAAACTCTGTAAATGGGAATGTTTAGGTAGCTGAAATCAACAAATCACGTAAGTTATCAGGAGCGCATTTTTAAAATGAGTACCCGTAACGACTGCAATCGATTTTTTGCTCATATTTATGAAACTATTGCAAAAAACCGCATTTCGATGTATGTATGTTCAGAAACAAATGTAACCTTTGCCTAATTTTATTCGACTAAATCACTAAAAGATTACAAAGAAAAATCATTTTCAAATTTATTTGTTTTTATTCTTTATAGGTACTATTCAATATTTCTCGCAGTTCAGGAGTCCGTTCAATGTATTGTCTGCCTGTAACTTGATTGCCCCTCGCAGAGGGGAGCAATATGCGGATTGTTGTAAAACCATTTCAGAAAACATATCTAATTTTTTTAGGTCACTGAAACTTTTCGGAAATGACGTATTTTCATAAAACAAAGTATTTCGCATGTTTTTTGTTCTATAAAATTATTTAGAAAAACACACGCTTAATGAGATAATGTATAATATAGTAAAATATATGTTTTTGAAGAAAACCCCGTATTTTTTCAAATACATCGTCATTGTTCAACAACTATATTATATACCACGGATTAACGTAAAATTTGGCAGGTTTGTTCTGTAATAATTATGAAAAACGATGATGCAATAAAATTTAACAGAAAATCAATACTGTTTAAGTTGCAAGGTATTTTCATAAATAAATTTTGTAAAATCGTGAAACACGGCATAAAAAAGTCAGCATGCGAGAAACTTTTCTGTCTTGAAAGATAACTGTACACTGTAAGCAAATGAAATAAAGAGACAATTTTGAATTAATTTTTAGTGAAATAATTATTTAAATTGGACGAACCGTATAGGAGTTACTAGGATTTAAGTATAGCATCAATTACAACCACACGCATCCAAAGCGCATGAAAGGCGTACGTGTAATAGTATTACATTTTAGTACATGTATAAAATTACACCGTTATTGTTTATCTGTTCTGTCACGTAAAATTTATGTTTTGACAACGGTTTTGTAAAAAGTAAAATATTGTTTTTTTATTTTCAAGAAACCATTTCCGAACTTTCAGTAAGCATGTTATCCTTTTGCAACCAGTTCTGTATTATCGTTGCAACGCGTCGGACGTAACTTTTATTTTCCGGGCATACATTTAAGTTACATTGTAGTCGTAACTATTTTATAGTTTATATTAGGTTATCGTTTACTTCTGCAAAACAAATATTATAAATTACATACACATTACATTTACTACATTAACACTACATTACTACATTAACATTTCATTTACGTGTGAATGGTGCTTCAATTGTTGTGTCTTGCTCGGGTCATGTGTGTTTGATAATAGTTTCATATATTCACCAATACTTTGGGTATGGTAATTAGGAAGATGTTAGTTTCAGTTAGGCCTTAATGGTTTTTAACATATATTAAAACCGTAAACAAATATGGATGCTAAACGGAAACATGGGCAACCATTCACAGTGATGGAAGAAATGTAATAAACAATGTCACTAAACGTTGAGATGAAGAACGGGTTACTAATTCACTTAGTCTTCCTTTACAGAAAGTTACGCAAAGAGCTGTAATTAACAATTTCCCTAAATTAAGATTCCAATACAGTTATTCGTTCAAATAAATTAAGTTCAAATAATTAATAGTGGTGATAAGTAATGGCAGTAGCAGAATACGAGCGCAGTTGCGAAATTTGAACTGTGTTAATTTTACAACGGATGATCCGATTTGAATGATTTTTTGGGAGAAAATATATTTAAACTCTGTTAATAACTTCATGTGTGCACTTTTTCGAACGACCGAAAAATTTTCCTGATGTTAACTTTTCAAAACCGCGCTTGAAAATATTACTATTTTTTCTTATACTTTACGTCAGTAGGCCTACAATCAAAGTACAGCGTTTTTTAAATCCTTGTAACTCCTATACGGTTCGTCCAATTTAAATAATTCATTCACTAAAAATTAATTCAAAATTTTCTCTTTATTTCATTCGCTTACAGTGTACAGTTATCTTTAAAGACAAAAAAGTTTCTCACATGCTGACTTTTTTATGTCGTGTTTCGCGATTTTACAAAATTTATTTATGAAAATACCTTGTAACTTAAAAAGTATTGATTTTCTGTTAAATATTATTGCATCATCGTTTTTCATAATTATTACAGAACAAACCTGCCAAATTTTACGTTAATCCGTGGAATGTTGTTGAACAATGACGATGTATTTGAAAAAATACGGGTTTTTCTTCAAAAACAAATATTTTACTAAATTATACATTATCTCATTAAGCGTGTGTTTTTCGAAATAATTTTATAGAACAAAAAACATGCGAAATTCTTTGTTTTATGAAAATACGTCATTTCCGAAAAGTTTCAGTGACCTAAAAAAAATTAGATATGTTTTCTGAAATGGTTTTACAATCCGCATAGTGCTCCCCTCTGCGAGGGGCCATCCAGTTACAGACAGACAGTACATACTATTTTGACATCTAAACTATTTTGACATCCCGGGTTCGATTCCCGGTCAGGTCTGGCATTTTTTTCATCTGTATATCACCACATATCATTACCTACGCACAAGTCCATAGCTTATGTAGGCATCATCACTCAATAAAAAAAAAAAAAAAAAAAAAAAAAAACGTTTAATTATGCGCGTAAAGTTGGGTTTTGTACAACAACTTAACGTAACAACTTAACAACTTAACTTAACTGAATTGTTCTTGTTTTTTTTTTTTTTTAACGTCCGACTGTTCTGCAATTACTGCTAATGCAGACGGTGAAGGATGAAATGATTTTTGTAACGTATGAAAATATGCCGTACCTGAATGGGATTCGAACCCAAGACCGCATGATGAGAGGCGAGCACGTTACCAACTGCGCCAATGCGGTCTATTCTTGTATAGACACAGGTATCGTTTTTCCGAACCAACCCTATGGTATTTTCGGAATTAGCAATGTAGTCCCAAAGTTATAAGTACTACTACTTTACTCTGTTGCGGAAGTATGATTTCGATTTTCTTAAAAACTACTCTTAACTCATCAGGTTTTTTTTTGCAAAATGTTACATGTCCAGAAAATTTTCAAATAGAGTTACCTATCGACTTTTTGATTCTTTAACGTTTTTATTTAGTTTATTTAAAGTCCCAACATCCAAGTTATTAGCGACTACATTGGATTCGAACGCATAATAATTTTCCAGATCCTAGCCGGGAATCAAAACCTTAGATTTTCCGCTTTTTCATTGTAGCTTGTTAACCAATGGGCCACGGACTCAATCACGATTTTATTATTTAACGCCATTTACATTGAAAAAAAACCTCATTTTCAATCAAAAAGCACTTTTGTACATATCGATATGTTTTTCAGTTTGTAAACTGTTGGAATTTTATTTTTAAAACAATTTCAGCTGTTCGAAAATTATTCTACATAATGAAAAAAAAAGAATAAGTAACTATTGAAGAGGAAGGTCAAGGCCAATTACAAGATTTAGTAGTTGTCATGTGACAGTCCATGATGGCTTTCTCTTTATTATTATTTTGGTTTTTTGAGTTATATTTCTTTCTCAAAGTGCTTATGTTAGTGTATTATAAGGTCTTTTTTTGTAATTTCGTGCAATTGTGCAGTTTTAAATTCTGATCCAAAATCATCTAAATATTCAATATTTTTTTAAAGTATTTAAACACTCATAGGCTATTGTTTCTGTTCAAGCAAAAATTAACAGGTTTGTCTTATTTTTGTTCGTGTATGACGTAACTTGCCCAAATTAAAAATATAATTAACTGAAATAAATACATTAATAATAAAGTGTACCCTTTGGTATTCTTGTCGTGTAAAAAAACAAAGTTGGAAATTAGGTAAGTAGCCTACTAATTAAAGGTTTTTGGGAATTACCGGAAATCATTTCAGGCGGTTACGGTATGTTTCCTTTGAGCTGTAACTCCTTGGTTTTTATTAACTTTCTCTTAATAACTAAATTTTTTGGGTTGGTTAAGATCGTATAAGTGATATCTATACAACAAATTTATTAACGATTCAGATTATGTTCGAAAAACCGATTCTCAAAAAAAGTTATTAGTTACAATACTATGCATTTTACGGCAAATGTGGCAATACAAAAGTTAACGATAACAACAACACATTCTACTACTTTTACATTGAAACTTTTGTGTCTAATGTCGTAAAAACTAAGTGTAGGTAATTCTTTGCCCATAACAGACATATGGAGTGTCAAATTGTTTACACTTAGTCTGTTCGTTGTAGGGCTAAAACAGATATTTCTGTTTCTTATCACATGGTCAGCCAATTAAATGACTGAATCATTTGAGAACAGAAGAGGTAGAGGTGTAAAAAGACACAAATCTCCTCTGAAAGTAATGAATTTCATTATACACCCAGACCCTGTGGTGAATGAAGTGGTGTCATTTGCAGAGTGGAAAATATGTGCTTTTCAGAGGGTTTGGCATGCTGATAAGCGTACTTTTCCACTCAGTGAGGAAGGCAATTGTAAACCCCTCGCTCCTCGTTTTACTTAGTAAAACCTCTACAGGTTCAAACCAGTCTTTCGGCTGATGACCTAAACAACAACAAAGCATCTTTAGACAATTATGGAAGTTGTTATTACATGCACTTAGCTATCGTTAAAATATGTAGAAGTTAATTATTAGCTTTCTGAACTTGGTTTCATCCATTAAGTTTTCTTTGTTTACTCCAGTGTACTCAGTAGCTATCCTTTCTGACTTGGTTGACACCAATTCAACCAATGTTCATCTATTGGTTAGTGTCCTGAAAATTTGAGTTGTCATCTATTCTATACACTTGTTCATGAAATTTTAGTTTCATTTTCTAATTATTTGCAGATGATCAGGTTCTGATACCAGAGCTTGAAGATGATTTGCAGAAAGGGGTTTATAATATGAGTACAATAATTTGAGAGTGTAACTTTGATATATCTGCTGCAAAGACAAAATTGATGGCTTGCTGGGGGAAAATCCCGTTCGTACAGAAATTGTTATCAGTGGCTGCGTGATAGAGCAGTTACAGCATTTTAAATACTTTAGATGTGATTTAACGTAAGCTAGAAATGTAGACATGATCGATAAACTGAATTACTTTCAATACGTATGTAAGTAAATAGCATGGTCACTGAGTAAAAGAGTTTGGAAAAAATCCCAGTTAAAGTTTTACAAGACTTTGCTGCAGTATTGCTGTACATTAGTGAGTCCTGGGTACTTAGGAGGAAAGATGAACATCATCATATCCAGGCAGCGGAAATGTGGTTCTTAAGAAAGTTCAGGGAGGTAGTTTGGGGGATTACATTAAGAATGAGGAAATCCAGATCTATTTAAATGTCTCCTCTCTTAAAAACAGTCAGCAAATACAAAGAGAAGTGGGAGGAATATTTATTTATAATAATAAGAATGAGTGATGATAGATGGGCGAAAAGGGCATTAAGCTAATACATGTGATAGATGAAGTGATGTAGGTAGTCTGTGAAAAAGATGGACAGAGAAGTCAGAACAGATTGGAAGGCCTAAGCCATGACAAGAAGAAGAAGATTTTCTAATCGTTTGGTTTTCATGAACAGTTTCTCTTTTCCTTGTAATGTATATACCATCTGTCTACTGTATTCAGATCCATTATTATGCAAAGGATTTTACTCTTGAATTTTTGTGCTTTCCTTAAAAGAATAAAATTAGCCATTCTAATGCATTTTCTCGCATACAGACATTCAGGTTTTATTACAGTATTGTAATATCTGATCTTCGATTATCTCTAGTGTACTTTTTTGTTTTACAAATTATGAGTTCTTCAGGATACAGCGGCCATCTATGCTCACCTGCTGAAGCTATAAATTATACCTTAATGTGTCTTTAAGTGACTCAAATTTCTTACCCTATAGTTTTTTTGGAAAAATCTGTAGTCCTGGTTTTGTTTCTACTTGTGCTTTTAACATATTCATTTGTTCTATTACTATTCCATGTTCCTAGGAATGATTGATAGGTTGTCTGCAAAAGTAAGTCAGTTGACGTGTAGGCAATCTCGTACAATTTCAGCAAGAAATTTTTGACATTTTGTCATTGATTTTGTTTATTCTGTTACAGAAATTTTAAGTGAAAATGCGAACAAATTTGATGGATTTGATTTCAAGGAATCAAGTCTTGTTGATGAACAGGATTGTGGTCAAAGTATAGAAGAAGAAGATGGGAGGCAAATTATAAGTATTAATAAAAAAAAGACTAATAAACATAATTTATTAAGGAATTTATTACTTCATAAATCTTTCAAATCAAATAGATCAGAATGTAGTAATAGTTTTATTCGAAACAGTAAAGGAGATGGTAATTCCAAGGAGGGGACGATTGAGATTTTTCCGTCTAATGAAGGTGAAGATGATGATGAACGTGTTATAAACAGTTTTGAAGGTATTGTGTGATATTTTTATATACTATTTTTCTTCTTCAGGTACCTATTTGTTCTGAATGTTAGCAACCATCATAGCAATTTTCACTATGTTTGTTGCACTGAAAAAGAGGTTTTGTGAACTTTTTCCAAGCAAAGTTCTAAGATTTCGAAGCCACGACACCCTTCTTCTGCTAGGTCCTCTTTTTCCATGTATTTTCGCCTGCAGAATGGCTTGTAGTAACGAATATTTTGATTTGTTCTGCATATGTTCAAAATATTCCTACTTTTGATAGTAAACATTATTTTCATGTCTTTCTTCATTCTCCTGAGAACCTCTTGTACTGTATTTGGCTTCTGAGCAGTCCATGGGGTTCTCAACATTTGTCTATACAGCTGCATCTCAAATGCCTCCAGTTTTCTTGTGATAGCTTCATCCAAGGTCCAAGCCTCTACATCGTGTAGGAGTACAGAGAAGACAGAAAATTTTAGATGCTTCATTTTTATTGCAAGTGTAAGGTTGTGGCTCTTGAAAGTAGGATACATTTTATTAAATACGACTTTTGCCTTGCCTATATGGGATTTTATTTCATGTGTATTGTCATTTTGCTTGTTATCATGGTTTCCAGGTAACAATACTGCTGTACTCTCTATCTAATCCAAGTGTGGTTGATATAAATGTGAGCTCCATTCACATGCTCTCGCCTAATTATCATGAACTTCATTTTAAAAATGTTGATCATCTTCTTTGTCTGCTATCCATTAATGGATGTTTGCGATCACCGCTGACCATTTTTCCCTGTCACCACACGTGTGTATTATGTCTCCTGCGGCCTCCATCCCTGTCCATTGCCTGATATTCTGCAGCCACGACATCCTCCTTCTGCCTACTCCTCTCCGTCCCTCTATCTTCCCCTCAATTATCAGTTGCAGCAGATGGTACTGCACTGTGCTATCCTGTCCATAAATTATTGTAAACCTTCCAGGCTGTCATCAGCATATCCAGTGTTATTTAATTTGACTCTGTAAAGCAAGATGCCCTCTTCCACACCATGCAAGTCTTCATTGAAGATATCCTCAGAGTGCAAGTTGAATATAAAGGTGAAAGAATGCAGCCCTGCCTTACTCCACGCAATATCTTCACCTCATCATCTGTCTGTCCTCCATCAACTCTCATATAAACAGTCTGGTTCTGATATAAGGGTAAGCGCATAGTGAACGCTGGTCGCAGGTACTGATTCATGGTGGTGAACGCTTAGAGTAGGACCATGTAACTACAAGCTTAACCTTCATTCAGTTGTCGGTATTCAACATAAGTTCCAGTAGCAGCTGTGATGATGAATTATTCCTAATGGAAAACGCTTATACAAAATTGCTATATTTTAAAGACGATATCGTTAGTGACATTATATAAGGACAGAATATTGTTCGGCATAATCATCTTTTTCTGCAATTAAAAAAAGATAGAGGTAGGTTTTTTAAATGCATGAGAGAATGACTCTGGAAACGTTTAATTTTAGATTGTCTAAAGTAGAACTCGTTTTCAAAAACAATGGTGCAACTTGCACAAGCAACCAATATTACCAGAAGAAAGACTTGTGATTACTTTTAAATACGTACGAGGGGGTACCCAAAAGTATCCGGAATAGCTCTGCTGTGGGCGGAGCTTGTGCAGTACAAATTCCCGCCACTAGGCTGCTTGTAGCGCTACTCATTGCCAGTTCAATGCCATTTTGTTCGTTGATCTAGCTTGTTCTGTTCTCGTGCAGTGATTGTTCTCGCTAGTGCTGTTTTGTGCTCGTGTCGTTTTTCATGATGGCAAGTTTTAATGAACAACGTGCGGCTGTGAAATTTTGCTTCTTGCTCGGTAAAAACGCCGCGGAAACAGTTGTAATGTTGAACACAGCTTACAAAGACGACGCTATTGGAAAAACCCAAGTGTACGAGTGGTTTTTGCGCTTTAAAAATGGCGACATGTCGATTGAGAACAAACCTCGTTCTGGACGACCGTCGACTTCCCGAACAGACGAAAATGTTGTGAAAGTGAAAGAAATTGTACGAACAGACCGACGACAGACCATTGACCAAATATCACAGGTTAGTGGGTTATCTTGGAGCTCAGTCCAACGCATTTTAACAGAAGACTTGACAATGAAAAGAGTCGCTGCCAAGTTTGTGCCTCGGGTTCTGACAGACACTCAAAAGGAACGTCGAATTGAAATGTGTAGTGATTTGAAACAACAGCTTGAAACTGATCCAGATTTCATGTCAAAGATCATTACGGGTGACGAGTCTTGGTGCTATGGGTACGACCCAGAAACCAAACAACAATCCAGCCAATGGAAGACTTCATTATCACCCCGACCAAAAAAAAGTCGTCAAGTCAGATCGAACATCAAAACAATGCTGATTTGTTTTTTTGATGTGAGGGGAATTGTCCATTCAGAGTTCGTTCCACCAGGCCAGACGGTAAATCAAGCTTTTTATCTTGAAGTGTTAAGAAGACTACGAAACAGCATTCGTCGTAAAAGACCTAATTTGTGGCAGACAGGGGACTGGTTTTTCCACCACGACAACGCGCCTGCACACACGGCAATCTCGGTTACCCAGTTTTTGGCGAAAAACGGCATGGTTTTGCTACCACACGCACCGTACTCACTTGATCTGGCTCCGTGTGATTTTTTCTTGTTCCCACGCATGAAAAGGGGCATGAAAGGTCTCCGATTTAACAACGTTGATGATGTCATAAAAAAAACGACGGATGAGCTGGCAGCCATCACTGAAGAGGAGTACCAAAAATGTTTTGAACAGTGGAAGCACCGGTGGGACAAATGTATTAGTTGTAATGGAGAGTATTTTGAAGGGGATAAGGTTCTTTTGTAAAAAAATTAAAAATAAATAGTTTTAAAAAATAATTCCGGTTTCTTTTGGGTACCCCCTCGTATTTTGAACATTTTGACTACCAATATTCAATATTACAAAGCATTGTTTGGCCAGTAATAATCTTTAAAGTTAAGTTTTATAAACCTATTTTATTACAATTAAATAATAAGTTATTATTTATGAATACGTATTATACAACGCCAAGTATACTTAGCAACCTGCTAGCAAGCAGCAGGCAGGTTTATGCAAAACAAACCAGTGAGCTGATAAATGTGCAGATGACCAGCACGCAGCTTTCTCCACCAGCGTTTACTGTGAGACTCCCGATTAAAATGTAATTGCCTATTCCTATAGCAGGCTCCCATTTGTAAGCAACCAGCGTTCACTGTGTGCTTACCCTAAGTTACCAATTATCCTAATGTCTTAATATTCCAGACCTGTGCCTCTTAGTGTACTGATAATTTTGTCTTATTGAACACGATTAAAGGCTTTCTCATAGTCAACCAATTTTGTATACACTACAAATTACGTCATCTTTGGATCAGGACTTGGATTCCAAACAAAGCTTTCCTAGTGTCTGCAATTACTTTTAGTTAATTCATCTATCCATGGATTTGTAGATACAAAAATATTTTTGGCAAATCTGTTGTAAAATATAAATGATTGATGAATACATTTTTAAAATGAATCATGCAGCTTGTAATCAATCCAAATGTAAAAATCTATGTCTATTCACTTACCTGTACTCCTTTTAATTCTGATTTAATTTATTAAGGTACTATTTTATTTTGCATCTATGTCAACCAAGGATCCTCATTTTTACTTTCTCTTACCCTTTATGAATGTATAGGGAAGGAAAGTATTGTTTTCACCAAAAACATACATGTTTTCAGGCTCCCTCAGTCCAAAAATATGTTTTTAGTGATGAATCTGTGTGTGTATGTGAACAAAATATCTCAAGAATGGAATATCGTACAAAACTTGAAATTTAAGTTCTGTAGGTACCGCTAAGGGACCCAACTCGATCATTTTTTTTCACATTCAATCAACTGGAAGTAGTAGTGTATTCATATAATTTCTCCACAATTTTTTTGAAAAATTACTTTATTAACTACATTTTTATGCTCCATGCACCATGTCTGTTAAAATTCATAGGGGCTGTGCTCTTGTGTTAAAAAATGTTTTTCAAGATTGTGGCCTTAATATGCTTTTTAGGGCAAAAGCGTATGTAATCAAAACTGAAGGAAATTAGAAGACCTACATTTATTTCAAACACTTTTTTCAATGCTTAGTTTAGTGTCAATTGGTAATTTTCCTCATTTTTAAGTCAAACAGTAGGTTTATTTTCATTTAGTGTTGTTTACTCATAATTAAATTTAGGTCATGTTTTTTTATTTTACATTTTTTATTTATTAATAAACATGGGTTATTTGTTTCACTTTATATTCACAAGAGAATGTCATGTGAGTTTTCGCATCAGATTTTTTTTAAAGAAGTTTCATTATTCATATTATTTACTAAAATAATTGTTTAAAATTTCAGATATATTTAATAATGAACCTTGCTCAAGTAAAACAGATTCTAATTTCAATGAAGATTGGAAAAAACAAATTAAAAACAATAAAATTTGTAAAAATAAACATGGATGCTGTTCAAATAATTCTAAATTTTTAATGAATCTATTAGTATGTTCTAGTTGCAGCTTAATTTTAAGTTTGAAAGATAAATTTCAAGAATTTGAAGGTTTGTTTAATTATTTTTTGTAAATTATAATTTTTTAAGTAATCTAACAATTTTCTGTTAATCTGTTAATGAATGATTTAAAGTGATCACTTGCTATTTATGGGGGTTTCGTTTCACCAACGTACAAAAACTTACCAGCAAAACCAAACTTACAAATAGGAATATTGAGGTTGTTGTCATCAATTACAAAAAAAGAAACACAACGTAACTGGGAGGCATCCTTTCATGACTATTGTTTTTAGTCTAATTATTCAAAGCCTTCTCCATTTTCGCGGTGTTACAACTGTAACTTGAAACAGCTTTAGCTGACTAGAAAGTGTTTTCTTTCACACTTCTCCAAATTATTTTTTCTTTTAATGGAACAAACCATCCACTTATTTACTGTAAAACGACCTGACTACTGAATATACTTTAAAAAATTTGAAGCTGTTTATAATATATATATTTTTTTAATCCTTTATATGTGTACGTTACAATCTTTTCTATTTAAGGGGAGCACTATACCTCCTATTTAACCCATGTTAAATTGACCTCATTTTAGGTACAAGTTTCTAAGAAATAGTAAAGAGTTAGGTCTTTAATTTTTTTGTGCCTTTTCTATGACATCTTTTTAAGCTCTGGTACTAGAATTATTAATATAGAGCTAGCGATACAATTTCGTTTACATTGTTATTAAAGTGTCATTTAAAAAAATTGCATATTTATGTATAAGTTTAATACAATCTTATGTATAAATACTCACTGATGCGCAAACATAGTGTACAATGCTTGTGCCTCAATGAGTATTTTGTTGAATAAAAACTGGGAAGATAATGTTATACTTCATCTTTCTTAAATATTTTGACAGTCTAAAAAAGTAACTTTGAAAGGCCAGTATTATTGTATTAATCCATTACGTTGACTCAGGGAGCAAATTTTTTTTTAAATTTATAATTTGTCTTGAAAATCTTCCTGTAACCCTAATTTAATAACTTTTATTATTTGTTTTTTTCTGCTTCTTTCTTTTTCTGCAACATGTTACTAGCATTTTCGCGTTGCGTACTACTTCTTCAGGTATAAAATAAAGCTCCTAAAGTACACAGTCTTCACAATATTACTCTAGAAGCTTTCTCTTATTACCTGAAAAAATTGTACGCACTGTGAAATACTTATAACAAGTTGCAGGAAAAGAAAGTATTAATAATAGGATAAATATTAGAAGTGTGTGTCTTGTACAATAAAAATACAATGACATTAATATTATGAATTCCGTTGCTACGATACTAACTAATTACTTCAACAATTGGTTTTATATGATACTTTTCCCGAAAGTACCATTTTCTTTTAACTAATCATTAACCCTTATGAGCCAGATAATCCATATATGGTTGTTAGATGGCAAGTGTGTAAGTAGGCCTACTCAAAAATTTGTGTAACAGTTAAGGTCAATGTACCCGCACACCAGCAAACATTATAATTAAATTGTATCAATATGTATGTGAAAGAAAGTAAGCTATTTAAATACACAACCAGGTAAGTAGGAAATTTTTTATTGATTTGCGAATGTTGGGATACCACTCAATTCCGGTATTTTTTTAAGAAAACAATGTAAAGGGTGTAAAGGCCGTATCTCATTTAAAAATAGAGTTATAACCGCGTTTGAAAGCTTGAATGGTGAAGGTAGGTAAATTGTTCAATGTTTCTATTATAGTAAAACCGGTTGAATTGAATATAACCTGTAAAAGAGAATAAACGCTCCGAAATTCGTAGAATAGCCTATTTTCAGATATTCTTCACAATGGAATTAAAATGTTCTAATAATTATATTTTATAATTTTTTTCTACATGCACGTGTTCACAAAATTCCGTGCTTTCATTTAATAACATAAATGTCATATAAATAACTGTAGGAATGGATCAATGATATCAGTTCAAAGAGAAATTTTTTCGGCCTGCTTATTACCACAAATTACATATTCACTTGACTCTTACATATGCTAAAATAGTCGTATAGTGTGGTAAGTGAGGGCGTTTGATATATCAAATTTTTTGCTAGACATTTTTCTATAATACCAGACTAAAAAAAATTAAAATAAAAAATACTTTTTGCAAAATTTTTACAAAAATGCACGACTTTGCATAAATTACAATTTTTCGTATTCGCTGTAACTGGCATAAAAAAACAGAGTTTGATGTTTGTTTTTTTAAAATATCTCATGAAGTTTGTGTAGTGTCTCATAAAAATTTTAAATATTCTGAATAAAAGATGGCTAAAAAAGCCAAGTCTATCTGCGCTATCTCGGAATCAGTTTTCGAAGATTTTATATTCTAAAACCTATCAGTCGCAGAAGGGTTAAGATGAATTTCCGCAAGTTTTGAGAACTGTTTTGCATGAGATTGTAGCTAACCTCTTAGGTTATCACGGGCTGGGTTCCATAAGTGCTCTCAGATGTGCACAAAACAAAACGACTTGACAGTGCTCTGATATTTCTTACCTGGTACACTTCAATACCATGGTCCTTGACCCTGTACGGGCTGACTACCACTTGTTCCTGCTCATGAAATGCGGGCTTAGTGGTAAGCACTTTGAATGTGATGAAGACTGTAAAAATGCTGTTAATTTATTGCTGTCTTTACTGGCAGGATATTTCTTAAAAAAATATTTACATAAGCTGGTGACCTGCTACAAGTGCCTGAACAATGGTGGAACCTACAGAGTGGCACACGAAATAATCCAGCATTTGTTTTCATTAAAAAATGTTTGTTTGAATTGCATTATAGAAACATTATATTTACACACTTTGAGATTATGTTGTGCTTAGGACATGTTCAATATGACTACCATCATGTCTACCAACTTCTTCAACACGAACTCCTTTATTTTGAATAACTCGACTCATATCGTCAGTTATTTTGTTGCACACCTCAATTATCAGCACTTGCAGTTCTATCGCTGTACGAAGGATTTTAGGGAAAATCTTTTCCTTTAGAAATCCCCAAAGAAAATAATCACATAAATTCAAAACATTGACATGTAAAATGATTAGGAAATTGGTTTGAAATTACATTTGCATTGATAGTTTCACGCAGGAAGTATAAAACACCATTAGCTGTGTGTGGTCTGTTTCCATCCTGTATGAACCACTTGTTTTCTAATTGAAACCCTTTTGCAAGAAGCTGAGGAACAAAATTATTACGCAACATGTTTGTATAATATTCACTGTCTTCAAAAAAGAGTGACCCTATTTCCCCATGACTTGAGATAGTGGCCCATACCATAATCCTTGAAGCATGATACACCTTTTCATGAAGTATATGTGGATTCTTGCAACCTCAGAAATACACATTTTGTTTATTAACAACCCTGTCTAGATGAAAATTTGCCTAATCTGAAAAACAAACATTGTTCAAGAATACATTTGGTTTACAGCTGATTCAGCGAATGCCAGTCTTTGATGTTTATCAACCGTTAATTTAGGCACCATTGTACGAATACAAATCCTAATCAGTTTTTAAAATTCACTGCACAGAGCACCCTAGTTGTGCTGCTGCTTTTTTTGTTGATTTGCCCAGGCTTCTCAGCAATGCTGCTCTGACAGCTTCGACATTCTGTGGAGATTGAACTTGGGCAGACTCTTCTCACTTGCTCTCAAATACTGAACCACCACTATTAAATTTTTTGTAACATAATATGTTACAAAAACACATATGCGCGAAACCATCTTTGTGTAAGTATCACACTTTTTGTTTCATTAAAAAAAAAACAACTCGCTCTTAACACACTGTGCAGCTGTCTGTCTTCCTTTGTCAGTCATTTTGGAATGATACACTAACAAACTGCGCGCTACGCAAGAAAAGGAACTAATCTTCATGAACTGCAGTAATTCTGCCAAAATAAAACACATTAGACAATTACTAATGTAAACAATTATTGTCAAAACAAATATTGGATCATTTCATGCGTCACTGTATTATGTACTAAACACTACAAATATATAATGCATGTACCTTGTTGAGTTTTATTAATAAACAATAAATTGTGTTAAACAAATTTTTAAATTTATTTTTTGTTTTTTTCTGGAGGTACACTTACTGATGATGACAAAAACAAATTATTAGAACTACAGCAAAGATTAACTGAATATGAATTAACATATAATCAAGAGCTAAGGGTGTTAATGCTTTTGGCAAGACAAGCTGTTTCTTGGAAGTTCTTTTTACCATTGTTCAACAGAAGATGTATATCAAGGAATATTGAAAAAAGTAAGTTATCGCTTTAAAATTTTTCTGTTTGTTTTTTGTCAGTTTGGATTGGTTTTACTTTCTCTTGCCTACATAAATATATAGGAAGGAAAGTATTGTTTTCATGTCGATTTTTCGAAATTGAGTTTTCACCGGATCTACACGTTTTCAGACCGCCCCCCCCCCCCCCGTGACCCAAAAAACATGTTTTTAGCGATTAGTCTGTGTGTGTGTGTACAAAATATCTCAAGAACGGAACATCATACGAACTTGAAACTTAAGTTACATAGGTACCACTACCGCACCTAACATGAACATTTTCATCAAAATCGGTCAACCAGAAGTTTATTTGTGTCATTTTTCACTTTTTTGCAATTTTCTCAGAAACTGGTCTTACGATTTTTTTAAAAATCGCCTGGTTTACTAAATTTTTTATGCTCTATAAGATAGGGTAGGCTTCATGTTTGCTGAACTTCTTGGTGAGGCTGTTTTCATGTAAAAACATAGTTTTCTTAAGATAACGGCTTTAATATGCATTTTAGCGCAAATATTTATATAATAAAAGTTGTAGAAAATTTAAAATCCTACAACTTTTATTTCAAACATTTTTTTGTGTAACGCTTAGTTTAGCGGTAATTAGCAATTTTCTGTTTTTCTCAAGAAAACGTGTGAAAAATCGATTTTTTTAAGATTTCGGCTTTAGTATGCATTTTACGACAAAAATTTACATAATCAAATTTATAGGAAATTAAAAGATCTACAACTTTTATTTACAGCATTTTTCTCTACAGAGCCTACTTTAGCGTGAAAGAGTGATTTTCCGTATTTTTAAGCCAAACAGGTCGATTTTCATTTTGTGTCTTTCACTCATGATTAAAATAAGGTTATGTTTTTTGAGGTTAGTTTTTTGTTTGTTTCTTATGTTTTATTACTAATGTTAGGTTATATTGGTCATTATTTGCATTGGTAAGAGAAAGTTGTGTGAGTGTTTCACACCAGATTTTTTACCTCACTGTTTACACTCAATTTACACTTCATTGATGCAACCATCATTTCCACGTAGTGATTGGAAAATCTAGTTTAGTTTTCTAGAAATCTTTCACTTTAGAAAGTTTAACAGTTTAAATTTAGTTATTTTTAATTAGAACTGTGTTTTGTCTGTATTAGCATATACTGTATTGAATGAAATGACTGTACAGTGACTGTAATGCAGTGGTTGCCCTGTGCATATTCATACCATTTGCTTTTAGATATGATTTCTTATTACAAGGGCAAGAGGGTTTCCTCCATTCTCTTGTCATCTTTTTCACCTGAAGCTGTTAGCTAACAAGAGTGTTGTGCTTATTCCAGCAAACATTTGGTCAGCATTACATTTACTGAAGAGCGCAATAGCATACCAAGTTGAAACTAGGGACTTGTTAGGTATAAAAAAGTGGTGTGAAACACACACAACTTTCTCTTGCCAATGCAAATAATGAACAATATAACCTAACATTAGTAATAAAACATTAGAAATCAACAAAAAACTCAACCCCAATAAACATAACCTAATTTTAATCATGAGTGAAAGACACAAAATGAAAATCAATTTCAGTTCGGCTTAAAGATACGGAAACTCACTTTTTTACGCTAGGCTCAGTAGAGAAAAATGCTCTCAATAAAAGTTGTAGATCTTTTAATTTCCTATAAATTTGATTATATACACTTTTGTCGTAAAATGCATACTAAGACTGAAATCTTTAAAAAAAATCGATTTTTTTAAACGTTTTCGTGATAAAAAAAGAGAAAATTGCTAATTACCGCTAAACTAAGTGTTATACAAAAAAAAAATGTTTGAAATGAAAGTTGTAGGATTTTAAATTCTCTACAACTTTTACTTATACATTTTTGCGCTAACATATTAAAGCCGCAATCTTAAAAAAACAATTTTTTTTATGAGAAAACAAATTTTCCAAGAATTTCAGCAGCCATGGTACCTACCCTATTTTGTAGAGCATAAAAAATGTAGTAAATGAGGTGATTTAAAAAAAAAAAGTTGTAGGAGCTGTTTTTGAGAAAATTGCAAAAAAGTGAAAAATGACAGGAATAAACTACTACTTCTGGTTGACCGATTTGGATGAAAATGTTTTTTGTTGGGTCCGGTAGTAGTATCTAACTTAAGTTACAAGTTTCGAGTTCGTACAATGTTCCGTTCTTGAGATATTCTGTTCACACGCACACGCGCACACACACACACGCACGTACACACACACACACACACACACAGACCAATCACTAAAAACATGTTTTTTGGGTTCAGGGGGGTCTGGAAACATGTACATTCAGTGAAAACTCGATTTTGAAAAAACAACATGAAAACAATACTTTCCTTCCTATATATTCATATAGGCAAGAGAAAGTAAAAAGGAACCCGACACAGAGTGAGGCACGTTCCCTAAAGTCAACAACGTCCTGTGAAACAAGGAACAACACACAAAAATTAATATTACTTTTCAATTAAACTGCATAAATATTTACGGTTCTGACTAATTCGAATCACCCTGTATTATCGGCTCATTCTCCTGCACCGAAAAGAGTTTAGAGTGATCAAATCCGACAAATGTTTCTGCTGGGGATGGTCGGTTAGGTCCAGATTTTGAGGTGTGACCCATGTAGTGGCCTTGGACAGGTAGAGCATCTGCTCTACTGAAGTGAAAAGGAGAACCTGTGGATTACAACCGTAGTGATAAATCAGCTATAGTCCGTTTTACGTTCAGACTGCAGTACGCAAAGTCCATAAGCAATGTATTTCATATGGAAGTTTGAGCACTACTACACTAAGTAAAAATATCAACTCTGCACCACATACCTTCTCATTTACAAACTCCTGAATAACATAATACAAAACATACTTAATATTTGTATAGTTTTAAAGATCAGGTACAGACAAGTATTACAGTAATGGAATGTTTACCAATTCTGTCTTTTTAATTATTTTAAAGTAATAAAATAGTTATTGTTTAAACTGATATCAATAGTTATTGGGCCTGAAAATATACTGTTCTCAAAATAAAATTGACATATTCATTTCAATTGTCAGTATTTCTGTAAGGAACATAATAAATATCTTTTCATCGGACTATAATGACAAGAATGTCGTAATTATTGTGATATATAGTTTTATAGGTTTGCATAACGAATAAACAAAGTTATTAGCTGGTGAAATAAAGAAAAAAATACATTATTTACATACGAGATTATTTTTCTGGAATAACACAATAATAATTCCTTTTGAATGGGCTGTTGTTATGAATAAAAGTAATTATTTCAAACTAGTTTATTATTTCTGTTCTCGTCCAACATTATGACTTGTCATATATCAAATTACAGATAAAATTCTATATTTTATAACAAAATAATAAAACACTTGTGTCGTCATGGAAAGAAAAGTTATTTAATGTTAAATGCAAAAAAATGTGATGAGATTTAAACATCTAACTTTCTACGACCGTATCGTATCTATATAATATATTGGAGTATTAATAATAACATTTATAGCGTATTTTAGTGTACATTAGGAAGCGATAGTAATTTTTTTAGAGTTTTTTGATTAAAAATGAGCTTGTTAGAGCGTGTTAAGCGAAATTCTAAATATTTTTGCCGGTGACCTTCGGGTGGTGTCTGTAGAGGAGAGTTATTGTATTGGCTGTAGCTGATGTTCTCCATACGCCTGATAACACAGCGGGTTCTTATAAGAGCTATACTGCATTCTAAATGTGAAATAGAGTATGGAGCAAGATTATTCTATCCCACCATTTTTACTCTACAGGTGACTTTAGACCGCATGATGGAGTATCTCTTAATTGTAACAATGGGTGACACCTATTGTCATAATTTGTTATAATCAAATATTCAACATAAATTTACCAGTATTTAATATTTTATGTGTCTGATTTTCTTTTCTAGTAAAATTACACTCAGATTATTTAGAACATTGTATTACATCAAAAAATTATAAAAATGTATTTGAGCTAATTGAAATTTTTGATGCACATATGGATGAAAAATATCTATCTTTATTGGTTGTATTCTGTGAAAATATGGGTGAACTAAGGATGATGTTTCGTCACCACATGTAAGTATTTCTGATGAGTTAATTTAATTTTAGGAAGTAACAAGTCGTCAAAAAAATTAAGAATATGTATATTTACTTTCTTTTGCCCTATTTGAACATATAGGGAAGGAAAGTATTGTTTTCATGTTGATTTTTAGAAATCAAGTTTTCACTGGAAATACATATTTTCAGGGCACCCTCAACCCATATTGTTGTTAAGGTCGTCAACCGAAAGGCTGGTTTGAACCTCTAGAGGCTTTACTAAGTAAAACAAGGAGGTGTTTACCTTGCCTTCCTCACAGAATAGTAAAGTATTCTCATCAGTATGCCTGGCCCTCCAAAAAAGACCTACTTTCCACCCTGCAAATGACATAAATGACACCCTCAACCCATGAAACATGTTTTTAGCAACTGGTCTGTGTAGGCATGTTTGTGTGTATGTAAACAGAATATCTCAAGAACGAATACCAAGTTGAAACTTTGAACATAAGTTAGTTACCACTAGGGAACATTTTCATCAAAATCGATCAACTGGAAGTAGTAGTTTATTCATGTAACTTTCCCTATTTTGCAATTTTCTCACAAACAGCTCATATGATTTTTTTTCAAAATCACCTCATTCGATAAATTTTTTATCCTCTACTAGATGGTGTGTGCCATGTCTGCTGATATTCTTGGGAGAGAGCTGTGCTATTATAGTACAATATGGTTTTTAAGATTTGGGGCCTTAATTTGCATTTTAGGGAAAGAGTGTATATGATTAAAGTTGTTTGAAAATTATAAAACTGCAACTTTATTTCAAAAATTGTTTCTACAATGCTTAGTTTAGCATCAATTAGTGATTTTCTATATTTTGCGTATCAAAATTGTTAAAAAATGGGATTTTTAAGATTTTGGCCTTAGTATGCATTTTACGACAAAAGTGCATATAATCAAAGTTATAGAAAAATAAAAACTCTACTACTTTTTTCAAGCATTTTTACTTTCTCTTGCCTATATGAATATATAGGAAGGAAAGTATTGTTTTCATGTTGATTTTTCGAAATTGAGTTTTCACCGGATCTATATGTTTTCAGACCCCCTGAACCCAAAAACATGTTTTTAGCGATTGGTCTGTGTGTGTGCGTGTGTGTGTGTGAACAGAATATCTCAAGAATGGAACATCGTACGAACTTGAAACTTGAGTTACATACCACTACCGGCCCCGACACGAACATTTTTATCAAAATCGGTTAACCGGAAGTAGTAGTTTATTGGTGTAATTTTTCACTTTTTTGCGATTTTCTCGAAAACTGGTCCTACGATTTTTTTAAAAATCGCCTGGTTTACTCAATTTTTTATTCTCTACAAGATAGGGTAGGCGACATATTTGCTGAAATTCTGGGTGAGGCTGTTTTTACGTAAAAACATAGTTTCTTTTAAGATTACGGCTTTAGTATGCAATTTAGCGCAAAAATTTATAAAAATAAAAGTTTTAGAGAAATTAAAATGCTACAACTTTTATTTCAAACATTTTTTTGTATAACGCTTAGTTTAGCAGTAATTAGCGATTTTCTGATTTTTTTCTCACGAAAACGTGTGAAAAATCGATTTTTTTAAGATTTCGGCCTTAGAATGCATTTTACGACAAAAAGTATATTATAAATTTTATAGAAAATAAAAAGATCTACAACTTTTATTTAAAGCATTTTTCACTACAGAGTCTAGTTTAGCGTGAAAGAGTGATTTTCTGTATTTTAAAGCCAAACTGAGTTCGATTTTCATTTTGCGTCTTTCACTCATGATTAAAATGAGGTTATGTTTTTGAGGTTAGTTATTTGTTTATTTCTAATGTTTTATTACTAATGTTAGGTTTATTGTTAATTATTTGCACTGGCAAGAGAAAGTTGTGTGAGTGTTTCACACCAGATTTTTTTCTATGTGTAGTTTGGCATCAATTAATGATTTTCTGTATTTTAAGTTGAACAGAGGTTGATTTTTATTTTGAATCATTCACTCATGATTAACCCTCAAAGTAGCAAACCGTCGCAAAATCGATGCATTTCACCGATGTAGAAGTGGCATTGGTGATTTTGCCATGCATGTTATAAATTACGTATGTATTCTTTACTGTATGTCATTTAGTTGGCAGATGGGAGCCCTAAAAATATTATAATCATTTATGTACCTATAGTTAAATTTTTTTATTGCAATGTTGTTGTGGGGGGCTAATAAAAAAATATTTTTGCTGTCTTTCATCAGCTCATCAGCTGTGTTTTGATGTTTCGTTTGTCGCCATTTTGTGTTTATAACTTCTGTGCATTTTTATTGTGTATTTACGAGTATATTGTTTATTTATTATTTATTTGTATGTATCTAGTAGGCTATTTATTGTTTTATTTAGTAGTATTTGTTAGATAGTAACTTTATTTAATGTGTAAAAATGAACGAAGAATTCTAAAAAATAAAAGGTACTAATTATTTTCTTGTTTGACTTCACGCATTGTTTTACATTCTAAGCCATAACAAACTTATCCTTTGAAATGTGGGTTTCAGTTTTGGAAGATTAGTAGAAAATTGAAAGGGCTACATTATGTATATTTTGGATTTTAGGGATATCAGTTTACTGCATGACTTATATGGTGTCTTAGCTGACAAACATTTAAACTGGAAAAATCTTGTTTTGTACATTGTTTGTTTTTTCAGTTTATGTCAACAGCAAAAATTAATTTTATTATCCTAATCTACATTGTTTTCTGAATAATATGGTATATACTGAATAATATAATATGGTATAAGCAAAATGTACATAGTATTTAGTATAATGTTCAGATAACTGAGAATCATAACAAAAATGCCTTACACCTTCCGTAAAATAGGCTGCCAAAGTAACAAAATGTTACTGCCATTTCGAGGGTTAAATATAGATTATTTATTATTCTTTTATTACATTGGCAAGAGAAAGTTTTTATTTTGCAATGCATTGCTTGCTCACAATATTTTGTCTATGAAAAGAAAGGATGTTAGTCTAAATTATTTTATATTTTTCTTTCACAGGAAACGAGATCCAGACTTTTTAAAAATACTCTTCAGTAATTATTTTCAAATCGAAAGAACTTTGCTACCTCTGCATCATTTAACTTATATTCAGTCCATGATTATTGATTTAATTGATATGTTACCACATAATCTGGATAACGTTCTTTATTACAAAATGAAATGCTTCGATCGGAAACTTTCAAAGGTAAGTTCTGTGCTAAAATAATTAACATTTATGAGAATTTGGTCCATTTTATTCATCACTTTTTCTTCTTTATCAGCCTATCATCATCCATTATTGAATAAAAGCCTCCATAATCCCTTGCTCTGCGCCATTCCTGTCTAATTAAATCCAGCCATCAGTTTTAAGTCATCTCTGTGCCACGTTTGCAGACAACCTCCATTCCTCTTCCCAGCCAGGGCCTCTGCTGCTGAATCACCTTGTTCCATTGATCATCCAACTGCCTCATTTTATGTCTGGCTCATTGCCATTTCAGTTATGCCACATGCTGTTTCACATCCACTAATTCAGTCCGCTGCCCAATATCCTCATATTTTACTTGTTTTTTTAATTTAACATGTTCAATGTGGCCCAGTAGACGCAAGTTGATTCACCATGATTGAGCAATACTTCAATGGATATTCATATACAAATATGAAATTATTTACTTAAGTATTTTTGCCATAATTAACAACATGTTCTAAGATTAATTTTGAATAATTGAGTAAAATTGTAACACAAGTAGTCATAAAATAAATTTTTGTAATACGAGAGGCGTGGCAGTTAAGTTCCGAAAATTTGTCAATAAAACACAAGCAAATTAAGTTACGAGCAAAATTTTATCATCCACTTTCACAATAATCTCTTACTCTACACAACGATTCCAACATTGCTCCCATGATTAGAAACACCCTTGGTAATCCTCCAAAGTTACTCCATTCACCACCGCGGTTACGACTTCCTTGACTTGTACACCGCCATGATGAGTTCCCTTGAGGTGAAAATTCATCTTGGGGGAAAAAGAAGAAGTTGCTGGGGCGATATTGGAGCATAGGGTGGGTGCGGCAACATTGGAATGCCTTTTTTCACGAAAAACTCTTGCCCAATGAACAATGAATGGGCTGGTGCGTTGAGATGCAAGATACAGCCGTCTTTGGCGAGTTCGAGCTGCACACGTAAAATACGTGCTTGCAGTCGCTCCAGGACACCAATATAGAACTGTCCAGTCACTGTCTGGCCAGCTGGAACATATTCACGATAAATGATGCCGCGGATATCGAAAAATAATCAATATTGCCTTCAGTCGTGACTTGGACATCCTCCCATTTGTTAGTCGCTCCCCACCCTTTTCCACCCACTGCTGACTTTGTTTACAGATCACAGGGTCATACTCAAATATACAGGTCTCATCTCCAGTGACTACCTGACTCATCCAATCTCTGTGAACACCCAAATTTTTCACCTGCCAATATTTCGCTAGCTCAAACGCCAAGCGATTTTCATGTTTTTGTATACAAAAGAAGTGTACGTATTATATGGAATTTTTGTTGTAATTTCTCATCAGTAATGAAAGTAATGAATCAGTAATGAATAAAGGAATTTATTCAAGAGCATGTAATGATATTTGAACTTTCATTATTGCTTGTAAAATATGCCGATTTAACAAGGTTAACTTGGAAGAAATGCACTGGACTCTACTTGATCATTCTCCCTACAGCACAGACCTAGCACCTTGTGATTTTCATTTGTTTGGTCGGCTTAAAGAAGCACTTGGAGGGCAACGATTTGAAATTGATGAGGGTGTGGACGGATTCGTGCGCAATTGGCTCCTGATGCAACCAGCTTCATTCTATGATTGAGGGATAAAAAATCTTCCTTCTTGCTGGGAAAAATGTATTTCTGAAGCAGAAAACTATCTAGAAAAATAAATGATATTTGCCTTATTCAATGAATAAATTTTATTTAAAAATAAAATCCCATTTGTATATGATATACCCTTGTATAATCAAACAGCTGATTAACCAAAGTTAAACTAAGTACCCAAAGGTTGTCAACTTGACCCTCAAAAAATTTCATTGCCATTAAATGACAATCTCTCTGATAAAAGCTAATGTGTCCAAAAATGTTGATTTTGAGTTGTCACTTTCCACGTGTTAGAGGGTTATGTTTTCTACAGTCTGCCACAAGCTGATATGTCAAACATTTATAGTTTTTGTAATATAAGGATTTCTAAAACTTGAAATCTTAAAATGTGGTAATTTGCTCTTTGCCACAAACTGATATGTCAGAGAAGACTGCTACTGAAAGAGGATAAGTGCAAAGTGATTTAAAAATTTGTTCTGACCTTCTCTACCAAAACATGATATTTTATAACATATCAACTTTTGCCAGGGTAAACACATATGAAATAGTGTAACATTATAAATGTGGTTCTTTGGCAAAAGCTGATATATCAGTTTTCATGATTTTTCAGGAGACAGAAAACTAGTTTTGAGTGAGTCTCACAATCATGTTATTATTGTATGGATTTACAATTGTACCATTATGAATTCTTAATATGTTTCTTATGTATTGTTACAGCACTTAGTGTTATTATTTAAATTAATAAATGTTAGTATTGAAAAAACATGTTTAGTATGTGGCATCATATTTTGGCAGATACCATTTTATTGGACAAAGAATGATATCTACTGGTTGATTTTAGTACTTTTTTGTTTTGTTAACATTTTTAAATTACAATAGGCAATTAATAAATAAAAAAGTAATACTATTACGTTCTCATAAATTTTACTTTTATTTCCATAAATTCACTTTCACATTATTGAACATAGGTACATTATTATGTAATGATTAAAATATCTGTGATATTTTGTGGTAGGTTGCTCAGAAATCACATCATGTTATGATTAATGTCCAGATCAGAATAAAAATATTAATGTTTCAGTTGTTTTGTCGTATTGTGTTAGCACATTAAATGGCATTACTGTGCTTAATCACAAGTTTCTGGAGCCTGGTCACACAAGGTTAGAATGTGATTCTGATCATGCTCGAATAGAGAAAGCTAAAAATCAAACGAGTATACAAATAAGGGTTCCTCAGGAATGGTATCAGTTGCTAAGGACTGTTTGTGGTAAAAAGCCATTTCAGGTCAAAGAGATGACTCAAAGTGATATTTTTAAATATTCTAGTTTAGTAGGGAAATCCTTAATACAGCTTGTAAAAAATACAGATGGTGATTCAGTGAACTGGCACAATATTAGGTGGTTATATTATGGAAATGAATTCAGTGTCATAAATTACAAAAATTCTCTAAATGCTGAAGAACCATTTAAAACATTGGATTTACGCAAGGCAACATGAGGACGATCAGGAAAAGATAATATTCCTCTGGCGTATGTTGCACCCGTACCTATAAATCCCCTAAAGAAGAAAGATTTGCTAAGTCTTCTGCACTTGATAGCTCCCTTTACATCACGTTTTTTATAAAGATCTAGTAACTGCAACTTCTGCTTCACTTCCAGGATACTGGGCTGATTCCTCGGATGAAGAAAATGAGTGACAACAATCCTATATTTTGAAATATTTTATGATAAAAAGTTTGCCCTAATTATTTTTATTTTACTAAACATGTTATTTTTTCAATCACTTTATAGATATGAAGGATATTTTTTATTTGAAATTGTTTGTATGTTTTTATTTCTCATTAATGTTTTATAAAACCATTTTAGAACAATCTACAATTTTAATAAAATTAAAAATATGTATCATATTTTTAATATTATGTTAAAAATGAGTGTCATGTGATGTAATAGTATTTATTACAAAAATTATTATTCTTTTTTATTTATGTTTTGTATTAGAAAAATCCCTTTTTTAACAATCAAAATATTTAAAACATCTGTTACATTTGGTATTATTTTTTTATTATTTCTCAACATTTCAATCATTTCATAATAATGTGTGATCAATATTATGAAAGTAAATTTATGGAAATTATTATTATATTATTATAATATTATGGAAATTTATGGAAAATTTATGGAAATTTATGAGTAGGTACGTAATAGTATTACTTTTTTATTTAATTAATGCCTGTTGTAATTTAAACATGTTTACAAAACAGAGTAAGAACTAAAATCAACTAGTAGATATCTTCATTGTCCAATAAAATGGTATTTGCCAAAATGATATTTCATACTAAACATTTGTTTTTTCAATACTAACATTTATTATTTTAAGTGCTTTAACAATATATAAGAAACATATTAAGAATTCATAATGGTATAATTATAACTTCATACAATAATGACATGATTTTTGAGACTAATTCAAAACTAGTTTTCTGTCTCCTGAAAAATCATGAAAACTGATATAATCAGCTTTTACCCAAGATCCACAGATTTAATGAACCAATTTTCTCTGTATAAAAATATATCTCGTTTATTAAACATTTTTGCACTTTATATGATTGTATAAATATAAGAAATTAATGCAATATTTTTTAATAAATCTTCATGAATTAAAATTTCTTTTTCAGATGTTAGCAAAATGTTATGAAATAACAACGATTATGCACGGTACGAAATTCCTACAAAATATTGAAAATTTATTTCCATTTGATTTAAATTTTTCAACGTCAATTAATAATAGTAGTGTTGATATGTATAGTGAATGCAATGCCGAACATATTTATGAAGAATTGAAAGAAGTAAAAAAGTTTACTAATAAAGATAATAATGCTATCTCTGAAGATGAAGATGAAAATAGTGATGAATTCCATGATGCTAAAGATGAAACCGATTTAATACGGAATAAAATTTTAAATAAAAATGAAGAAATGAATTTAATCGATTTAAATACTTGGGTTAAAAATTTAAATTTTGGTACATTGAGTAATAAAAAAATCAATAGAAATTCAAATACCTTAGAAAATATTGATGATACTGAAAATTTTGAATTAGTAAATGGCAAATTAAAATTAAGTGATCACAAAAAAAATTCAAGTGAAATGGAAGTAAAAGAAATTTTTAGTGATGATACTGTTGTGCGTAATAAAGTTAAATTGTTCAGTGTTTTACCATTTCCATTTAATTACAGTTTCAACAGAAAATCTAATGTCAGAGAAATTAATGAATCATATGAAATGGTGGAGTTATCACCGATTTCGTATCAAGCGAGATTGCGATTCAAAAAACAGTGTGGTACGTTACCAAGAAATTCATTATTGAACAAGTCATATGAAGAAGAACCAATTTATCAAATTTATACAGAAAGTTCTTTACAGGTAAGCGTTATTTATTTTTTTATTAAATCTTGTTTCATTTCACTCTACCACTCTTGTCATCCATGATCAAGTTCATATGAAATTTTTCAAATTTTTGATTTTCCTAAATTAAGTTTTCATCAGAAATAGATGTTTGCAGGCCCCTGAACCCAAAATCATGTTGTTTTTTTATGAATTTATGGCCATAATTTTTGTCTTTTCAAATATTTCAAACTCACTTTTAATTTGCAATATTTTGAAGTGACAATTATAAATAAATAAGTGAAAATCAGGTGTTAACCGCTCACAAAACTTTCTCTTGCCAATGTAAATTAAAATTGTGTAATCTATGTTTAGTCATTAGTAAACTGTAAAATTAAAAACATTGCCGTATTTTACTCATGAGTGAATGATGCAATTTGAAAATCAATCTCTGTTCAACTTAAAAATACAGGAAATCACTAATTGACGCTAAAGTAAGTGTTGTACTAAGTAATTTTTGGTATAAAAGTTGTAAATTGTTCTACAACTTAGATTATATACACTTTTGTTCTAGAGTGCGTAATATTAAGACCGCAATCTAAAAAAAACTATTTTTTCCTAGAAGATCAAAGGCCCCTCAAGATTTTCGACAGACTGACCAATTACATAAAAAATGTAGTAAATGAGGCGAGCTATAAACAAAAATTGTACATCCATTTTTGAGAAATTGGAAAAAGTGAAAACCACATGAATAACTACTACTTCCAGTCAACCGATTTTAATGAAAATGTTTGTGTCGGGTCCCCTAGTGGTACCTAACTTAAGTTTCAAGTTTCAGCTTCTTGCGATATTCTGTTCATGAGATACTGTGTTCACAAACCCACCCACATACACACACACTTACACACAGACCAGTCGCTAAAAACATGTTTTATGGGTTCAGGGGACTTGAAAACTTCAAGTGTTTTTCCTTCCCTATATATTTATATAAGGCAAGAGAAAGTAAAAAAAAACTAGAGAATCTTATAGTGCAGAAAAATATATCGTTAAAATTACGTGTTAGATAAACTGACACAGGTTTTAATCAAGCAGCTAAACAAATACACTTTAAATGTTGTGTGTGTGTGTGTTTGTTTGTGTTTGTTTGTGTTGATAATTGTGATGTAGAACACATTTGTAACAGTATCTGTTATAATTTCATGTATTAATGTACAATAGTTTCCTTTTTGACGACATGTGTTTAACTAATTCTTTTTTTCTGTTTCAAATCTGTAGTTTTTTCGTATTTCATATTTCAAGTTATGGTGTTTGGTTTTATTCAATTTCTTATCAAATATTTCTTTCAAAATGTATGTCTTACTAATTTAACATTAATGTTTACTTATAGTACGTAGGAAAAATGCTGTTAGTATAAACATTTTTCGTTATAAAAATGTGTTGGGTTTGTATTATTTTTTCTTTTGCCCTTTTTGAGTGTAAAGAGAAGGAAAGTATTTGTTTTCATGTAAATTTTTCCAAATCTAGTTTTTATTGGAAATACACATTTTCAGGCTCCCTGAACCCAAAAAAACACGATTTAACAATTGGTGTGTGTATGTGTTTGAACAAAATTTCTCAAGAATGGAATATCATACATAGTTGAAACTTGGACTTAAGTTTGGTACAATCTGAACCTGATGAAAATTTTTATCAAAATCGGTCAAGTGGAAGTATTAGTTTATTTGTGTGATTTTTCATTTTTTCAAAACCTGCACAATTTTTTTTAAAAATCGCCTCATTCACTACATTTTTTATGCTCTACAACAGCGGTTCTCAATGTGCGTCGTGGTGGTTGGGGGGGGGGGCGCCTTGCCTCGGCATAAGCAATCATTTCCTTTTAAATATTTTACCTTTTTATCTCCTTCTTTGGGAATGGAATCACCCGCGTAATGTACATGATGATAATGTACAATTCGTACTGTACAATAATTGGTTCGTAAGGGGGCCACCAGAAATGATCTGTAGATCAAGAGAGTCGTGGGTCTACAAAGTTTGAGAACCACTGCTCTGCAAAATAGGGCAAGCACCATGATTGCTGAAATGCTTGGGGGCTATGCTATCATGGTAAAACACTGTCGTTTTTTAAAGATTGTGGCCTTTAATATAGATTTTAGGGAAAATTAAAACACCTAAAACTTTTATTTAAAGTTTTTATACAATGCTTAGTTCAGCATCCAGTAGTGATTTATGTATTTTGCTAAATTGGTAAAAAAATTGAAATTTTTAAGATTGCCACCTTAGTACATACATTTTACAAAAAAAAATGTAACTAATGTTATAGGAAATTATAAAACCTACAAATTTTATTTTTCCTACATACCCTAGTTTAGTGTCGATTAGTGATTTTCTGTATTTTTAAGTTAAATGTGTTTTACATTACATAGATTTTTTCATGAAGTATTGGGTCTTAATCTTACTAAATTTAACATGTGGCATATATGAGTGTACAACTCCCTCTTAATAAAATGTACAGTTTTGAATAAGTATTTGTTAGAACATTATTGTAGTATATCATATTGGATATTTGTTTCAATAATGATTAGTAATTTGTGTTCTAATTAATAAAGAAGTATGATTTAAGCTGTTTTCAATTTTTGCTTAGTAAACATAGTTTAATGTTTATAATGTAATTTTTTGAGTCTTTGCTTAACAATTATTTTTACAGTTTTCAATCATTAAATTTATCAGCAATGAAACTAGGATTTTCTATTAACATTAATAAATTCCACTTCATTTTAGCCATCTTTATTTGATTCATTCTTGCATACTAAAAACCTTGAACAATAATTTTAATGATGAGCACATAGATAACAATCACAGCTGTTTCGCTATTTTAGCACGCTATTAAGCCTACAGTGAAAAAATTTCTGTAAAATACTCACACAACTTTATCTTACCAATGTAAATAATAAAACATTAACTTATATTTTAATCATTAGCAAAAAATGTAAAATGAAAAACAAATAATTTCAATCATGAGCGAATGACGCTAAATGAAAATTAACTTCTTTTGACTTAAAAATACGGGAAATCTCTAATTGACGTTAAATTGGTCTTAGTAGAAGAAAATTCTTGAAATAAAATTTGTAGATTTTTTAATTCATAGAACTTTGATAATGCCCATAACAGGCAGGTGGAGTGTTTAATTTTTGCACTCAGTCTGCTAGTTCCAGGGCTACAAAAAATAGTTCTGTTTATCACATGGTCAGCCAATTTTATGACTGAAGCATTTAAGAACAGAAGAGGTTGTGGTGTAAAAGATACTAGTTAGAGTTATCCAAGAGCAATGAATTTCATTGTACAGCCAGACCCTGTGATGAATGAAGTGAGGGTGTCATTTGCAGAGTGGAAAGTAGGTACTTTTCAGATGGCCTGGCATGGCATGCTGATAAACATACTTTTCCTCTCAGTGAGGTAGGCAATGGCTCCTCACTCCTTGTTTTACTTAGTAAAACCTCTAGAGGTTCAAACCTGCCTTTCGGCTGATGACATAAATGACAGCATAACTTTGATTGTATACACTTTTGTCATTAATTGCTAAGGTGAAATTCTGTAAAAAATCTAATGTTTTTGCCGATTTTGATGAGAAAAATACAGAAGATCACTGATTGATGCTAAACTAAGCATTGTAAAAAAATAACGCTTGAAATAAAAAAAAAGACCACAATCTTAAAAACACCTTTTGTTAGTATGAAAGGACAGCTCTCCCCACCCCACAAGAATTTCATTAGATGTGGTGCTTACCTTTTTTTGTTGAGCATAAAAATTTAATGTAGTAAATGAGGCAATTTTTATAAAAAAAAATGGAGCAGTTTGTGAGAAAATCGCACAAATAAACTATTTTTCCAGTTGAATGATTTTGATGAAATCGTTAGTGTTGAGTCCCTTAGTGGTACCTAAATTAAGTTCCAAGTTTCAACCTGGTATGATATTCTGTTCTGGAGGTATTTCCTTGAAACACTGACCAATCTGTAAAAACCTGTTTTTTTGGGTTCAAAGGACCTTAAAATGTATTATCTATTTCTGGTGAAAACTCAATTTGAAAAAATCGACATGAAAAAAATACTTTCCTTCCCTATTATTCATATAGGGCAAGAGAAAGTAAAATGGGAGATACAAGTATCTTTTCTGTTCTTTTGTTCTTGAAGTATAAAATTGTTGACAGAGGAAGTTATGTTGTCAACTGTTGGGTACAAGTACGCTACGTTTTGAGCATCTTGGATGTGCTCCTCTCCAGTTATTTTCATCACAGATAAAAGATTACACAAGCTGCTGTGTTATACTTGATAGCGTTAGATAACACAAATCTCTTGGAAGTACAATCGGAAATGTATTCTTAACATTTTTGTTAACAATAAAAATTGCCAGTCTTATCTTATTATAAAACATAGGAAATGAAATGCATTTATGAATTTCCGTCGTAAGTAAGCCTAAATAATTTGTTTCTTTTAATGATCGGTATGTAGGCTTAATTGTAAGAATGTAAATACATGAAAAACAATTTTAATTAAATAACGAAGTCAAGAAACTTTAAGATATGTTTTATTTGTTTGTAAACTCATAAAATAATATTAATACTAAAGAAATGTAAATAGCTAATTAATATTAATATTGCATAGGCTGGGACATAAGTTGTTTGACTAAATATATTTGGATAGTAAGAGATTTTTACATTTGATGACCACTTAAAGATATTTTAATTTCCAATGGCTTTAAGAATATTTTCGCCATGATGTAAAAAGATGCCTGAATGTTGTTTTTATAGCTATGTATTGGTTAAAAAGCTTTGGCCTAATGATAATAGATCTTGAAAATAGAAAATTCTATGGACAATTTTGTAATATAAAATGGATGACAAAACAAATTTTTAAGATACTAAACGATAGAACTAAAGTTTCGGATAAGTAATTTAAGGAAGTTAGGAAGGATAGTATGAACTTAGTAATCATTTTACGTCAAAAGTGTATATAATCAAAGGTACAGGAAATTAAAAAAAACACACAACTTTTATTTTAAGTATTTCTCTGTAGAGCCTAGTTTAGAGGCAATTACTGATTTTCCATATTTGTAAGTTTTACAAAGGTTGGTTTTCATTTCGCATCATTCACTCATAGTTAAAATTATGTAATGCTTTTCATATTACATTTTTCACTGATTAGACATCTACATTGGCAAGAGAAAGTCATGTGAGTGTTTTACACCAGATTTTTGGAATTTGTTTTGAGAATTGAAAAATATTCATATTGACACATCACTAGAAAAAAATGAATAGATTGAATAAAATTCAGACAAATGATTATCGACTTTTAAGGGCTTCCATGAAGCATAAAAACAGATTCTTGGTGAATTGAAAAATAGAGCAATCCAGATATGTTTAAAGTCACTTTAAATGGTATAAAATTGCTAGTCAAATAACTTCAGGACCATTCTATACTCGTGTTAGGAATTTTATTTTTATTTTCATCAATTTCTTTGTGTTTATTATTTTTTATTCTATCATGTGAGTCATGGTGTGTTGTCTCACTCATTTCATTCATTCATCAGAATGACATCGTATAGTAATATTAAAACGTAAATTGTTATTGTTTTTATTTGTAAATACATTGGTTAATGTACCTTACGAGCCCTTTTTTTTAACCAATCAAATTCATCTTATCCCCCACCATAATATCTCTTGTGTATTTCTGATATGTTTTTAAATCTTTAAAGTTGTTTGGTGTATAAGGTTGTGTTCTTATCGTAGTTTTTCAGTGATATATTTAAAAAATTATTATTTTGTTTATTTATTTATTTTTTATGTAGTGTGGTTGTATTTGTTTTCTCAATACATATTAAAAACTAGTTGTACGTTTTATACAAGTTGTAAGTTGTAATTATAAACCAGATTTTTATTATCTTTTTCCATTTTTTCAAATTAGGAGTATGATAATCATGTGTATGTTTTTATTTATTTATTTTCATTGTAATAATTACAATACACTCAAGTTTCTTAGTTAACTGAATAGAATTTACTTTCCTGAATAAGGCATAGCCTGTGCACAGAAAGGAAGATGTTAGGTACTCATGTAATTTTCTTACTTAAGTTCTTATTTTGAAGATGAAGTTTTTTCCCGTTTTTACTTTCTCTTCCCATTTATGAATATTAGAGAAGGAAAAGTTTCATGTTGAGTTTCTCTGGAAAAACACAGTTTCAGTCTCTGAACAAAAAAAAACTTATTTTTATTGATTAGTTTGAGTGTGAATAAAATATCTCTAGAACAAAATTTTGTACAAAGTTGAAACTTGAAACTTAAGTTAGATACTACTGGGGGACCCAACACAACCATTTTCATCAAAATCAGTCAACCAGAAGTAGTTGTTTATTTGTGTGATTTCTCACTCTTTTCAATTATCTCAAAAACAGCTCTTAAATTTTTTTTAAATCATCTCATTTACTACATTTCTAATATTCTATGAGATAGGGAAAGCACCATGTCTGCTTAAATTCTCAGGAAGCTGTGCTCTTGTGGTATTATTTTTTTAAGGTTGTGGCCTTAATATGCATTTAGAACAAACAGGTTTAATTAAAGTTGTAAAAAATTAAAAAACCTACTACTTTTATTTTAAACATTTTCCCTACAATGATTAGTTTAGCGTCAATTAGTGATTTTCTGTATTTTACTCGTCAGAAATCTGTAAAAAATGGGATTTTTTTAATACTGTGGCCTTAGTATGCATTCTATAACTAAAGTTTATATAATCAGAGTTACAGGAAATTAAAATATGTACAACTTTTATTTCAAGCATTTTTTCCTACTGAGCCTAGTTTAGTAAGCAATCAATTAGTGATTTTCCGTATCTTTAATTTCTACATTGGTTGATTTTCATTTTGCATCATTCATTCATGATTGAAATTGTGTTTTTCATTTTACATTGTTTACTAATGATTAAGATAGGTTGTTTGTTTTATTATTTATATTGGCATGAGAAAGTCGTGTGAGTGTTTCACATCAGATTTATTAATTCTTTCTTTATTCTGCTATCATTTTTTGTAAAACACAAACAGAATTGGTGATGGTGTTATCACCTTGTCTTAAACTTTATTTTATTTCAAATCATAATTACTCTTAAAAGTTAACTAATTACTACATTTATTCAAATTTTTAATTTAATTATTTAGAAAATTTTTGTAAAATATTTTGTGAATGTGGTAAATTCTGATTCGTGTTGGACACCGTAATAGTCTGATTAACTAAAGACCGGACCTGGTTAGTAGAATTTAAATAGTAAAATATGTATTGAGAAACACCTTATTATCTTTTTTTGTATTGTACAGATGTGAAAATAATTTCTTGAACAATAGCAATCATGTCTTTATATTATTTCAATTTATTGTTTTTCAAAAAATCAAATAAAAAGGGGCATTATATCAAAAACTTAAAATTTAATCACTGGATTAATTTAGTTAAATTATTTAAGAAATATAAAGTAAGTATTGTTAAGTAAAATTTATTTAAAATTTTTAATCTGATTTGGTATTGGCTCATGAATCATTTTTAAAATCAAAGTTCACCTGAAATATACATTGTCAAGTTCCCTGAGCCCAAATACATGTTTTTACTGATGCTTGGTCTATTATGTTGTGTGCATCATTTGCCTGTGTGTGTGTGTGTGTGCGTGCGCGTGTGTGTTAACAAAGTACGCTTCAAAAACTGAAAATTGTGCAAAGTTAAAACTTAGGTTAGGTACCATGAAGGACATTATCATCAAAATTAGTCAACTAAAAGTAGCAGTCTATCATATGATTTTTCATTTATTTTGCAATTTTCTCAGAAATGATTTTCATTAAAATCACATCATTTACTACATTTTTTGTGTTCTACAAGATGGAGTAAACATGGCTGTCTGGGGAAATTTATTTGAGCTGTGCTCTTGCAGTAAAAATGGATTTTTAAAATTTCGTTTGTAGTATATATTTTAGGGGAAAAGTGTATATAATCAAAGTTATAAAAACTTGAAAAATTTTTGTTTTTGTCTATAGTCCTTAGTTTAGCGTCAATTAGTGATTTTCCACATTTTTCTCATCAAGATCAAGTCTTAAAGAGGTTGTTTTTCATTTTAGATTGTTCACTTAAGAACAATCATAATAGATTCATTAATTTTGAATACCATTGTTTTGGGAGTCTGCTGTTGTTCAAGTTTTACAAATTCTTGAGTAGGGCCAAATTTGATTCCTGGTCAGCTCTGCATTAGTCTCAATTAGTGATGTGTCGATAACAATATTTTTCGGTTCTTGATACTGGCTACCAATTAACAAGAAATCTATTCCGATACAAAAGAATTAAATAATTGTAAAAATAAATTAAATTAAGCAACATAAATTAAAATTGCTTCCACACTTCAGAATCCATCTTTTTAGTGCCACTAGTAAAATAAACCTGTATAATTAAACATAAAATCAAGAAATATAATCAAAGTAACACTAAAAAATTATTTGTTATATAGTAACTTTCACGATTCACGCAATGAAATAATTCTGATGCACAATTAAATACAAAAAAAATGTATTTTTAAAGATAGCGCCCATCGTAGTATGCATTTTTATGACAAAACGTGTATGTAATAAAAGTATAGAAAATTAAAATATCTAAAACTTTTATATCAAGTATTTTTTTCTATAGTTTAGTTGTCAATATTAATCGTTTTTCATTTTTTTAAGTTTGAAAGTGGTTGATTTTCATTTTGTATCATTCACTGATGATTAAAATTAGATTGTTTTTCACTTTTTTATTAATGATAAAACATAGATTACATTTTTTCATTATTTACATTGTCAAGAGAGTCATGTGAGCATTTCACACCAGATTTTATTTTATAGTTTTACCTGTCTAAAACTAGTATTATGTTCATTTTTATGTGAATTCCATTTAATTCAAACTTTCAGTGATCCAGTTACCATATAGTTCTGGTTTGCAAACCTAGTGTAATAAAAAATATTAAAATTGGTTGTGATGTTTTGTACATATTTATAAATTAATGTACATGGAAGTTAGCAAAAGAGATAAATATGTCAGTTACTTTTTAAGAACTATCTAAAAAGTACATTATTAAAAAATGGAATATTATTATCTAAGTGAAAACTAGATAAGACATGCGTGAAGTAAGCAATATTAACTTTGTTTAAGATAATGCAATGTATTTTACGACCAGTTGTCATGAGTTTATTATAAGGTTTAACTGTATTATGTGTTATGAAATGAATGTTACTTAAAATGTTTTTGTGTTTTTTTGTATATGTTTTGACAAAAATAATATTTAAGTTTTTTTTTCATTGTGGAGTATGGTTATTAAAAGTTATGCTTTTTCTAAAAGTTCCTTAATGGTTGTAAGTAAAATATGATAGTGTTATCTAATTTGGTTTTGAGTTTCCAATTCTGGTCTTTCTCAGGGGGCAATACTAGGTCTGGAGCATAGTATTTAACATGGTCCTATTCTCAATTCTATTATCTGCTATATTTTGTCAATAAGAAAGTTTCAGGGGCGGACTGGTCCTGAACTTTTAGTCTTCTTTTTTTAATAGTTTCTATTAATCATTCATTTCCTTTGTACAGTTCTTCTCGACCTTATAACCTATATTGTCCGTCCACTTTCTTTGGACCCATTATCTTGCAGAGGATCTTTCTCTCATTTCTCTGCTTCTCTTAGACCAGCCTTTCCGTTAATTCTAATGCACTCACTCGCATACTGACACACAGGTTTTATCCCTATATTAAAATGTCTGATTTTGACTTGTCTTGAGAGCATTTTCTTCTTATACAAGTGGTGAGTTCCTCAGAGTGCACCAGCCATCTTTCCTTGTCTGCTGTTGTTTGCTTCTTTTTTGCTTGTCTTAGGTTGAATTATCACCCTGAGGAAGCTATTAACTTTTCCAACTTTTCCGAATTGTGTCTTCAAGTGATGCAGCGTTGTTTTGATGTTCGTTAGGTGTTTAATTTTTTTAAAAAAATCTGTAGTTCTGCTTTTTCTGCTTGTTTTTTAACATGTTGATTTCTTCTATTGCTGTTTTCATGTTCCTAAAAACAGTTGCTATACTCTGTCCAATAGCCGGAAGATACCATTGCTTATATGGCCAGAGCGCTGTTACGTACTGTGTTAAAAACATGACTCACGTGGATCTTATTGTAGGCTATTTTATACTTATGATATTGAAACAAATTAAGTTTGCAATTAAAAATGTTTACGTTATTATCTGAAATAATTTATGTGATAGAATTGTTAATACATTCGTAATTGAATATAACTATTTATACGGTAACATACAGCATTTTGTTTGTAAAACCATTAAATGTTATGAAAAGATTAAATTAAATTAATCTTTTTTTTCTTTCAAAATCTATAATTATCAATTTCATCACCATAAACCTATAAATTCAATAAATGTTACTATTTACATTTATTTTAAAGTATTTAATTTTAAATACTGCGTCTTGTAATCGAATATTCGGCCGAACATTAGTCTTTAAATAATAGTCACTTATCACTTTAACTTTAGTTTAAATTACAATTACAACTAAAACTTATATGTTATTAAATACGTATATTTGTAGGACAGAGAGTAGCAGAGAGCGTATTGCTCTATACCAGGGGTCTCCAACCTTTTTTACTCAAGAGCCACATTGTAAATTTTTGGAGGAAAGGCGAGCCAGCAATATTTCAGGGCAGAAAGTCTAGCCCCCCCCATACACCCTCGAAGTTTTTTCTAATTAAGAGCTCAGTGGTGGTTTTTGAGATTTTCTTGCTTAGTTTTTTAAGTTGCTATATTTCCTTATAATATCTTTGTTGTTGGCTAACTAAAATTCTTTACGTGATTGTAAAAAAAGCTGTGACCAAAACAAATAATTATATTTGCTATAAAATAATATTTGTTCTGTAAAAGGAGTTTTCAAGTAGGCTTAATGAAAACACAGGATGATACAAAACCAAATCTTTTCAATTTACTACAAAATGTACTTTATTGAATTTTAAAGAAAACTTGACAATACATGAGTTTACAACACGTGTAAAGCTTAAAAAGAACAATTATTTTTTAGTGAGAAAATTGCATTTGTTTGCCACTTAAAATTTCAGCCCATTTAGGGTCAAACAATGGTTGATCACTACTTGTTTACGGCTAGTTTTACACTTATTGAGAAAAGAAGTGGCAAGTGAGAGACGAGTACTGTACTCATATTTAATGGTAAAAATTCTTAAAAGGAAATATATTATCAAATAAAAATTTTTTTTCAGTATGCTAGCTTTCTGCGGGCCGGAAAAAATCTGTTCCCGGGCCGGATGTGGCCCGCGGGCCGTAGGTTGGAGACCCCTGCTCTATACAACCAATGTTAAATTGGAATCACCTATCTTTCCCACAGTCTCAAATGACTCTTGGATGTAGTATAGGTCGTCTGCAAAAGCAAGATAGTTTATTTTATGCCGTTCTTTGATCCTCCAATACATACTTGGTTTAACAATCCTTTATTAGCAAGTTCCATTTCCCATTCCTAAATAACCTTTTACATCATATAATTACAAAGAGTAGGTGACACTACATCAACCCTGTCCAATGCTAGTTTAAATTTCAAACTCATAAATTAAATTTAGTTATTAATAACTCTTATAAATTTTGTTAAGATTATTTTTTTAATAGTTTTTATTGTATTTATTAGATTAACAAAAAGTTTTATTAATCTTAAACTACGTAAGGAGTACATTTTCATGAGAAAAATAAAACCCAACAGCTACTCTTATTTTCTAACAATAACAATTATTTTAAGATGTAACTCTAAATCTACTGTTCCTATTCGTATTTCCTATGTTAAATTAACTAACTGCTGCTGTATAATTACTCTTATTTATTTTATAAACATTTACATAATCACTTGAAAAATATACAAAATATATTTACGGTATCCTATTTTCTAAAATAAAATATTCTTACTTTATAAAACAACATAAACTTTTGTAAAACTATTGTACAAAATAATTATTACAATTTTGAGATTATAAAGATATATTGAAATATATATTAAAAAAATTGGACTATATTTTATGCTTACTAAGAATGACCTCGACCTTGTTGGGCCAAGTAAAATTTTTTTCACCTCTTTTCCAATTATGAAAAAAATTAGAAGCCTGTCAGAATTTGAAGTATAGAATCATATATTATTTATGAGGGGGTTACCCAAAAGAAACCAGAATTTTTTTTAAAAGCTATGTATTTCTTCTTTGTTACAATAGAACACCTTACCCCTTCAAAGTACTACACTTCATTACAGTGAATGCATATATCAAGGATGGCCAGTGTTTGATGGTCAGTCAGAACCCACAGCTCTAATTTGCCAGAGATCTTTTCATTCCCAAATCATCAGTTGAAATCTGTTGAACTGCGCTCCAAGATAGTCCTTTTATCTTCAACAATTGTTCAATGGTCTGTCATTGTTCTTCAAGCATAGGTTCTCGAATTTTCTCAACATTTTTGTCTGTTCGGGCAGTTGATTGGTGTCCAGTATGAGTTTTGTCATCAACAGACATTTCACGGTTCTTAAACAGAGAAAATCATTCATACACTTGACTTTTTCCCAAAGCATCATCTTTGTAAACTGTTTTGAACATCAAAACCATTTCAGTGGTGTTTTTGCTGAACAGGAAGCAAAATTTCACAGCTGTTCACTTGAACTCTCCATCAGAAAAACGAAGAGAGAAGAAAACAGCAACAGTGAAAAAAATCACTACAGGTAAGTACAAAAAGCCAAGCCAGGTTGATGTCACATGCGGCACTGAACTGGCGATGAGTTGTTATACATTCCTAGTGGGAGAAATACTTACTATGCAAGCCCTGCCCACGGCAGTGCTGTTCCAGTTCTTTTGGGTACCCCCTCATATATTCTAAATAAAATTTGAAATATTTTTTTAGTTTAAATAATTTTAATGAGAATAAGTTTTTGGCGGGAATCTTGGTGATTGATTCGTGAGTTGGTTCTGTCTAAAGAAGTGTTAATGAATAGTAAGGTTTCTCGTTACATTTTGATTTTTATTGATTAACTTACTATTGTTTTTGGTTCATCCAGATTTTCTATTATTTTGCGTCGTCCAAATTAGTTCGAATAAACGACGTAATACTGTATTATTGTCTTTGAAATACAATAGTAACTGTAAAGCTTTTTAACCACTTTTTCCATTATAGGTTTTTTGTTGTATCTTTTGTCTATTACCCGGATTACTTCCAGTCCAAATTAGTCCGGATAAGCATGGTAATATTGTATAAATGTCCTTAAAATAATAATTGTTAGAGCTTTGAACTTCTTCCATTATAGGTTTTGTGTTATTTCTTTTGTTGATAGTTCCCCTAAGAATATTTAAATTTATCTTTTCCATGTTTATTTTTCAGGAATTTTGGGGTCGTTTTTTTTTGACATTTGTTTTTAAAAGGTGATTTGCAATCTGAAATTTTATTTTGTTTAAATAAATAATTTTTTTTTCAGACTGATATTGAACTTTATACGTCAGAGGAAAAAGAAAAATTAAATAAATCTTCAACAGTATTTTATGTAGAAACTCAAAACGAGGATAAAAAAACTGATAATAAAAGTATTAAAATTAGTACATGTGGTGACAGAAATGAAAGCTCAAAAGAAGAAAATTCTAGTATAACTAGACCTGTTACATCTGTGCAGAGAACATTATGGAAAGAAACAGATGAAGTTATTAAACACGGAATTTTAGGTAATTTTTTAAAAATATTCTCGTATTTTTCCTCGTTTTATTAAAGTTGGGGCAACTGCTTGGTTAGTGACTACAGTACATTTTGAATTATTACTTTTGGATCCTAGCCAGAAATGAACCCGGGACCTCCACATTGTAGGCTCATGTGCCACAGTTGTGATGTGGAATTAGCTCGTATTGTATTTTATTCACAATCGTCTCTCTTTTAGTCAACTTGGATCGGACAGTGTTGCAGTCAGATCCATAACTGAAAAGTCTGTTGATAGAACACTGTAGTTCATTTATAGCCCTATAAAATTAAAGATTTATAATATAACCCAATTACGGCTCCTACAATTTTTATAAATAAATGCCTTATTTACTACATATTATGTTCTACAAGATAAGGTTAGTGCCATGTCTGCTGAAATTTTTGGAGATAGTGCTCTCATCATAAAAAATGGTTTCTTACCATTCAGATTGTGGCCTTAATATGCATTTGATGGAAAAAGTGTATATAATTAAATTTAAATGAAATTAAAAATTCTACAACTTACATTTCAAACATATTTTTCTACAACACTTAGTTAAACATCAAAATTAGTGATTTCTGTATTTTGCGCATCAAAATCGATAAAAAATTTATTAAATTTTTAATGTTACAGCCGTAGTATAAATTTTACGACAAGTGTATATAATAAAAGTTGTAGCAAATTAAAAAATCTTATTTCAAGCAAAATTTCTTCAACTGTGCCTAGTTTAGCCCCAATTAGTGATTTTCCATATTTTTAAGTCGAATAGAGGTTGTTTTTCATTTTGCGTCATTCACTTATGATTAAAATTAGATTGTTTTTCATTTTACATTGTTTACTAATGATGTAACATAGGTTTTTTTTATTATTTACATGGGCGCAAGAGAAAAACTTGTGAATGTTTCACATCAAATTTTTCAGTTTTTATTACTGCCTTGAAAATATAATTTAAAGTTAATTGATACGGACTTCTTATCGTAAACATTATTTGTCAGTGTTTACATGCTGTCAGATGACTGGCTATTAAAGAAATGTCATAAATTTGTAGTAAACATAATTACTACTGAGTAATACACATTAATACATCATAATTTTTAACTCATTCTGTTTACTAAGGATGACAAATGACTGTAAAATGACATTCACTATGAAACACTAATGTTAATAATTAATAACATTAAAAATGTTTACTGAATTTTTATACGACTTATTAGAAACGTAAATATGTCGATGAAAAATAAAAAATTAATATGCGTCATTATTTGGAATGAATTTCTTTGTTTATGTACGCTTGTTTTTGTATTTTTACTTTCTCTTCCCCTATATGAATATATAGGAAAGGAAAGTATTGTGTAAACTTACAAACCTTAATAACTAACCAATTTATTTATATATTCTTAATAAAAAAACTCCTTAATGAAATTGATAAATGAATCGTTTAAAGTAACATTTTAAATTTTCTATTCTAAAAAAATATATCAATCATTATTCAAATAAACTTACATAAAATAGGGCACATTTAAATAACTAAATCAACTATTATTGAGGATAACTATTTATACATTCACATCTTCTCATAAAATTTACAACTTTATTTCAAAATTGTTTTTACAAAGCTAAGTTTAGCATCAATTAGTGATTTTTCTGCATTCTGCTCCTCAAAATCTGTAAAAAATTGGAATTTTTAAGATTGCAGCTGTAAAAATAAAGTGTATAATTCATTTATTTAATATTTGATTGTACACATCAGGCTGTATAATGGCCCAATTACAGTATACAATATATTACTTAAATAGTCGTAAATTATATTACATTTTAAGATTAAATAAAATTTAAAACTAAACAAACATTAAATTATAAAATTAACTTAAATTATTATAAAATACTTTAGTTTATTGTATTGATAAAAATAAACAAAAAAGAAAAGAAAGAAGAAATAAGATATATAGGGTAGTTATCCTACATTACCGGAGGCAAATGGCAAAAACAAACTATGCCTTATTGAAGGGAAGTAAAAACCAATAAAGTTAATTGGATTGTTTAAATTAATATTAAATGTGCAATTATCATGATGAAAGAGGTCCAAGTTGACAACAGCAGAAATTCTATTACGTTCATTATTCTATTCATTGGTGTATAGAGTGAATAATTAATGAATGCACGTCTGATATAAAACACTGTGCAGTGATTAATACGAGTACAAATGCAAAGTTATAGAAAATTAAAAAGTCTGGTGTGAAACACTCACACGACTTTCTCTTGCCAATTAAATAATTAGCAATAAACCTTACAATAGTAATAAAACATTAGAAATAAATAAAAAACTAACCTCAAAATCATAACCTTATTCCAATCATGAGAGAAACACGCAAAATGAAAATCAACCTGTTCGGCCTAAAAATACGGAAAATCAATCTTTCACGCTCAACTAGGCTCTGTAGAGAAAAATGCTTTAAATAAAAGTTATAGAACTTTTAATTTTCTATAAATTTTATTATATACACTTTTGTCGTAAAATGCATTCTAAGGCCGAAATCTTAAAAAAATCGATTTTCACACGTTTTCATGAGAGAAAAAACAGAAAATTGCTAATTACCGCTAAACTAAGCGTAATACAAAAAAACGTTTGAAATAAAAGTTGTAGAATTTTACATTCTCTACAACTTTTATTATATAACGTTTTGCGCTAAAATGCATATTAAAGCCGCAATCTTAAAAAGAAAATGTTTTTACGTGAAAACAGCCTCACCCAGAATTTCAGCAAACATGGCGCCTATCCTATCTTGTAGAGAATAAAAAGTTTAGAAAATGAGGCGATTTTTTAAACAATCGTAGGACCAGTTTTTGAGAAAATCGCAAAAAAGTGAAAAATTACATGAATAAACTACTGCTTCCGGTTGACCGATTTTGATGAAACTGTTCATGTCGGGTCCGGTAGTGGTATGTAACTTAAGTTTTAAGTTTCAAGTTCGTACAATGTTCCGTTCTTGAGATATTCTGTTCACACACACACATACACACACAGACACACACACACACACACACACACACACACACACACACACACACACACACACACAGACCAATCGCTAAAAACATGTTTTTTGGGTTCAGGGGGTCTGAAAAGTATAGATCCGGTGAAAACTCGATTTCGAAAAATCGACATGAAAACAATACTTTCCTTCCTATATATTCATAAAGGCAAGAGAAAGTAAAAACCTTCAACTTTATTTTAAGAATTTTTTCTACAGAGCCTAGTTTAAAGTCAAGTGATTTTCCAATTTTTAAGTTCTACAGAATTTGATTTTCATTTAGTGTCATTTACTTATGATTAAAATTAGGTTATGTTGCAAATAACCAATTTTAAAATTAGGTCATTTTAAATTGTTAACTGATGATTAAACAAAGGTTGTTATATATTTCATTATTTACAGTGGCAAGAGCAACGTGTGAGTGTTTCACACTAGACTTTTTTTTAAATATTCGTTAATGTAGATCAATTTTGATATCTTATTCATTAAAAAGTAAATATTCATAAGTTTGAATTATTGATGCATAAATGTTTTGTAGTGGGGCAGTAGTTTTAAAAAATATATTATGCTAAACTGCTACTTTGAAGGTCCTGGGTTCAAATTCTGGTATTATCTGGATAATTTTTATACATTGAAAATCTCCGAGACTATCCAATATCCCTTCATATATGAAAAGCTTAGTCAATGAAAGGTGCTATGTAACTAAAATTTAATCACGTTTTACAGCTCCTATTCTTTTGCGAATTGTCTAATATTGGTTTTTGCCATGTAGATATTATCCCTTCATGAAAATTTTTAGTACAACATGAGTCCGACAAATGTACTGTTTTAAAAAATATATTTTTTTCAAGTAAATTTTATTTTTACATGAAAGATCATACTTTAAACTACTTTTCTACAGAGTTTTGACTATTGATCAAGCACTTTTTGAAGCAGGTGACTAACTTTTCTAAACCTTTATCAAAGAAACATCCCGTCAGTGAACAGCTATAACTTTACAGCATTTTTTGTGTTGTCATCACATTCAAAGCGTTTACTAACAAGCTTCCATTTCATACAAAGTGGTAGTGAAATCATACATGGTCAAGGACCATGGTAGTCAAGTGTACCAGGTAAGAAATGTCAGAGCACTGTCAAGTCGTTTTGTTTTGTGCACATCTGTGAGTATTTGTGGAACTCAACATATAACTACAAACGGTTGGCTACAATTTAATGTAAAACTGTTCCTGAAACATTTTCTAAGATTAAACATAGGTTATATATATTATTATTTACATTGGCAAGAGAAAATTATGTGAGTGTTTCACACCAGAATATTTTTATTTGCATGTACATTAAATTTTGATGTGGTTTTTTTTTACAGAACACATTTTGTAATCCTTGTTAATTTTTTTCTTTTTTATAGAAGGGATGTCAAAATGTGAAATAGCTTTACAAGAGTCAAAATATGAAATTCTAACCTCTGAAGTTTCATATTTAAAATCGTTAACTATATTAGTAGCAGTATTCATTGAGTCGCCAGAACTGACAGAGATTCTTTCAGAAGACGATAAGGATGATCTCTTTAGGCACGTTATTAAAGGTTTGTTGTTTTATTGAAAACTTTTAATGAAGTAGTGATGGGAATCAGGTTTAATAGAGATTTTAGTGTAATCATGAACAAAAGGAAGCTGAAATGCAATTTATAGGTAAAAAGAGTAACCATGATACAGTTTTATAAAAAAAATGACAGTATATCGTGCTAAACAATGCAATGTTTGAACATTCTATGATCGCAGATAAAACAAATGCCTACTGCATGGCATAGATTTTAATGGCATCACCCTCGTTGCAAATTATTTTCATAGCAAATTGAACTTAGCAAACCAAATCTTGACTGTATAAATATAACCAATTAATATTGGAAACAGAAATTTTGGTGACATCAGTATGAATCACCAGTGGAAGGGGAGAAATATGATCTGATAATAACTAAATAAGTTTTATGAGAAAAAGGTAAAATATATTTCTTTTAAAAAGTTGTTTTAATTTTAGACATCAAAAACCATGCTTTTCATTAGAATCTATGGCCACTACATTGCGGGTTTATGTTACAGGTTGTTCTAAAACTCCTGTACCTATTTTTGTTATCATTTATTGAACATAAATTTACAATCTCGTTTGAACTTTTCAAAATACTCTCCTCCCAACTCAGTGCAAATTTTCTAATGCTTCACCCACCTCTGTAGGCATCCTGGAAAACCTCAACATAGACCTCTCGTAATCAGGCCGTCAAAGCTTCTTTTACCCTCTCCAGCGCTGTGTGATGATGTCATTTCAGAGTTCTTTTTATCTAAGTAAACAAAAAGAAGTCAGGTGAAACAGCAAAGAAATCCAGGTTCAATTTTGAGCAATTCCTGGCACTTCAATCGGCGCTGTTTCTTCATGTCCTTGGTATATACTTTTGGCACCATCTTGGCGCAGACCTTGTATGAAAACCGGTGGTTTAAAATATGGTGAAAATAACTGATATGGGTATACCAATTTCTTCGACTAACATCTGGAAATTCATTCATCGATCTCTGTCCAAAAGTTGTCGCACTTTTTAGATTGTATCATGAGTTTTTGTTGTTGATGGGTGCGAACCTGTTGTCATCGACATTTTCCTGACCCTCTCAATGACCACTCATTAGTTCGGTTCTGTGACCATGTCCTTTCTGAATGCTTGCCTAAGCATTTATAGCGCATCCGCACCATTTTTACCCAGTTTAATGCAAACTTTAATTGCATAACACTGCTCCAAATTTTGCGCCATCACTTTTCAAGGAGGGTATGGTGACACACTTTGTGCTAAGCATGATCTTCTCTCAACCACTGCCTGCAGGCAATTATGGATTGGCATTCTCTACCTAAGACCCCTCATTATTTTTCCCACCAGGAGCCACACTGTGCAAGCATAAGTGGCCAGCAGTGAAAATTCATTACCAGACTTTTGGAACATACCCTGTATTTATATTAAGGTTTAGTTAACTATTTGTTGTTTTTGAAACTACATGAATTTTTCTGTTAACAGTTAAGGATGCATCTGAAAAGTTTCTCTATGATTTGGCTGGACATTGGGAAGAAGATGTTCTAATGAAAAATGTGTACAACGTTATTGATAGGCATATCGATTCTACCTTCAGTGTGTATATAGACTATTGTTCAAATCAAATATGTTTACATCGTACACTACAAAGGCTTTTGTAAGTTGTTTCCTCATTATTTTCTCTTGTCTTATATGAATATACTGGGAAGGAAAGTATTGTTTTCATGTCAATTTTTCACTGGAGTACACGTTTTTAGACTTCATGAACCCAAAAATAACATATTTTTGGAGATTGATGTTGGTGTGAACAAAATATTTCAAAAACAGAGTATGGTATGAAGTTGAAACTTGGAACTTAAGTTAGGTACCAGCCTTTGGACCAGCTCAATCAGTCAGCTGGTAGACAGTCACTATTATTTGTTAAGTAACACTGGTTGGGACAGTTCCTGATAACAAAAATAAAAAGCAAAAAAAGTTAGAAACCGCAAGTCGACTCGACCCGAACATTCTCATCAAAATAGGTTGACTGAAAGTAGAAGTATATTCATGTAATTTTTAACGTTTTTGCAATTTTCTCCAAAACAGCTTACACATTTCTGTTTAGAGTCCCTTAATTTTCTAAATTTTTTTATGCTCTACAATAGTGGTCATCAATTATATTTGATTAAAGTCCATTTAAAATTTTTATGAGACAGCCAACATTTTACTTACGGCTTCCTTGCCGTCTGTAAAATTTAGGTATAACAACCAAAAGGTTTGAGCAATAAAATGTAACAGCAGTTTCAAACAGATATCAACCTGTGTACAAAAATTGTATTTTTTTGTGTATTTTGTAGCACAACGCTATCACAAGTTGTTTTCTGCCTGATCACGGCTGTAAGGTTGTCTAGTGAACATCAATTCTCTTTTGAGAAACTTTGTTATAATGTCGAGTTGACATCATCAATTGCTCTCAGCATGTTTACAACCTAAACAAAAAAAATATTCTCTAGAGCTCGTGGTTCACAAAAAATGAGTCGGCGGTCTGCCCTACAAGATGTGGTGGACTGCCCTACAAGATAGGCTAAGCGACATGCCTGCTGAAATTCTTGGGGGGCAGTGCTCTCATGGTAAGAACTGAAATAGAAAGAAAATAAAACAAATGTAATTTTTGTTCTCAAATTTTATCTTTTAAAAATGGATCAATATATAATTTAACCAGGTGCAAGTGAAGCAAACACCTGTATCATTTACATGAATCTCAAAAAAGAAACAATAAAATTCTAAATTTCCAGTTGGTTTGGTTTTCACATAATTAGGTTGCTGCAGTATCCATGAGTACATTTCCAGAAATGTTTGACCAACTTCTGGATTGTTGTCGTATGACAGAAATAATGAACATTATTACATAATTATTACATTATTACATAACACCTTTGTTACTTTATCAAACATCCTATGTCGGATTATAAACAGCCCTATTATTTAAAATTAAAATATATATTTCTAACCACCAGAATATGGTAACAGAAAACACTTAGCAATGTTTATAGCGCTTTCGTGTATCTTGTACACATCTTCAGTAAATTTAAATTTAAAAAAAAATTTTTCACATCAAAATTTAAAACTTCCTACTCCTACCATTGTAGATAAGAGCTAGTTAATAAGACTTGTAGACCCATGGCTCTTCCTATTTTTGTTGATCGGTAAACTAATACCGGTAATCATTTTATTTTTCAGACTGCAAGATAACAAATTTCTTGAAGTAACAAAAGAGTTAGAAAATAGTCCAGAATGTTTAGGTTATTCGCTAGACTCATTTCTAACATTACCGATGCAAAGAGTTACTAGATTACCATTACTAATGCAAGCTGTCCAGAGGCGATTACCTAATGACTCGGAAGAGTTGGAAGTGTGTAATAGGGTTGTGAATTCGCTGTGTCAGGTAAGTTTTCATTTTTCGCAAATTAATTTTTACTTTCTTTTGCCTTATATGAATGGGTAGGTAAGAAAAGTATTGTTTTCATGTCGATTTTTCGAATTCGAGTTTTCACCCTTTTTTCAAAATACACGTTTTCAGGCTCCCTGGACCCAAAAACTCATGTTTTTAGCAATTATTGTTCTGTATGTGAACAAAATTTCTCAAAAATGGAATATCGTATGAAGTTAAAACTTGGAAATTAAGTTAGGTACCACTAGGGGACTCGACACTGAACATTTTCATCAAAATCAGTCAACCAGAAGTAATAGTTTGTTTGTGCAATTTTTCACTTTGCGATTTTCTCAAAAATGGCTCCTATGAGTTAAAAAAAATTCACCTCATTAACTACTTTTTTTTTCTCTAAAAAATAGGGTAAGTGCCGAGTTTGCTGAAATTTTTGTGGAGGCTGTGCTTTTTCGTGGTGAAAAATGTTATGTTTTTTAAGATTGTGGCCATAATATGCATTTATGGCAAAAGTGTATGTTATTGAAAGTTGTACAAAATTATAAAACCTACAGTTTTTATTTCAAACATTTTTAAATACAATGCTTAGTTTAACATCAGCGCCAATTAGTGATTTTATATTTTTTTCAGTAAAAAGAGGATTTTTTTAATATTGCAGCCTTAGTATGTATTTTACGACAAAAAATGTTTATAAAAATAAAAGTTATAGGAAATAAAAATATCTACATCTTTCATTTCAGGCATTTTTTTCTACTGAGCTTAGTTTAGTGTCAGTTAGGGATATAATTTATTTTTAAGTTTGAGGTTGATTTTCATTTTGTCATTCTCTCATGATTAAAATTAGGTTATGTTTGTCGTATTACATTGTTTACTAATGATTAAACATAAATTATAGTTTATTATTTACATTGGCGTCAAGTGAGTGTTTGACACTACATTTTTCCATTGTGTGGGGAGTAAAGAAGTTTTGAAATCACAAAATGTAAAGTAAACTCTCCCTAATTAGAACCTGAATAATTGAGATTTCTTGATAATCTGGATCAGTCCTAGTCAGTTCCAAACAAATTACAAAAATACATCTGGGAGAAGATGAGCTACTGGAGACTACTGCATTTAGAAAGCATTGTTAAATAAAATTGTAATTTAGTGTCATCACTGATAAATTTATCCAAAACACGCTGAAGCTGATGGCAATTTGGAGCAGTTAATGATCTGTTTTAACCATTTTGTTAAAAGCTCTCAAACCACTCAAAAACTTGAGTGTGGCTCATAGCATCCTTTTTGAAAGCCTGTTGAAGCATTTTGTAAGCTTCTGTTGTCGATTTTTCAAGCTAGAAAGAAAATTTTAAACACACTCTTTGTTCTTTTAAATCTACCTTAACGTCGTTGCAGATGGAACACAGCAGCAGTAAGAGAAACACAACACCATGATAAACGTTAACCTACAAGCTGACGCTGTGTGGGTGGTTGTTTGTTGAAGGTCTCTAATAGCTCCCCATCTAGTGAGAGAACTCTCTATCTGTATGAATGGCAGCGCACTCCCAGTCTGGGTTTTTTGGGCCCCCCTCGTGTATTTATAAATAAATAAATTAATAAATGAAATTTGTTCAGTTTTTTCTTCTTTATTGGATGGTATTTTTTCAATTCCAAGATAAATTTGTAAACCCCCTATTTTTCTAATCCTGTCATTTTTTTCTCCTGTATAATTTTAATGTTGGTAATTTTACTTCTATAAAAATTTCTGCTTCTCCAGAACAATATTTAAAATAAAACTGATAGAAACAATAGACTTTTTGTGAACAAAAATTAACTGCACCGAAAAGCAGTGAAAAATTTTTGTAATAATAAGGTAACACATGTAATACTGTATAGTATTTTTTGCTGTAACACTTTAAACATGGTACAATTGATCCACATAGCAGCACTAAAAGGGTTAAAAGGCAAGAAATTAAATTATCCACTTAACTTTTGATTATAAAGCATTTACAAGATCATGTGGCAGGATGCATTATAAAGATTTATTATTCCGATATTATAAATTTGAGAAATTTTATTTATTTTTTGTCATTTTTATTACAGCTGGTCAAGGAGTGTAATGAAAGTGTTCGTAGAATGGAAGAAAACTATGAAAAGTCATGTGCAAAGAAGAAAATGTCATTGGATCTCAGTTCAAAAGTAAGTTTTATTTTTTTAGCGATGTGTCAATTCTCAATATCACCAATACTTGAAAAAATAATCAGTATCAAGAATCAACGGTAAAAAGTTAATTCTTCGTTACCAATTCTCTAGTTTTTAAACATTGGCAAATTTCGTAGTATTTTCTGAGATAAAAGATTTAAATATTAATAGAGTTGGCTAATTTTGGCTTGGGAGATTAAAAATAATTGCTTTACCTTTTGAAAAATTTTTAATTTAATTTATGAAACAAATAAACTGTTATAGAATTGCAGACTCAGTATACCTGTAAAGTAACTAAAAAAATAAATTTTAAAAATACCAGAGGGTGAACAAAACTTTTTGATAATGATTTAAAAATCAGTCATCAACATACCTCTTAAATGACAAACTATAACACGCAGAATAAAATGCCTATGCAGTCTAATAGTTAGACATTTCTCTCTCCCTTTATCAACGAAATTAAAGAAATCACTTTCTAAAACTGATCTGGATGTATGGTTCCCACATTTATTGGTTTGCTAAGCCGAGTGATATAGCTCAATTACAGTCCTGCCAATCCAGAGTACTTCGAGTTATTACGAATTCCCCTTGGTACGTATGAAACAAGACTATTCACTGTAACCTACACATTCCTTACGTACTCGTCACAATAAAACAATAATACTAACGTTTCACAGAAAATTAACTAGGCACTAAAACAAACTAACTAAGGCGAGCTTAATTACTTTATCAGACAACCCTCCCAACTACGCCAGCTGCATTGGCATAGTTTGTAAAGTGCTCGCCTCTCATCAATGCGGTCTTGGTTCGAATCCCATTCAGGCACGGCATATTTTTATACGTTACAAAAAATAATTTCATCCTTGTTAGATCTTAAAACCAAAAAAAACCCTCCCAGAAGGCTAAAGAAAGCTTGCAGATTTATTGTTATCCTATTAAAGATAAATAAAAAGAAATCAGATGACTGTAATATAATTATAAACACTGATTCAAAATTCCATTAGTAAAACAAAAACCAAAAAGCACCATCAGTGGGTGGTCGGCTTCCTTATGCCATTATCATTTGTGTCAGTGTCCCCTTCTGCACATTGTACCTAATTATAATAATTTACTGTACAGACACCAATAAATAATATGTTTAAAAAGGGGGAAATTGTCTATATTATAAGAAGTTATTTTTCGTAATAGCCAAAAACGTAATAAACAAATGCGATAAGAACATCAAAACTGAAAATTAAACAATCCGTTTGGAAATGAGGTCTACATATCCTTACATTACAGCATGGTATAATTGAGACGGTAAGACCTGACGTTTGCCCTTCCACATAGAATTGTTAACGATAGTCTGTTTGTAAAGGTGGGGATGTTTGCTGTGGCATTTCTGCCACCGACGCTGTCAAAGTAACAGCTGCAGTAAATGAAAACTGAAAACATTATCCGCTTTTATAAAATTGCTTTGTTTTTATTTTATTTTTTTATCAACTTTATTAATCAATTTTCTACAAAACAAACAACCAGTGAATATAATGGTGGGTGAAAGAATGAATGAAATGACATGAGTGACATGTATGAAGAAGAGCACCATCCACTGACAGGTCTCCGATATGTTATTTAGTTACTTCTTACTAATTCATTGATTTATTAATAACATATAATAGTTTCTAAAACAGGAGATTCCTCCTCCACTTACTTCATATTTGAATGTTGTTTAGTAGATGACAGAATAAGTAAAGAATGAATAGTCACAAAGATACGAGTTTGGTTCTGTATTTCGTTGTTAGTAGTAAATGTCTTTGTTGACTGTTGACATTAAAAGAATAAACAAACCAAGCCAACAGTTTATCGCTTATTGAACCCTTCCGCAATGGGAGGCAATCTCAGTTGCTCTGGTAGTTACCAGCTTTAAAAGCCTATAGCAAACTTATTTATGAAGCGATTTGTTCGGTTCATATCAAAATTATTCCTCTTGAAGGCTCTTTAATTTCATATAAAACGCAATATCATTTATATTGTAAAACCGCATTGATATTGAAACCGCACGTTACAACACAACCGATTTTTATGTTTTTAAAATAAAAATAACCATACGTGTTGTATAAAATGCCTGTAATTTTTTCACAGTTTTCTATCGTTTAAACTTAAATGTATTGCCATCGGTAATGGCAAATGTATTGATAGCAAGGTTGAAACAATGGTTGTAAGTTGCCAAGTTACTTTTGAAGTTGTCCAAACTTCAAGACAATGTAACTTATGAAATATTTCATCTATGAAGTTTGTAGATCTACCTACTAAATCAAAATAATGCTTAGAGGCGATAAAATCAAACCTTTTTCGTCTGTTGGGGTTGTATGCGGAAATTCTGAGAGTAAACATTGTCTTTCTTTGTCAAAGCTCCCACAACCTGTTTCATGGCCTATTACAAACCCTATTCTTTTACTACTTCTACATAATATTGTATGTGTATTTGTAACTATATATTTGTTCAATGTCAATACTATTTACGTTGCAAATTTCAAACTGCAATTATAGGGCTAATGTTACTCTAAATTATATTGTAAAAGATGGTTTTATTCACGAAAATGTCTTCTACAAATTGTGTTCTGTACAATTTCATGATTAACTTAAATTTTAGCATGTTAGTCAAAAATATATAAAATCACCTGCAAATTTTTACGCGCAAAATTGTTTTGCCTCCTGTAGCTAGCGAAAAACGCAACCAATTTTTATATTTTTAAAATAAAAATAACCGTACATGTTGTATATATATATAATTATATATATATATTTTTTTTGGTTGAACGCCAGACTGTTTTGCAATTACTGCTAATGCAGACTGTGAAGGGATGAAATGATTTTTTGTAACATATGAAAATATGCGGTGTCTAAATTGGATTCGAACCCAAGATGAGAGGCGAGCACGTTACAAACTACGCCAATGTGGCCCCGGCACATGTTGTGTAAAATGCCTGTAATTTTTTCACAATTTTCTATCGATAATGGCCTTAGTTAAATGAATTTATTTGGGAGCATGTTTTGACGTAATTATGAACATTCACTATACGACGAAAAACACGCCATCGCAGAAGGGTTAAGTTGACTACTATCATACACTTGGTCACCATGTTTAGTCACTTAGCTACAATTTTTTTTTATTTTTAAATCTTTATCTAGCTGGTTCGTAGTAAACACAGTTGGCTCATTCATGTAACTTTATTTTGTACAGTTTAGTAAAATTGTGAGTGAGTTCGGTTAAGTATTTCAATTCAATTCAGTCCAAGAGTTATAGACTTGTGGTAAGTAAAAATGTTTTCAGATTTGCTGGTATCGTTTGTATTCGTTGCTGGTTGGAAAGAGATAGCCAACTTCCCCTCAAAAAATAAGTTCCCACTTCTGTGAAGCATTCCCCTTCGCAAGCGTCAGGTCCCAACAAACCTATTGTACTAGCTTTATAATAACAAAGAGGTTATTTCATCTGAAATACACTGCTACACTAATATTGAATCCCAAAATAATCTAATAATACCATGGACAACATCTGTTGATTGTTTCATGAGTCTTTTTTAATATTATGGGATCATTAATTCTAATGGATATTTCTGTGAATGGCTTACAAAGAGTTAAATAAAAGCTATAGAAGATTTAGGTATGATGCTGTCTGCATTTTGTGATTGTTAATTTTTGTTCAATATTTCTTTTTTAGGTTATCTCACCTAAGAAGTCTGTAAAAAAGGAAAAATCTTCAAACTCTAGACGCTGGTCTTTATTTACTGTTCGAGAAGTGAAAACTACAAGTTGATTTATTTTTATGATTATATTTTTTATGTATTTATGCAATGTATATTTTTTAATGTATCTGTGATAATTTTTTATTGTTGTTATTAATAAGATCCTTTAATACTTGCGTGTATTTGTTTATCAGATTTTAATTTTTTTTTTTTTTTAATTATGAGAAGTATTAATGTTATTGGATCAATTAATTGTGCAGCTGAGTAAAATCTGTATATTTAAAACAGTATGAGTTATCTTTTTTTCCAGCTCCCACTTGACTGATTCTTGGCATCTTTGTTGACGATTTCCCAAGGAAATCAGTTTTGGATTAATCAACTACTAAATGCTCACTTATTTACCTACAAGGGTTATTTGGAAAATAAGGTCCCAAATTGCTGTAGCTAATTGAACTTCGTACGATATTCCATTCTTGAGATATTTTGTTCATACTCAGACCAATCACCAAAACGTGCTTTTTTTAGGTTAAGGGGGCCTGAAAACTTGTATTTCCAGGGAAAACTCTATTTAAAAAAATCAAATTAAAACAATCATTGATAAAAACTGAACAGACACTAATTAAAACTGACTGCACTGAACCGAAACAAAACAAATTAGGAATAGAAAACCATCAACTTTTATTTCAAACATTGGTTTCTGCACAGCTTAGAAGCATGAATAAGTGTTTTTTTTTCATATCTTGGTCATTGAAATTGGTAAAAAATATGTTTTTATAAGACCACAGCATCAGTATGACTTTTCCAACTAAAGTATAAACAATAAAGTTATAGAAAACTAAAAAACCTGCAACGTTTATTTCAAGAATTTTTTTACAGAACTCTTTTATGTAAAGTTGCATTGAAAAACTGGTCATTATCAATTACTATGGGTTTGAACATTCTAGGATTTCCAGACCCTAGCCGTTAATCGAACTTGGGCCCTCCACATTGTAGGTTAGCACACTACCACCATGCTACTGAGGTGGTCACTATAGAACCTTGGTTAGTATCAATTAGTTCTTTTCCTTATTTTTCTCATGAAAATCATAGTAATTTACTTACGATTAAAATTAGGTTGTTTTTGATTTTACATTGTTTACTTATGATTTTTTTTTTATCCGAAGCAGTGGAAAAAAGTTATGTTCATTCCCCCACATTGTGGATGTAGTGATGGATTCAATTGAGGAATCCTTTTCCAAACCCAAGGAGGCTGCAACTGCCTACCAACCAAAACTCTGCCGCCTGGTCACATGATCTGAACTGCATGAACCCTCCACCTGCCTCAAAACTGTTAATGTAATACTACAAGGGAAATGGCGGGTTAAAATTTAGCTCTCTGTCCGCAGGGTCTAAAGGGAATTTTAGCCTAATTCCCCTTTCGCTGTTACTGGCCACTACTCTCATTCATCTCTTTCGTCAACTACTCAGAAAAAAGGTTTTTTTATGAGATTGAGATAGGCGGCATTTAGGGTGGGATAGGTGATCTCCCAGCATCACTGCCCGTAAATTAAACATAGGTTGTTTTTTTTATTCACATTGGCAAGACAAAGTATTTAAGTATTTCACTCCAGATTTTTTCTTATCTACATGTTTATTTTAAAGAGTTTCCTCTTTTGAATTCTCAACGTCTTTCTTTACACTGCCCGTGATTAAACATAGGTTGTTTTTTTTATTTACATTGGCAAGAGAAAGTATGTAAGTATTTCACTCCAGATTTTTTTCTATTTTATCACTTTAATAACAGAAATTTCTTATCTACATGTTTATTTTAAAGAGTTTCCTCTTTTGAATTCTCTACGTTTTTCTTAACTGGATTCAGGAGATTCCAAAGAAAGAAGTACAGGACTCTAGCAATACCTTGCTTGTTACGCTTCATGCCAAACTAACGTTAAATAACTTCTAACACAACCTTACATGTTAAAAATCAGATCATCAATGTACCAATAAAACAAATTAGTACTGAAAACATACATGAGTAATACAACCTGATAACTGGTTCAGTTCATTTAATTTTAATTCATTTAATTTCTTAGAACTATTATAACTACTTCTGGTTGTTCTCTTACTTGAAGATATCACGTAAAACATCCCAAATTGAGTTCAGCAATTCGTGGTATAAGTGTAGGGATTATAATTTTGCAGTTTAAAAACATGCAGTTTATGTGAAACATGATTGCTCGACTTAGGCCTTCCAGACTTGCTTCCAAAAGTGGCAGAAGCATTTGGCCAAGTGTAGTTAAATTTACGTTTTAATAAGCATTGCAGGTTTTTAACTTTTTATTACAAATATTGAATTAGGCCGCCTCCATATCGCAGTGGTAGCATGATGGAAGATTACCTACCACACAGTCCCGGGTCTGATTCCCGACCAGGGTCTGGGAATTTTCAAGTTAAAAAAACACCGTTAAATATCCCACTGTAGTTGCTAATGACAGCTGTTTATGCAACTTTAATAAATAAAAAAAATTATATTCAATTTTGTTACCATAGTTACGAAATTTTTTTTTTTTTTTTTAATTTAACGTCGCATCAACTGCAACTGTCATTAGCAATGACGTTGGGGTGTAACTGTTTACAATGGAGAATGAAATGGTTTTTGTAACGAATGAAAAATGCCGTGCCTGAGTGCGATTCGAACCCACAAAATTTGTTACGGAAATTTGTTTTTTTTTTAATTTTTGTTAGAAGGAAGGGTTTGGTTCATCCTTTTTTTGTTGCTAATTCATTTACCCAACATTGCTCATATAAATGACTTTTTAATTTTTTTTTTAATGTCGCATCAACTGCAATGGTCATTAGCGTTGGGGTGGAACTTTATGCGATGTAGGATGAAATGATTTTTTGTAACGTATTAAAATATGCCATGCCTGAGTGGGATTCGAACCCAGGACCGCATGATGAAATGACTTAATTTATATAAATATGAACAATCTTGGCATTTGCCTTATAAAAATTTACAATCACAATATTCTGTACGCCAAGGGATTATACTTTTGCAGTTTAAAAATATGATAATCATGACAATTGACAGTCAACTTAATTTTGAACATGTATTATCACTATTAGTATAGCTACAGAATTTGATTAATTTTTTACATAAAAGAAAATTATAGAATTGAATATAAATTTATTTTAGGTAATCTATCAGTTATTTATGCATGTCATATCGGTTAACATTAATGAGAAGGTTGGCACTGTTTGTCCTTGACAAGTTTTTGAATATTTGGTTTCAACAGTGACAAATCACACCTCAAGTCACTTTTGACATCCAGCTTTGCTTAATATTTTGAATTTATGTACGCTTACATAGAAAATCCACATTTACAGAGATATGTTGATGAAAGCTGTACCAAAAATTTTGCAGCTTTAAAAGCAATTCGTGGGTAAACATGAAAATAACTTAACTAAAAATCTTCAACATTCATGTTTGAAAAGTCCACGTTTGCTTGAAAATCAAATTTTAGGTTAATTGCTTGTTCCTGAATGTGATCATTCAAATATAATGTGGTCATGTGAAAATATATATGTGACTACAAAACTAAGTTAATTATAGTTTTAATTTCTTATTTTTTTTTTTAAATACACTCACACCTCCCTTGAAATTCTTTTACGCTTCCCATGGAGGCATGCCCACCAGGTTAAGAAACTGTCTTAAGACATGCCCCATTAGCTCACTAGTGTATCCCTTCTTCTGGTAAGATGTTTTCATATATTGCTCCTTTTTTCATCCACTTATCTAAGAACCTCTAAATTACTTATTCTGTCCATCCACCTAATCTTTAACCTTTTCTTATAACGACACATTTTAAACACTTTTATCCTCTTCTTTTCTACAGCTCCTATCACCCACTTTTCACTCCTGTATAATGCTACACTCCAAACATTGTTTAAAAAATTGTCCTATTCTGTAAAACAACGTTTGTAGACAGTAAGTTGTTTTTCATTTCAAATGACCTTCTAGCTTGAACAATCCTGTTTTTAATGTAATTTGTGTTACTACCACCCTTTGCTATATTACTCCCTAGATACCAGAATTCCCTAACTTCCTGTATGTTTTCGTTGCCTACTTTTAAATTTCCCATCTCTTCTAAACTCTCTTGCTGCTGCACAACACTTTTGTTTTGTTCTTATTAATTTTCATGTGGTAATCCTTTCTCATGATCTCGTCCATTCCATTTAAGATATCCTATAGTTCTTTCTTTGTCTCGGCTAATACTACTGTATCATTGGCGAATCTCAGTATTTTTATTGTTTCTCCTTGAATTTTTATTCCTGTGTCAAATTTTGAACATCACAGCATTGTGGAAGTTAAATTATTTGCACTCTAGTTTCAGAACTACAAAAAATAGTTCTATTTCTTATCACGTGGTCAGCAAATTATATGACAGAAGCATTAAAGAACAGAAGAGGTGTAAAATTTAAGAACGGTAGAGGTATAAAGACACTAGTCAGCGGTATCTTTTCTGAGGTAATGAATTTTATTATACCGCCAGACCCTGTGGTGAATGAAGTGAAGGTGTCATTTGCAGGGTGGAAAGTAGATGCTTTCCAGAGGGCCTGGCATGCTGATAAGCATACTTTTCCAGTCAGTGAGGAAGGCAATAGTAAAACACCTCACCCCTCGTTTTATTTAGTGAAGCCTTTAGAGGTTCAAACCAGCCTTTCGGCAGATGACCTAAACAACAAATTACAACCAAATACAATGTGTACAGAACGCAGATATTTTCTTTAACATCAGTAATATAATTAATATTCATTGATGTAATGTAACCGTAACAGTATGGAATAAGAGAGGATATTTCAAATAATTTTTGTGATAGGTAAATAATAAAAATCCTGTGAATAAGGACGGTGGGTCATTGTTGTAACATATCTGTCTTAGCAAGAGATTACTGCTTTTAAAACAAATTATAGAGTTACCCATCTAACTCACATGGTGTTGAATCAACTAGAGTGGGTATTTTACTGGTGAGTGGTCCAAGTGGTGCAGCACTAGAGAAGTCGAATTTACAACATTTAATCCAACCTAAAGGGAAAGAAATTCATTTTATGTGTAAGCAGAAATTTAGCATTAACTAAATGCTCCTTTAGGCCCTCTTAAATATTTATTTTTGAGTCTTCTGTCTGTTTCATTTTTTATGGTGTAACTTTAATACTTCAGAAGATCATAATCATGGTTTCAAAATGAAAAACTACTAATACGTAGTTGGCAGGCAAGAGGTACTTGGCTGTACTTCTTTTGATCTTAGTAAAGTTTTTAGTCGTGTTGATCATAAGACATTATTAAAAATACTGGAATCAATCCCTATCAGAAAATAGGACTTGAATGGTTACAGTCTTACCTTATTGGCACAATGTTGTGCAGAGTTAACTAGAATAAGGGTATGAATATTGTAACTGGATAGTTGAAGTAAGCAACAGAGTTTATAGTAAGCAAGCAGAAAATTGACAATCTACATTTCACTTTGATGGCAAAGTTGTAGAACAAGTACCAACATACGTTTACTTGGTCACAGTGTTAAATGAGCGGTGGGACCATTCTCAGGAAATAAAGGCCAGGATTGAAAAAGCCAGATCAGCGTTCAACCAAATGTCAAAACTGTTCAAGACACACAACTTGAACCTTGAATTGAAAATTAGACTACTTCGATGCTATGTATTTTCCATCTTGCTGTATGGAGTGGAATCTTGGATTCTCAGTGAAGCAACAGCAAAGAAGCTGGGGTCATTTGAGATGTGGACCTACAGAAAAATCCTGAGAATATCATGGACAGATAAAATATCCAATGAGAGAGTTCTTCAAAAACTAAATAAAAAGACTGAAATAATGTACACAGTCAAAAGAAGAAAATTGGAATACCTAGGACACATCATGAGAAATGAAACTAAATACAAGCTGCTGAAATGCATAGTGCAGGGGAAAGTGCATGGCAGGAGAGGTGTTGGGCGAAGGCGAATATCCTGGCTGAAAAATTTAAGGACATGGTTTTCAGTATCCACCCCTGAATTGTTTAAAGCGGCTGTCAACAAAATCAGCATTGCCAGAATGATTGCCAACATTCGGTAACGGATAGGCACTGGAAGAAGAAGAAGTTGAAGTAAAAAGTTGCCATTCCAAAGGGTTCAATTTTAGATCTCATTTTATTCCTGTTGTACCTAGTATCTAGAACAATTACCAGAAGTAATACTTATGGCAGTGATTTATTATGTGATGATGATACTTCAGTGATAAACAAAAGAGTGCATGTAGGTTTAGCTACTCTCAAAGTGAATACACGTATTAAAATTCAGTATCTTGTGTAACTCCTGAATGAACAATAAACTGGTAACCAATGAGAAAAAACATCTCATGTCTGCAGATCAAAAATGAACATAATTGAGTTTAAATTGAAAAGTGGATGCATTTGTTCATATTGTAGCGAACCAATTTTAAATTATTTAAATAATTAAAGTTCAGTACAAACAAAAATTTTAAATTGCTATTCATCTTTGAGCCTAGGGTTTTTGTTTACGTCTTGGTTTTTTAATAAACAAACGCCTAGCCTAGAGTTTATTTATTCATAACATATGTTAAAAATTAAAAAATATAAGACTTTTTATTAAAAAATACCAATTAGAAGAGGCGATCTATAAGATATTTTGATAAAAGACAGTGAATTAATTTGTCTTAAACTTTAAAAACATTTAAAGGAAACTTTATTTAATTGAGTAACATTTTTACAGTGCAATGAATTTATAAAAAACAACATAATTTTAAAGATAGAAAACTTAAAACAATAAGATAAGATAAAAAAAGACTCATTCATTTAGTAATCTAAGTAAAACAACTTATTGTTTAAAAATTTATGGCTTACATAAGCTAGAATAAATATAATAAGGACCAATAAATCTTGAATTTATAGATAAACATTTTACAGAATTATTTAACATAACTTGGTAAACTGACATTTTCATCCCTTATGGAAAAAGGTCACGTTATACAATATTAATAGGCCTAGCCGTAAAAAAGTACAAAAAGAGATGTTTCGAGGGTGTCAGACAGATCTACGTCTTGTTATTTTTTTGTGATCTTTCATAAAGTATCATCTGGATTAAGAATAATTATTAAAACAAATTGTCAGATAAATGAAGAAAAGTAGTTAGGTACAACCAACCATAATCCATTATTATAATATCGTACAGCATGCAGTATCCGAATGAGATAGCCTTATTCTTCTTTGGATAATACATTGAGTTTTTAGAATTCACAACTCAATCAGGTTTGGGGTGGGAGCAAACCACCTTACTTCATTTAGACCATTGTTTAAGAAGTTTCAATTACTTCGCTCTTCCTTTTGAGGTGAACATGATAGTTTACCATTTTGCTGACCTTAAATCTCCAAAATTATTATTGGAGAAACAAAATCTTGACAGGTGTAAGATCAGTTTTATCTTGACACATCATGTTGAAGAGTTATGGATGCTGTTTAAAATATGAAGAGCCAAGTATTTTACTGGTGAGTGGTCCAAGTAGTGCAGTGCTAGAGAAGTCAAATGTACTACAGTAAATCCAACCTAAAAGGAAAGAAAATCATCTCATGAGTTATCAGAAATTTAGCTTTAACTAAATGCTCCATTAAGCCCTTTTTAAATATTCAGTTTTGAGTCTTCTGTCTGATTATTTATGGTACCTATTACCTTAACACATTCCATGCGGATGTGGTATACCTACCACGTAAGGATTTTTGTGAGTGACGGGCGTGGTAGGCATACCACGGCAGTTCTTTTCATAAACTCTCTGTCCTTACTAACCAATTCAATATAATCAAGGAACGACTTTCACACACTCAACTCAATATATTATCCTAACTATTACTACTGAACTACGATTCTAAAACATCAGATCTACCAACTCTACTGACAAAAAACTTGAATAGTGTTTTTGAAATGTCCAAGTGGTAGTCCTACCACATCTGTCAGTCACAAAAATCTCTGCGTGGTAGTCCTACCACGTCCGTAATTCGGTGAAGCCGTTTTACGTCTCATTTAATTCTGTCGTAATCGATATTTGTCACATATATTGACACCGCACTGAATGTGTTAACATTTCAGAAGATTATCAAAAACTACACTGTTAGTGTAGTGCTTTAGTGCTGTAGTGCATTAATTATTAAATTAAAAATGTATGAGTGTACCGAGCGAGAAAGTCACATGTCCATATAGTGCTTTATACCTATAGAAAACAAACCATATTGGTGCCTTATACTTCTTGCTAAATTGGCTATTAATAATCGTAGGACATAGTGCTTTCCATTACTATTAGATAGAGCATGAAAAGTTATGACACAAACAGAATTTCGGTAAAAATGGGCATGGTGCCCTTTACCTCTGGGCCATGCATGTAATATATATATATATATATATATATATATATATATATATATATATATATATATATATATATATATATATATTATAAATTATTCTGTTAATATTAATGAAGTGTAACCAGAAGAAATATTTCAAGTTTTTTTTTGGAGAGTTTAGTTTTCTAAATACTAAAATAAACAAAAAAACATCAGTAAAAAGACAAGTGCAGTAAAAGACTGTGTTAGTCTTTAGCAATTTTTTTACAACTAGACTTAAAACGAGCTTTACAAAGCGAGCGTTTATGCATTGTTTTGTTTCTTCTGTGCAATTCTTTTCTACCTAGCTGAGAAATCAGTAACTAAGAGGATTCATGTGGAACTTGAGTGGCTACATTTTGTGTTGGCTTATCATAAATTTGCACTGGCTGATGTATTATGTCTCCTGGTACTAAAAAAACGTAAATTTGACTTACTTCTAAATAAGTTCAGTTCCCTTCGTTCATTATTACGTTTCATTCTAATTTTCTTTCCTGGGTAAATCCTGAGTAACAGTCATTTTAAGATTGTGTAAGGACTTATGATTTTTTTTTAAATTAGCAATGCCGTTGGAGATTATGGTTATTTCCTTTCCCATGTTGCCTTTCTACCCCTTTCTCTATTGGCACAGTCAGTTCTAAATTCGGTAAGCACCTGGAACAAATTATAATATTTATTAATTTTCACTTTTTGATGACTCCCATCACAACTGAGATGGGCCAACATTTACAGCCCTTCATGGAAAAGTAAGTTGCACCCTCTTAACTATGTTATTAACTAAGATAGCTGAACATGGTTTACAACTGTCATATTTATAGTGAGGGGCTGCTTTGACACACACAATTTTTCAATTTTAATCCTCTATGGGGGAGGGGTGTGGGTAACTCAAATATTTCATATGGAGCGTATGGTCTTGTGATGTGGCCACCTCTGTAGCATAATGGTAGCACGCCAGCCTACCACATGGAGGTATCAGGTTCAATTCCTGGCCAGGGTCTGGAAATTTTCACAAAATTTAAAACCCACTGTTAAAATATTCACCCCACCGTAGTCGCTAATGAACGAGCTGTTGATAAGACTTTAATAACCTAAAAAAAAATGTTAAATGTCTTGGATAGACAAGAAAAAAGCCCATAATAGTCAGGTGGAGTGTTAAATTATTTGCACTCTGTTTGCTGCAGGGCTAAAAAAATAGTTCTGTTTCTTATCAGTTTGTCAGCCAATTAAATGACTGAATCATTTAAGAACAGAAGAGGTAGAGGTGTAATTTATCTTCTCTGAAAGTAATGAATTTCATTTTACAGTTAGACCCTGTGGTGAATGAAGTGAAGGTGTCATTTGCAGAGCGAAAACCTCTACAGGTTCAAACCAGCCTTTTGGCTGATGACCTAAACAACAGACAAGAAAAAATATGTAACAAAAATCAAATTCTTACCACCATTGATATAAAATAAATTGTGACCTTAAAATATAGTTAGTAGTTGCCATAAAAGTAAAGTAGTTGGCATGTAGACCATAAAAGTAAATAATTTTGTTTTAATTTCAAATTTTAAATTTAAAAAAAATATGCTAAACTTTGTTTTGTTTCATTTTTTGGTTTTGATGACAGCTGATCAACAACGTTACCTAACTTACTTCAAAAACCAATTAAAAATATTAACTCAAAAATAATTAATAATCTTGATTTGAACTAGTTTTTAAGAAAAATATTAATTTTTAAATTTAAATTAATTTATGAAACTAACGGGTGATTCAAAAAGAGCGCCGGTTTTTAAACGGCTGGTAAATTTTTGTTTATCGGTTGGCAAAATTGTTAGACCTCATTTCTATTTCGGAGAACATTCCGATTGACGATTCAGTTGTAGTTTCTCTTGTTCGCAGTGTAGTACTCTCGCAGTCTGTGTCTAACCATGGAGAAGTTTACTATTGCACAACGAGTGTTAATCGTCAAAACATTTTACCAGAGTGAAGAGAGTTATGCGGCTACTGTCAGGCGACTTCGCGGTACTCTAGGACGTAATGAAGCACCGAATGAATCAACAGTTCGCAGGCTCATGAAAAAGTTTTTTGAGACGGGTTCAACAGTCGACCTTAAAAGTTCTGGACGTCGTCGTTCTGGCCGAACTGAGCAGAACGTTGCGTTGGTTCGTGATAGTGTGGCTGTTACCGATACCGTACGATGATTAGGGAGTTTTTGTGGCGTCATTTGGATGGAATGGACATTGACGAGTTGTGGTTTCAGCAGGATGGTGCCACCTGTCACGCTGCACGAGAAACAATGTTGTTGCTCCGTGAACGGTTCCAGGATCGCATCATTTCTCGTAATTCCGACCATCAATGGCCACCAAGGTCGTGTGACTTGACGCCTTGTGACTTTCATCTTTGGGGTCATCTGAAGTCATTGGTGTATGCCAATAAACCCCGAAACATCAATGACTTGAAGGAGGAAATTCGACGGGTTATCGGGCAAATGGAAGTCAAAACTTGTCGTGCAGTAATATCCAATTTCATGGACAGAGTTGATGCGTGCCAGCGCAGTAGAGGAGGACACATGCATGACATCATTTTTCATACATGAAATCGGAAGGTAAGATGAACTTGTTGATGTATTTATTTTCAGTTTTTCAATAAAATAAATCTCTTAATTTGATATATCAAAACCGGCGCTCTTTTTGAATCACCCTATAATTATCATTTCATAGGTAGGTAGACTATTACTAATAGCTAATCTTCTTCATCATCATCATCTTTTTCTTCTTCTTCTTCTTCTTCCAACTAAGTATTAGGCCACAGCCTGTTCCGAACTCACATACTATTATCATCTATCTCCAACTTCTCTCAGGTCTACCGACATCCCTTTTACCTTCTTGAGCATACCAGTGCACCTGCTTAGGTATCCTGTGATATGATATCCTTGCCACCGCTTTCTCCAACTTTGGCGATAATCCTTTATTTTTTCATTCAAGTTGTAAATACCCAATTCTGACCTTATTTCCTCATTCCTTATTATGTCCAAGCGTGTACACCCCTTAGTACATTGCAGAAATCTCATCTCTGCCATCTGGATTATCCACTCTTGCAGTTTTGTTGTTGTCTACGCCTCACTTCCATACAGAATAACTGGAGCTGCCATAACTTTATGGAACTTAAGTTTGGTGACCTTTCTCGCTTTATTACACAAAGTTTTGCTTAAAGTCGTGCATATCCTCTGGAATTGGCTCAATTTCTGCACTATGTTCAAATCAGAATCAAATCCCACATTAGGCCTACACCCTAAATAACGAAAGTGAGATACTCTCTACAAACCGGTTTTATCCACAACTATTTTTAAATGAACGGGATGTTTGCCCTTAAAAGCCATTATTTTGGTTTTATCAATGGAAATTTTTACGCCAAAATCTTTACACAGTATGTTTTTTTTTTTTTTTTTTGCGCCCTGGAGACTCCAGGAGGAGTATAGGACATGTCGTCAGATATAACACCTGACGTGGACCGCCCGTTGAAGATCATCTTCTGTCTCCTGCACAATCCACACGGAATCCGAGAATAAAAGTGCATTCAAATAACTACCGTCATTTAGCTTAATAACAAGACGGACGCTGGGTTTCCACGTCTTAAAAATGTAATCAATATAAATATTAAATAATGTAAGTGATAGACTACACCCTTGTCGTAACCCTTGGTTAATCGTAAATTCTTCTAAGCGTTTTGTCCCCGTATTTATATATATCCTAGTATTGGCATAGAGACTTTTAACTGCACGCACCAAGTGAGATGGGTACGTACCCCAACTCTGTCATAATCCGCCAAAGATGCAGCTAGGACACGGTGTAGGCCGTGTCCTAGCTTCATCCGGGCGTTGCAGTGCATACAATGCGTTGCGGACAAGTACGGAGGCCGTACTCGTGTCCTAACTGCGTACGATAATAACTGCTTGCGATTATTCAGTTCTAAAAAATATTCTCGAATTGGAACAGTGGCTTCAAGTTTGTCTCGCACCATTTTGTTGATGGAAAGTAGTGCAGTTATTGCTATCTCTTGTAGTTTGTGACTTTGAAATTTTGACTTCCGGTTTTGGGCCACTTTCGGTCAAAACCGAAACTTCAAACCCAATCCAGGTATAGGCCTACTACCTTTTTGTGTAGATTACGAAACCAAAAACCGTTTGTTGCTATCTCTGGTAGTTTCTGACATCTGGGTGTGTTAGACGGTATTTTCAAATATTTAATTTTGAAATAGCAACTGATGTTACGGATCATTATAAAAAAAAACATTATTAAAGGAATTTTGTAAACTGTACACTTCTTGCGCCTTACATTCACGCCGGCCGCATTGGCGTAGTTGGTAACGTGCTCGCCTCTCATCATGCGGTCTTGGGTTCGAATCCCATTCAGGTACGGCATATTTTCATACGTTACAAAAAAAATCATTTCACTCTTCACCGTCTGCATTAGCAGTAATTGCAGAACAGTCGAACGTTAAACCAAAAAAAAATTACATTCACGTACTTTCGCCGCAGTAATTAAGTGAAACAGAATAGCCTCAAATAGTATTTAGCCTATTACAAAATTTTAAATAAGTAATTATAAAACTGAAAATAAATATTTATTACTTTTTTGCGATGGCTCTGTCTCGCTTCAAATCAGCGAATATGCGATGTTATAGGTGAACACAAGGTTTACGGAAAAGTAAGAGCAATTTACAAATACGACAAATTAATTTATTTTTTGTGAAATTAAACATAAGTTAGATTATCGTCACACATCTGATTTTGTGATTAGGAGAGCAAAGACCTACATACCATTTACATTAAATGTACAATTAATAAATGGCCGTGTTAATCCTATTACATTTTTTTGTAATAGGAGAAAATATGGTTCATTGCGTAAAAACTGTGAAAAAGACATCCATATACAAATTTTAGATTATAAAAATTCATAAGCAGTAATGTTGCGAAAAAAACAAATTAAAAATTTTTAATTTAAAAGCAGAAAAAGTATAGCATCCGCTGGGACTTAAACCCGGGATCTCAGAAGTAGCTACCTGATTAGAGTAAGCAATTTAACTTAGCGAGTAAAGCCAGATGCCCTGGGTTTGAGATCCGTTACGGGTGCGCTACTTTATCCTGGATTTTAATAAAAATTTTAAATAGTTATCTACATTATATTACAGGTTTAGTCTACATCAGTGAAGTAAAGGACTAGACTAAAACTGAATAGTTATAGAAAAGTTAGTAAAAAATTACTTAAAAAACAAAACAAAAAATTAGGTCTACGCACAATAGGTCTGTATAAAAAAATTGATTAGCCATTTCTATACATTTGTCTCGTATAGGGACAAAATTCAGACCAAGTGAGGTGACGTTAGGCCTTTCTGGAAACTCTTTTTGCAGCCCGTATTCCCAGCATTTGCTCACTGCAGGCTTTTCTCCTTTCTGCTATCCACCGGGTGTTCTGTTTTTGCTTTTCATGAAAGCCCTTAAAGTCCGTAACTAGTTATTTGAATTTGGATCGGTTCATAAAGTTTGCTCGGTTTTCTCAATATTCTTTCTCACTTCTTTAAACCATTTATCCGACATCTTAGGTCTATTGATTAGTTTCGAAAAAATTTGTTTTGTCATCCATTCTATACAGGTGTCCGTAAAATTTTTATCTTCATTTTGTAATCGTTTCCATTGATCGTTCATTTACCTTGTACAGTTCTTCTTGACCTCGTAACCTACATTGTCCGTCTTCTACCTTTAAGCCTATTATCTTGCAGATGATCTTTCTCTCAAATTTCTCCGTTTCTCTTAGACCGGGCTTCGCGATCATTCGAAGGCACTCACTTACGTACAGACACATGGTATTAAAATATCTGATCCAATTGGTACGACCAACCGATTCTGTCATAGCAGAAACAACATACTGACCATGATTTGTACTGGTTGTTTACAATGTACCACGACAAAGTTAAGACCACATTTCCGCTATAGTACCCGGTTGACAGTAGGGCTACACATGAATGGGGATGTCACCATCCGATAGTACAGACCTGGAACTAGAGTCTTCTCTGATTTTTTCAAATCGCGTTTAAAGTGGTCTACGACCCACAGTTTACGATATATTTCGAGTTCTTTTTATAATTACCAGTTAGTCGGATCAGTTTCAAGAATGCACCGATTAACTCCTGAATTATTACTAAACGAAATCGGTGTCAATAAATAACACTTTGTCTCACCAGCAAAACTGGTTCTGGAATGCTAATAACTAATTGGTTTACCTCACCAATAAATAATAATATGCTAGGCAAATTTGTATTATGTATTAGTAATATTTTTGAAATATCCTCTTTTCGTTGTTTCTGGTTCTAACAAGGAAGCGTTTGGTCCATCCTCTTTTCGTTGCTAAATCATTTACGCCAAGTCGCATATATGAATAACTTAATTCTGGAAAATATTTACTCGAAGTTTTTGTTCAATGATTAAGAACAATATTGACACTTACCGTATAACAATTTGCAATATTGGAATTTTCTGTACGCCAGGGGTTATATTGTAGTGCTCTAAATAATGAAGTATTAAATAATTGTAGTTGTACATATGTTTGTACATATTTTTGTATGGGTATGTTGGCCACTCTGACGTAACACTCATAAAAGGCGCGTGTTGGCCTAATTTAATTGATGATAGTTTGGAACATCTGCAGCTAGGTCATCCCAGGTCCATCCTCCGGCTCCAGCCTCAACTACGACTAACCCAGGTGTCGTGTAGAAGATGGGATCTTCTGGTATGTAACTTGATCGCTTATTAAATATGTTATGCTCTTAGATCTGTGTCGTTCATCCAATATTCACCTAATTACCTAAACCATCTCCCCTGGTGCCGGCAGGCACTACATTGGTGGCAGCGCGCGGGATCGTTTTTTTTTAGGGGAGAAAAATATGTAATTTCGTGTTTAATTTTGTGTAGTATTTAATTTTGTTTTATTTAATTTTATTATGGATTTGTGAAATGTCTCAGGAAAGAACAGCAATCTTGGGTCAGATAGTTTATACACGTCAATTTAGTGCAATACGTGGATCGCTTTGTCGGTTTTATCATTTTTCAATTTTTCGGGAACTTAACTTAGTAAGGTCCATAGGTGTACAAGCTCATAATGGTGTTTTGGAATTAAAGTATGAATATTTTCGTACAAGGGGTAACCACTGGGTGGTCACTTTTGCAGAATTAGAATTGTATTTGAGAGATATGGGATTTGAGGTAATTTATGCTGTTTACCCGAGTTCACAGCCTTTAAATCGAGACAGTGGTTGAGTTACGATCGAATGGGGAATAGAAAGTCTAAAAGTAGTACCGAAAATCTGAGGACAAGTAGAGATAATTTGGATAATTTACCTATTGTAGACAATTTAAATACTGAGATAATTCGTATGTATCGACCGTACGGAACTAATCCCACTAGCGGTGGTTTTCGATTAGGTCGTCCAGTAGAAACCCCTACTTTTGAATCTGATCTTTTTATGCGTATTGGCAATAGGGATGCAAAAATTACTGTTTATTACGAATATGTAGATGATAGTCGTTTAAATAACGTACAAGCCTTACCGGGTATCCTTAATTCGACTGAAGAAGCAGTTTATGAAATTCCTAGAGTTAACCCGACTGTACCTAAACAGACAGCAAATGATGGTAATTATGTACCTATGAGTTCGGTTTCATCTACTTCGACGTCAGGGCTTACACGACATGTCACGGACAACCGTAAATGCTGATCCTTTGTATTTACCAATAACTGATCCTAATGCACTTATTGAAGGTTGCCAGATTTTATTACGAGCTATTTTGGAAAGGATCGTAGAAAAAAATGTTAATGGGTTTAATCGTTGTTGTGCCAGTAGTGTTGGTAGAAAAATAAAAGTAACTAAGATTGAAATTTATTTTCGAGATTAACTGAAAAATGGTGAATCAGGATGGATGAATTTTATTATTTCTTTTGTCTACTGAATTTATTATGGGTAATTATGTTGTGTCGATTGGTAGTGCTAACACCTTTACCACTGTTGTCTGCCTAGTAAAGTGCGGATTAATTAAAAATATATATATTTAAATATATAAATATATTTGTACTAGTGTATTAAGGTGAATAAATTTTATAAAATGTCACTTGGTAGTACGGGTTCAGGTAGTAATTCTAGTTCTGATACCGTAATCATGACGTCCGTAAAGGATTTTGGAACTGCCAGCTTGGTAGAATCCTGGTCGGGAGATACTGCCAAAGTGTCTGCTGTAGACTTTTTCGTCAAATTGGAAAATGCTTCTGCATTAGGGTGTTGGAGTGTCGACGATCAATTGCGAGTGTGAGGCCTTAAATTGAAAGATTCCGCTCTTAATTTCTTTACAAGTAACCCTGAAATTAATACAGCTGGAGTTCCGTATGAACGTGTTAAACAGCTTATTATAGACCGTTTTACCTTAAAAGGTGCTGACCAATTTCATTATACTCAGTTGCAATCTGCTGTTCAAGACCGCAATGAGTCGGTGGAGCAATTTGCTGATAGATTGCGTAAATTATGTCAATTTATTATCAAACCCACTGAGGATCCTACTGAACGTAGAATCTTGCAGGAGGAGGCTGAACGTAGGTTAATTGCCACATATATTTCTGGATTGTTGGGCGAAGTCGGACGACAAGTTAGACTTAAAATGCCAAAGACTATGACTGAAGCTATTCAAACTGCAGTCACTGTAACTAATGCTTTAAAGCAACCACTAAATCAAGCGCAACATGCCGCAGGAGGTGGTGTTTTCATGGTACACCGAAATAATCGTGTTTGTTTTAATTGTAATCGACCTGGACATTTACAAAAAGATTGTCGGGCTAGGTCTCGTACAGGTGATCAAAATCGTAATTTTCAATGACCTACTGGGTCTAATGGTCGTTATCGACAGAATTCTAATGTTACTGATTTACGTTCTACTGCTAATAATCGAGGTGAAGGCACTAGTGGTCAGGGTGGTGGTACTGCTAAGACAAATGTTCCGAAATTTGGTGTTGAATGTTTTAAGTGTCATAAGAAAGGGCATGTTATGAAGGACTGTAGGTCACCGAGTTTTCAGAAACGACCGGTGACGAGCGCCCTGCCATCGGATCGTCTAAATACGCGCAATCTGAGAAATTAGTTTCTAAAAATGTGTGTGGTGTGTTTCCCGGTGATGATGTTGTAGTACAAGTTTTAATAGAAGATCAACGTAGTTTAACGATAGTTGATACGGGAGTTACTGTAACTTTAATTAAGGAAGCAATTGCAGGGAAACCAATTATTGAAACTGACTCAGTTATTAAGGGCGTAACAGGGGATAACATTAACGTTAGTCAGGCGCAGAAATTAACTTTAAAGATAGGAACCAGTGTTTGTGAATGGGATTTTTGCATTGTACCAGAGTTCAATGCCCCGTATAGTGGTGTATTAGGTAATGATATTTTGTGGAGCCTGCAGGCCGTGATCGATTTTAGATTTGGTTGTATAACAACTAGAGGAAGTAGAGAAGCAGTTCTATTTGTGGATGTGGAAGGTTTAGCTCGAGAAACCTCTCCACCTGAGGTAGGTGCAGGGTCGTCCCAGGAATTGGCCACTCCTAGGGTCGGTATCCTGCGTAACCCCTCTGCCCGTCCGCAAACTAGAAGCCACGCGTGGAAAGTTGTTGTTACAAGTGATGTGTTAATAGGACCTAGGTCAGAGATGATTATTGAGTGTAAAGTGTTGAAGTATGGGATATCCCAGGGATTACATGTTGTTGATTATATTGAGGGCACCAGTGAGGGTGTCGGCACATTGCGCAATGCTGCCAAGGGTTATCCAGGTAAAAGCAGTGGCGTTTTACCTGATGAATTGCTAGTAGAACCAACTACCTTAGGGAAGCCCGGCATTGAAATTGCCAGGGTGTTGGTTGGGTTAACCCGTGTCCCGAGTGACGTTAAGGTTAACCCTAGCGTTTTGTTGAAAGTGATGAATTATAGTAAGGAGCCGTTGATGCTCAGTAAGAATATTGCCGTGGGGACGGCGTTCCCGTTGTTAGAGGTACCAGGACGAGTTCCTGAGGTGTTGTGTAATTATGATGTTAAAGCAGATATCTGTAATTATTGTTGTTGTGTATTTAATGGTAGTCCTCGCGAGGAAGATGATTCTTTGGTAGAACCAGGTTTGAACTCTGTACAAAACACTGATGAATTAGAAGAAATTATTAAGGATAAATTAAATCATTTAAATGCTTATGAAGAATCTTGTATAGAAGCTGTCTTACGGAATTATAGTAGTTTATTTTATAATCGCACTTCTGAATTGGGCTGTACCTTAGAGGTGGTACATTCGATAGATACTGGCGAGTCGGTACCTATCAAGAAAAATCCCTATCGGATACCTGAAGCTTTAAAACCCGTAGTTCGTAGTCAGGTACAAGAAATGTTAGACAAAAAGGTCATAGTTCCATCCAACTCACCCTGGAGTTCACCAATTGTTTTAGTTAGAAAACGGAGTGCGGATGGTACCCCACAATATCGGTTCTGTGTTGATTTTAGAGGTCTAAATGCCATCACGAAAGGGGATGCTTATCCTTTGCCGCGAGTGGACGAGACTTTAGATAGTTTAGGACAGTGTAATTATTTTTCCACCCTTGATATGGCATCCAGCTTTTGGCAAATGTTCTTAGCCAAAGAAGACGCCGAGAAAACTGGGTTTAGCTTACCTACAGGGGAACACTATCATTTTGTTATGATGCCATTTGGTTTGAAAAACGCACCTGCTTCCCTCCAGCGCTTGTTTCTGGTAGGAATACGAGGTGTTGAAGCATTTGTTTATTTAGATGATATTATTGTGGTAAGCCGCACCATAGAAGAACATGCTGAACGGTTAAGTCATGTCTTAGAACGGTTTAAACAGTCTAATTTGTATTTACAACCTTGGAAATGCAATTTTGCTAAAACTGAAGTAAACTATTTAAGTCATGTTGTAAATTCGAGCGGGGTTCACCCTGATCCTGCCAAGGTGGCAGCTGTAAAAAATTTTAAAACTCCTACTAATATAACCGAACTTAAATCCTTCTTAGGATTAGTCGGGTATTACAGAAAACACATTCGGAATTTTTCTCATAAGGCCCTGCCTTTACATGAGTTGTTAAAAAAGGATGTTACGTTTAATTGGAATGAAACCCGCGAGAAGGCCTTCCAGGAGCTAAAAGAGGCCCTTTGTAAGGATCCTGTTTTGAAATTTCCCGATTTTTCAAAAATGTTCATTTTAAATATCGATGCATCTTCTCATTGCGTTGGTGCAGTCCTGTCACAAGAGTATGGGAATGATGAACACCCTGTAGCTTACGCCAGTCGTCAGTTGAATTCTGCTGAACAGAAATATTCTACAACTGAACGGGAAATTTTAGCGCTAGTTTGGGCTACTAAACATTTTCGTTGTTATTTGTTGGGCGTTCCTTTTAAAGTGATTACCGATCATTCCGCTTTAAGGTGGCTTTTGAGTCTACGGGACCCCTCATCTCGCCTAACCCGTTGGGCTTTGCGTCTTTCTGAATTCACCTTTCAGGTTGTCCACAAACCTGGGAAAAATCATGGAAATGCCGACGGTCTCAGCCGGTCTGTCGGTAGTCTTAGTACTCATGATAATGTAGCCGGTAACGTTTACTGCATGGTAGCCTCTTCGGGTACCGCTACACCTTGTTTGACACGTCAACGAATATTACAGGAACAGAATTTAGATTCCTACTGTATAAAGTTAAGAGATAATCTTAGAAACCATGTTGGCGAAGAAGGATTTCAAAATTTTATAGTTGACGAGGATGGTATTTTGTATAAGACTTTAAATCGAAATGCTTTGAATACATATTTGCCCGTCATACCCAAATCAATTGTCCCAGACATTTTAAAATTTCACCATGACGCTCGTTTTTCAGCACATCAGGGCATTAAGCGAACGCAAAACTTTTTACTTTCACGATATTTTTGGCCTACTCTTCGGAAGGATGTTGAAATGTATGTTAAAACATGTTTGTCTTGTAATCAAAGGAAAAAGGGTAATCATAGTATGGCCCTATGGGTCTTTTTGATACTGTGCAGGAACCGTTTCAGTTAGTGAGCATGGATTTGACTGGACCTTTCACGATTAGCAATCGGGGAAATAAATATATGCTAACTTTTATTGATCATTTAACTAGGTTTTGCGAGGTAATACCACTAGTAGATCAAAGTGCAGAGTCGGTAGCTAAAGCTTTTGTACATACCATAATTACTAGGTATGGTACCCCTTCTAGTTTATTGACTGATAGAGGTGCTAATTTTGAATCGCAGTTGTTCACTGAAACCTGTTCTTTATTAGGTATAAAGAAATTACGTACGACAGCTTATCACCCTCAATGTAATGGAGAAATAGAAAACTTCCATAAAATACTGAAAGATATGATATCTCATTATGTGAATAAAAACGGTAAGGATTGGGATGATTATATTCCTTATGTACTGATGGCATACCGGAACACACCTCACACTGTTACTAATATGAGTCCTTATTATATGTTATATATATGGTCGTGAAATGAGATTACCGTTGTCGGAAGACTTAGATGCAAATTTAACTACTAAATCGATACCAGATATTAATGTGTATGTACAAGTGTTAAAAGACAGATTGCAGGAAGCTTATCGAATAGCTGTTAGTTGTACAGAACAAGCTCGTATTCGAAATAAACAATATTATGATAAGGGTAAAAAGTTATTCCCTTTGCAAGAAGGCGATTATGTTTTTTTATATAACCCTCTGTTACGGACAGGTCCCCAACGAAAATTTGCTAAATTATGGACAGGCCCATATTTAATTTTAAAGAAAATAAATGATTTAAATTTTGAAATTAAAATTAATAAAAATAAAACTTTGATAGTGCACATAAATAGGCTGAAGCCTAGTTTAATTGATATGAAAAGAAAAACGCATATGAATGCTAGCGACCCACACAATGGTGATAAGACTAGCCTTCCTCAGTCACAGGATGCGGATGGTTCACAATTATGTGATTTTAATTCGCATGAAAATTGTGATGTATCACAAAATTTATACAGTAAGTCTATTTCCGTTCCAGCGACTGATAATATTGTTTTACAACCGCTTGAATTAAATGCTAATAATATCAACGACAATAATAAAAATGATAACAATAAAAATAATATTTCTGAAATAAGAATAGAAGAATTAAATGAAACAATTCCCTCGAACTCCAACACTTAGCCTATTCTAAATTTTGTTCACCTACTAAATTGTAACCTTTTTGAATACTCGACTATCCACATGTACTGAAGTCGTTGCTGTAAAGGCCTCTTTGTTTATCATCTTTCTAACAGTATTTCATATGTATTTATAAATTTTTTTTATTTTCATGTATGAAAATGTGGTTTTCATAGTACTTAGTATTTTAATTTTTTGTTAATTAAGTGATTAATCGTATAATGTTGTAGTATTTTCTGCTACTATTGAGTAACTCTAGTCTCTTCATGATATGTCTTTATTGTTGCTCAGAATTGTTAGTAATAATATTATAATATTTGTATTTTTATTTAATTATGTATTTCAGGTTTCAACTTACACTTTGTATTTTTTATTCTGTTATTGTACTTATATTATTAATTTACTTGTTTAGTTATTGGTAATCTATTGGGTCCATACCTGCAATTCGCTCTGTAGGGTTGTGATAGAATAATGAAATAGGGGAGAGACTATTGTCTGATACGCTTATTTTATTTGTATTTAATTTTATATTTAGTTTTTTCATTTAGGTTCACAATTATATATTATAGGATAGGTATTAATTTTATTATACTTTACATTATTATTTTTTAAACCTTTTATTACTTTAATTATTTTATGCTTTTAACGAGTTCGAGGGATAACACCTGCCATGAGGTGTCACGGGCAACATGGATTTTCAGCACCCGTGCTTGTATCCCTCTATTTAGTACCGCCATTATTTTTTTATATATTAAAAATATAAAATATACCATTAAAATATGGGTAATTTTATAATATATACATATCTACCTCAATTAATTTTTTAACTTTTTGAATTTCAATTTTTGAATTTGCTTAATAATAGGTTTATTTTAGTATTTACTTCTTTTAGGATTTAGGTTGAGGACCTTTACGCTTCGACGTTCTTGTACGAGAACATACTTATATACTTTATACTATGTAATCATGTTTTTTTTTATTATATGTATGTATTTTTGTTTATGCTATGTTTTGTTTAGTATATAGTCCCATCGACTGATTTGATGTACCTGCACGGCATTTGGGTTCTTCAATTTTACATTTTCTTTGGGTTTTGTCATTGTTTCGTTTTCTTGTTTTGTACGGCTTTGGAAAGTTGAACGCCTTTCTCTTAGGCGATTCACCTTTCTTTTTAAGGGGGGAGTAATGTAGTGCTCTAAATAATGAAGTATTAAATAATTGTAGTTGTACATATGTTTGTACATATTTTTGTATGGGTATGTTGGCCACTCTGACGTAACACTCATAAAAGGCGCGTGTTGGCCTAATTTAATTGATGATAGTTTGGAACATCTGCAGCTAGGTCATCCCAGGTCCATCCTCCGGCTCCAGCCTCAACTACGACTAACCCAGGTGTCGTGTAGAAGATGGGATCTTCTGGTATGTAACTTGATCGCTTATTAAATGTTATGCTCTTAGATCTGTGTCGTTCATCCAATATTCACCTAATTACCTAAACCATCTCCCCTGGTGCCGGCAGGCACTACAATATATAATTTGTAAGATTATAATCTTGCAGTTTAAAAATATTGAAAATCATCCAAATTGACATTCGAAAAGTCGGCTGTCAATTTGAATGTTGTTTCTTCGGGATTAATTTATGACACGAGAAAAATTAATTTAAAATAAATTTTGCATCTTATAAAATCACAACGCTCGCCCCGTATGTTCACGTGAGCCGTCAATATTTTAAAAGATTATGGATACAATTCAGTTAGTAAGTCTGTCTGTTGTTGCAGCCATAAGTTAGATAAAACCAGATTTCAGCTATCGTACCCGGTAGCTGGTACAAGTGAATGTGGATGTGTCCATCCGATAGTACAAGACCGGAAGTAACTTTTTACTCTGCTTTTTTTAAAATCGCGTGAAAAATTCTCTATGATACACCGTTTTTGACACGTTTGGATTTCCTGATTACAATTAGCACTTATTCGGTTACGACGGCACTACTTAACTCGTATTACCAAACCATATCTCAACGAATATTCCCTTGTCTCGCCAACAATTTTGTTTAAGTGAATTTGTCTTCATATCGCCTCCAAATGTGGATAAAAGTCCGATCATACAATAAACTACAGGTTTTGAATGACTAAGGCATGCATCCTATTCTAGCAGAAACAACTTACTCAGCATTTACCGGCTCTTCCACATATTACGATGACAAAGGTAACACCCGCTTCGGATATCTTACCCTGCTGACGTTATGGGTGTTTGCGAATCTTTACATACGAACGTACATAGTGGAAAGTAGCTTTTTATTCTGAAAAAACAATATTTCCAAAAACAATACGGATATTGAAATCGAGTTTACACCAAAAATACTCGGTTTCAGCCGACTGAACCTTTAGCAATTTTGTGTGTGAGTGTTTGAGTGCTTGCGTGCGTGCGTGCGTGCGTGCGTGAGTGAGTGAGTGAGTGAGTGAGTGAGTGTGTGAACAAAATATTTTACGAAGTTGAAACTTATACTTAAGTTAAATAACACTACTGGACCCGACACGAACCTCAAAATCGGTCCTACGGAAGTAGTTGTTAATTCCTGCAATTTGTCTAGTATTAATTAGTGGTTTTCTGTTTTTTACTCATCAAAACCCGTACAAAAATGGGGTTTTTAAGATTGTAACCTCAGTATGCAAGTTACGGCAAAAGTATATAAATAATTAATGATATAGAAAATTAAAAGATCTACAACTTTCATTTGAATCATTTTTGTACAAATCCTAGTTAGCACCAAATAGTGATTTTCCGTATTTTTAAGTTCTACCGAGGTTGATTTTCATTTAGCGTCATTCGCTCATGTTTAAAATTGCGTCTTATTTTATATATTACATTGTTTACTCATGATTAAACTTAGAAAAATGCAACTACCAAGCAATAGTTGAAATTACCACCATGTGGACAGCTCATTAGTTTATTTGCTGCTCCTTCTTCTACTAGGCCAAGAACTATTATTCGGCATGCCGATGATGGTACGAAAATTCACCAGCATTTCTACAGAAAATATTAATTTTAATTTTGTTTTGCTAGAGTTTTACTTGCTATTTCTATTAAATTTATACAGCATTGTGAGAACTATAACAATTACCAAAAGCTTTAAGTGAGAGTGTCATAGCTTTATAATTTTTACCATCTATATGCGAACAAATTATCTCAAGAACGGAATATCGTATAAAGTTGAAACTTGGAATTTAAGTCTTAATCATTAACTTAAAATCTTGATTTTAATTTGTGTTTGGTTCTAGAGGAGCCATCCCCATTTAAATGGAACATCTTCGTGCCCTTGGAATTTATTCCGAAGGGTTAGTAAAGACTTTATCTAAGATAGGTGTTCTTTCATCTCTCGATACAGACTTGGGCCATATGAACCATTGATCGTTGAGGTCTCTTTACTCTTTTGTTAAATTTTAAACTAACTTTATTTTTTTAAATGTAAATTTCGTTTCAACTTGCAATTTGTAAATAAAAAAATATCGTGTGAAACACTCATACGACTTTCTCTTGCCAATGCAAATAATGACCAATTTAATAACCTAATAGCAGTAATAAAACATTAGAAAAACAAAAAAACTAACCTCAAAAAACATAACTTTATTTTAATCATGAGTGAAAGACGCAAAATGAAAATCAACCTCAGTTTGGCTTAAAAATACGGAAAATCACTCTTTCACGCTAAACTAGGCTCTGTAGAGAAAAAAGCTCTAAATAAAAGTTGTAGATCTTTTAATTTCCTATGAATTGATTTTATACACTCTTGTCGTAAAATGCATATTAAGGCTGAAAATTTTAAAAAATCGATTGTTTACACGTTTTCGTGAGAAAAAACAGAAAATCACTAACTACCGCTAAACTAAGCGTTATACAAAAAAATGTTTGAAATAAAAGTTGTAGGATTTCAAATTCTCCACAACTTTTATTATATATTTTTGCGCTAAAATGCATAGGTAGTCTATTAAAGTCGCAATTTTAACAAAACATTTTTTACTAGAAAACAACCTCCCCAATAATTTTAGCAGACATGACGCCTATCCTATATTGTAGAGCATGACAAATGTAGTAAATGACGCGATTTTTAAAAAAAATAACCGTTTTTGAGAAAATCGCAAAAAAGTGAAAAATGACACGAATAAACTACTACTTCCGGTTTACCGATTTTGATGAAAATGTTCGCGTCGGGTCCGGTAGTAGTATCTAACTTAAGTTTCAAGTTTCAAGTTCGTACGATGTTCCGTGCGCACGCGCGCACACACACACACAGACCAATATTTTTGAGCGCGGCCTTGAAAAGGTAACGTGAGGAAAACTTATCGGTCGTTTGAAAAAGTGCACACGTAAAGCGAATGAAATTATTAACAGAACGTAAATATTATATTTTCTGTAAAAAAATTTATTCTAGTTGGATTATCCGTTGTAAAATTACCACAGTTCAAATTTCACAACTGCGCGTGCGCGGCGCGCATTGCATGATAATAAACAGCGCTCGTATTCTACTACTAGAACTCGTGCATTTTGCTGAGAGCCGTGGAACAGACATGCGTATTAGCAGCCGAACATTCCGTTCCTCGACTTTCCAATCACATATAGTCACGTAGGCATACGTAATCAATCCTGTGCTTAATCATGCACAATATCAGTATTTACAAAATCCCTTTGTTTGTTTCCAAAGTCGAATGGCTGATACCCATTATGCCATTTTAGTAATAGCGTCAGGTTTTTTTAAACTATATTTTTGGTTACCGGTGGTGGCCTACCAAAGCATATTATTGCATGTATGCTTGGAGCAAAATTTTAAACTGTAATTATTGGTTTAACGTTTGTAATTTCTTACTTTTCTTTGGATGTAATATTTTCGTCGTATAACGTAATTGTTTATTTATATTTATATTTGAGTAATAATACGTATATTAGTCACTATAAATGTGTATAATTATTGTAGTATTATGTTATAGGCCCTACTTCGATTCAATAATACAAAAATGTAACTACTGTAATACTATATTAGTTACATTTTTGTATTCTACTGCTTATTCCTATTCTTTTTCTTCTTATCTATTCAGAAAATTCTTATTCTATTAAGAATGATAAAAATAGTACTAAGTTCCGCGTAACCAATAAATACAAGTAACGCATGAGGTCTAGTTTAGCACGATCCATACTGTACTGCATGTAGCGGTAGACTCGCAATTTTTGTTTCACAGCTCAGTAAAATGCATTAGCTATACCATTACCTTATCAGCACAATTTATCTGAACGAATGAATGTATTGAAATCTCAGTTTAGGAAAATTCTTAGTTACTAAAACGTGGTTCTAAGTACTTGCATAACTTTACGCAGTGAGTTCAAGGTCTTTGCAACCCGTATCTAAAAGATAGATGTGTGTATCTCCTGCACTTTCTTCATCCTCGTTAGTAGATTTCCCGTCAATTTCATCGTTTTGATTTACGATTTTATCGATTTCGTCTTTCACTACTCCGTCATTAATCCAACATTTCTCTTCAATTTTCATCACATGTTGGACATATCTTTTCCAGTCTTCAGATGAGACGGAGTTAAAGGTCATTATTTCTTGAAGGCGATCTACAGAAAATTCACCAATGATGTTTGTTGCCTTTATCTTCCTCGTTTTACCTTAGCCCATGCCAGTTGAATCGGGTTTAATTCGCTCATATAAGATGGCAATCGTATAATGTGATTACATGCGCTAATGCATTAAATGTGCATGGTTGTAATTGAATAGGCCTATGACGCTTAAATCCTTGTAACTCCTAACGGTTCGTCCAATTTAAATAATACTTTCACTAAAAATTAATTGACAATTTTCTCTTTATTTTATTTCTGCATCTGAACAGTTATCTTAAAGACCGAAAAGTTTCTCGCATGCTGACTTTTTTTATGTCGTGTTTCGCGATTTTACAAAATTTATTTATGAAATACCTCTTAACTTAGGAAGTAATGATTTTTTGTTAAATTTTATTGCATCACCGTTGATCACGATTAATACAGAACAAACCTGCAACCTGCCACACATTTTGTTAATCCGTGAAGTAGTTGTTGAACAATGACGATTTATTTGAATAAAATACGGGATTTTCTTCAAAAACAAAACGTTTACTAAATTATACATTATTTCAAGCGTGTGTTTTACGTATATAAGCGTGTGTTTTTCGAAATAATTTTATAGAACAAAAACATGCAAAAATGTTTTTTTGTTTTATAAAAATACGCCATATTCGACAATTTTAGTTACTTAAAAAATTATATATGGATTTACAATCTGCATATTGTTTTTCTCTACCGATGGCTATCAAGTTGTAGACAGACAGTATTTTTGCCTTAGAATGCGTTTCGATTGAATTGAATTGTATCCATAATATTTTAAACTACTGACGGCTCACGTGCAGTTACGGGGCGAGCGTAATGATTATATTATAATATTATATAATATATTATATTATTTATATATATATATATATATATATATATATATATAATATATATTATAGCGGGGGATTTACCTCTCTGTAGTATCAGCTATTTTGGAATCTTCTTTTACTTCTATTAACTGATTTATTTAAATAAATATTTTTTTATTACCTACAAAGTAAATATTAAATTTGGTTACCGTAGTTACGGAAATCTGTTTTATTATAAAATTTTTGTTGGAAGCGTTTGGTTCATCCTTTTCGTTGCTAATTCATTTACCCAACACACAATATTCTGTACGCAAAGGGATTTTAATTTTGCAGTTTAAAAATAATGATAATCATGAGAAAATTGACAGTCCAAAATACGAGTATTTTGGATTGACAATTTTCATGATATGGTTTCTTTGGGGTAAATTTATGGCATGAGAAAAATTAAGTTAAAATAAATTGAAAGGTATTACAAATAATATCTATCAATTTATTTTAACTTCATTTTTCTGCGTGTCTTTTTTGTGCGTGTGAATTTCACTTTCGACTTGGGAATTTTTGACGACTGTTGAAATTCACCTAAATTTTTCCAGGTAAATTTTGCCATAATGAACTTCCTTATTGAATTTTTTAAATTTAAATACCAATATTTGTTAATTTAAATTTTGGTTCAGAATTTTGGTTTTTTAAAATATTTTGGCTTGTCTTTTTTTTCTTGATCCTTTTGGTTAACAATTAATACGGTGTTTGATGTAAATTTTTAATTCCTAATTTATCTCATTAATGTGAATAATTTGATTGAATTTTTATTTCCTTTATTTTCGGGGATGTAGGGTTTAACTGCAACTAAAACCTACACCCGACACTAAGTCATTGTTCAGGATATTCTTGTATCCTTTTCTCAGTTTCAGTCTTTCTTTTTTTGGACTTTAAATAAAAAAATAATCTGGTGTAAAACACTCACACGACTTTCTCTTGCCAATGCAAATAATTAACAATAAACCTAACAATAGTAATAAAACATTAGAATTAAACAAAACACTAACCTCAAAAAACATTAGTAAAATACGCAAAATTAAAATCGACCTCAGTTTGGCTTAAAAATACGGAAAATCGCTCATTCATGCTAAACTGTACAAAAAATGCTTTAAATAAAAGTTGTAGATCTCTTAATTTCCTATAAATTTTATTATATACACTTTTGTCGTAAAATGCATTTTTAGGCCGAAATCTTAAAAAAATAGATTTTTCACGCGTTTTCGTGAGAAAAAACAGATAATTGCTAATTGCCGCTAAACTAAACGTTATACAAAAAAATGTTTGAAATAAAAGTTGTAGAATTTTTAATTCTCTACAACTTTTATTATATAAAATTTTGCTCTAAATTGCATATTAAAGACGTAATCTTAAAAAAACTATGTTTTTACGTAAAAACAGCCTCACCCAGAATTTCAGCAAACATGACGCCTACCATATCTTGTAGAGAATAAAAAATTGAATAAACCAGGCGATTTAAAAAAAAATCGTAGGACCAGTTTTTGAGAAAATCGCAAAAAAGTGAAAAATTACACGAATAAACTACTACTTCTGGTTGACCGATTTTGATGAAAATGTTCGTGTCGGGTCCGGTAGTGGTATGTAACTTAAGTTTCAAGTTTCAAGTTCGTACGATGTTCCGTTCTTGGGATATTTTGTACACACACACACACGCGCGCGCGCGCGCGCGCACACACACACACACACACACAGACCAATCGCTAAAAACATGTTTTTTGGGTTCAGGGGGTCTGAAAACGTATAGATCCGGTGAAAACTCGATTTCGAAAAATCGACATGAAAACAATACTTTCCTTCCTATATATTCATATAGGCAAAAGAAAGTAATAAATAAATAAATTAATTTTAACTATTTGATTACGTTTAAAAAAAGAATCAAACTAAGATTTAGTTAATTCTATGTTCTTTGGTAAATCACCCGATTGTTCAATTCTTTGTTTTTGAGCCTCGATAATTCCTATTTATACGTTTTTTTCAAATCTAAAATTTTTTTATGTACTTTTGTTTTACTTAATTTCTATTCTAAATCTTAGATCTCTTTTATTCCGGTTTTTTTCTTAATTTTTTGTTTCTTTTTTTTCAAATTCATTTTTTTTTATTTTGGAACTTTTTTTGTTAATTCTGTAACTCTGTGGTCCCCTTCCTAATGCTTTTGTTAGGACTGGTCAGTTTTGTTTTGATTCGATTTTTCGGATGATTTGCCAACGAACATGAATAACCATAATTTTTTTTCATTTTTTTTAACCATTAAATTAAATTTTTTTTATAAAATAAAGTAATATCTAATGTTCATTACCTAAAAGTTTTTTTATTAATAATATTTTTTTAAGTAAAGATTTTTTTAGTTTCCCTACCTATAAAATTAATGTAATTTCCGTAAAAATTCATTCAAAAAAATAATAGTTCGTATTTATATTCTGTTTTCTTTTATTGATTATTTAATATTTCTAAGAACTTGTTTTTGTTTTGTAATTAAAATATTTGTGAACGTTTAAATAATTTATTTGATCATTAACTAGTGTTAGTTTATAAGTTTATTTTATTCACTATGCTATTCATTATTAACGTCTTAGGCCAGTTCAGTTTTGGCTAATAATTTTTCTTTATATTTTTTTTATTCAATAAATAGCCTACATTTAAGTGACTCATTCTTGTGTTGTTTAATGAATCATTTATCTGACCCGGCATAGATTTTATTATCTCGCCTCCGCATTTTAGTTTTTGTGTTGCTCTACCGTAAATTCTAGCTTTGGGGTATGGTTTCTCCTGGTCGTTTCCATACCTGGTTCTTCTGACCATGGTGGTAGAGTTTTTGTTTGCACCTTGTGCTACAGCCCCCGAATGTATCAGTTTTGAGGTGTTTCATTTCAGCTGGCTGGTGTGATACGTCTTGACTGGTACAGTTTATTTTTTAGTTGTTTTTTTTTATTTTATGTCCGGAGAGGTTTGTTTCTTTTACATAAATTTTGGTTAAAGCAGCCGTTCGCAGCTGTCTGTTACCTTACATAAATTGGTGGAATGCGCTAGTTTTATTTAAATGATTTATTACACAATGCGCTATACTAGTTTTACTTAATATTATTGTATTTTGGGAACTAATTTACTAATAACGTGTAAGAAAATTTTCAGGTTCCGACTGATTTATTTTATGCAGTTTTTTTTTAGTAAATGCATATTTTTTATTTTAAATTCTTACTTCAAGGTCTGACGCTCGTTTTACAAAATTTCTTTTATTCAAACAGTTCAAATTTGTCTCCACTATAGTCTAAAGTTCTGCTTTGTTAGTTCTAGTCTACACCCTAGGCCTACTTCAGTTATCTGTTCCATCCCTAATCGCTGCCATAAACTTGAAAACCTTTTTTTCTTTCATTGTCGCTCAGGCTTTTGTACACCACCTTTGCTCGATTTTTCCCTAGTCGGGTTTTTTCCAAGTTGTTACGTTATTTCGTGCAATGCGTTCCTAGTTGTAGGTCGAAGTATTTCTTGCTGTGCATACAATTTATTGTTAACGTCGTTGGTGTTATTCTGTGGCAGAAACAAGTTGTTTTTTAGGTCAATTTCTTCTCTGCGTTACCATTTGTATAAAGGTTTTTACGTATCTTAATTTTTAAGTGTATTTTAAATGATTTTTTTACATTCAGCTTTACTGGGAATTTTACCTATACGGTGGTTGCACAATAAATACAGCACCATATAGATTGTGCTGTATTTATTTTTTAAATTAAGCTTCCAGTTTAGAACTGTTAGACAAGCTTTCATTTTGGTGTTAAAATTGTAATTGTAAAGAAAATTGTAATTATTTTTGTAATAAATACAAGAATGTTTTCAACTTGGCAGATTGTAAAAATCTGGACATTAGAAGTCCTGTTTATCACATTTTACAACTTCGAAGCAAATAACACTATCACTAGAGTTATTATTATTTGATGCTACCATATACTTTAGTACAGGCTCTGTTTAATGTAACTTGTATTAAATCACCTTTATTTTATTAGGTTATTCTGTGTGTATTTCTGGTCATTACAGTTCCAGACCAGCCTGTTTACAGCTGTATACACTACAGGCTGTGCTAAAATTTTTATTTTAACTGGTGGTTTCAGTATTTAATTTTCGGATTTTTTTCAAGTTACATTTGAAAGTCCGACTGTTGTTTTTGCATATTACAAATACCACTATTTTATCCTGCAACTGCAGAACACAAAACCTAGTCGCCAATCTTGATTTTCACAAGCTTGGCTACCATAACTTCATTAACAGTAAAGACTGTATTTTTTTAATATTAATTTTGGTTTTAACAGTTGACTAAAAATCACTTATGTTACAGTAATATTATCTAATTTATTTGCTTATGCATAACATGGGACATTTACTTATAATGTGTACAATTTTTTTCCGGGAATTGCTTATGCTGATATCTTCATTCATATGCGTGTCAGTTCATTTCATAAAGTCAGTAATCGCTGGGTCACAATAACACATCATAGTGGTGGACATCTCTAGTCATCAATCATCTCATAATAGTCTTCACGATCATTCATATCACCAGGGTTGCACACTAAGTATCACTCGATGTTTTGTCAGTATCATAACATTTCATTACTTTTTTACATTCTATTTTGTGTACGTTTTTCTTTCGAATTTTTTTCAGTTGTTTTCAAATGAATGATATTAGATCAATTCAGATTAAATCGTTAAACTTCGATCAGGCTAAGGTCATAGCATCTGCGCATAATAATATATTTGTTCCACTGAAGGCCGATCTCGAATACCTTCGAGGTGTACTTCATCTTCGCGAGCATCTCTTTCAGTTTCCTGATTGCATTCAGGAGAACAGAGACCACGCCTTGAGTTATCTGATTGAAAACGCTAGCATCCCAGCCGAGTTACTTTAAAGGGTGAACATACTCAAAATATGAAAAACTTTCCCTTATGAGTTGCAAACCCGATTTTGTTTTTGGAAGTTAGAGTTAAAAAAAAGATAATTTTCCATATAATATGATATAAAAAATTTCCACCCAGTAGCCTTTTAAGGGGTGGGGGATGAAATATCAGTGTGTTTTTGGAAAAGCTGTTACTTATTTTGTATTTGACCTATCAGTCTAATTTTTTTTTAAATTAAAGATAAAATTCTGTTCTGTGATCTGATGAAATAGTTTTTTAAAATCATATAATCTGAATTTTTAAAAATTTTTTTACATCAACGAAAAACTACAACTTGTATGTTTAAGTCTAAATAAAAAAACAAATTAAGGTTACTTTGTAATTTCCCTTCATCAGATCATAGAACTAAGTCTTCTGAACAATTTAAAAAAAAATTATTGCTCTATCTTTAACAGAAAAGAAGTTATGATTTTCCCAAACTTCAAAAAACAGAAAATGTTTTATTTTTTAGATAATTGAGGTAAAAGTCTTACTAATTGTGATGTAGTTCAGAATTCTCCTGCAATATAGGTTACATACTGTTAGTGCATTCGGTTAGTCATACGGTTAGTGATGCACTCTAATGATATTATCATCAACTAAAACAGAATGAAACGCATTTCAAAACAAAAAAAAGATCATGGCTCTATCTTGTTTCGTTTTCATGCTAGAGATTATTGAAAATTAGTGTTGTTTTCGTAAAAAAAACTCAAAATTTAGTTTGAACACAGGGTCGTTTTTTCAAATTTTACATCAGTTTATAAAAGCCGTATTACATAAACAGATATACCATTTTTAAAAGTACCTTTTAGAGAATCTAACTAGACAAAAACATTTTTTTTGATATTTTTTAAATTTGTTCAGCTGTTACTGGGTATGGTCCCCCCTTAAAAATATCCAGATTTAGCTGAACATAAATCTGCTCTTTCTGCAAAATTTTTACTTCCATCAACGAACATTTGAAACCCAAACGGATTTCCTTTATCCATCAGTCATGGAGAATAATTCTCAACCTTTTTCGCCAAAACCGAAACTTCCTTTTTTTACACCATTGATTTTTCTTGCCAAAGCTCAGAAACGTGTTATCAAATTTTTCAAGGAATTCGAATGGGCAGCTATTGTCAACTTCTGGGACGATACGTTCCAATGTCAATTCCTTCCACTGTACTTACGAGACACTGCCTTAGATTTCTTTGAAGACTTAAAACTTCGCTTTTCCAAGGATCCCTTGACCTACCAATTCATCAAAAATCAGTTCCTAAATCATCTTCTCGATAATGATGTTGATCTTTTAGAAATTTCACTATTCAACAAGCGGCAAAGTATTTCTGAACCAACATCAGCCTTCATCGCAGATATCATGCATCTATGCTCCAAAATAGATCCAAAAATGTCTGAAGCTAGAGTTTGCAAATATATTTTAAGAGGCCTTCTACCGTCCATTTTGGATAAAATTTCCCTATGCGATAATTCTACTTTGGAAAAACTTATGGCCAACGTTCGTAAATTTTAGGAATTGAAAAATATCCTTGAATTCCGTTTATCCATGCCCATCGAAGCTCCGTCTTGTTCATCATCTCAGCCCGTACATGCTGTTACTTTTCAATCTGATAATACACGTTTCTCTTCACGGCACAGTAAGCCTATTCAACAAGGTAATCGATATCCTGATGCCCAGGGTTCCTTCAATTTTCCATCTAATTCAGCGTTTCAGTCTAGTACTACACCTTCACCTTCAAATAACTTCCCACCTGAACCCTTCGGGCCAAATACGTTTGCACCATCTAAACAAGCGTTACCTAACAAACGTTTCAATAATTTTCACAATAATAGGCCTAATCAGAATTTTACGAATCCACCTCCTGACCCATCTCAGGGCTTCTATAAATTTCAAGATCCGTACCCTGTATTCTGTCCGCCAGGTTTCCACCCTTCTGCACCACAACAAGGTGTTCAACATTTTCTACAGTCGCTGGCACCCTTCCGTTTTCATCAATCGATGAACACAATGTCCAGTAAGCCTATGTATTTCTGTCAGATATGTAATAAACCAGGCCATTCTATTAGCCATTGTAAGTTTAACTCTCATCCTTCAAAAAACATGTAAGCGTTCGAGGCCAGTGCCTGGTCTCAGGTAATTCTGTTTCTTGCCCAGAATCTGTTTTTAAATCTTCAACTTCATCTGTGTTTTCAGATACCAAATTACCCGTTAGGTCCATTTCTGCACCTCGCCCCTCGGCCACTCTCACACTTTTTAATTCCAAATTTAACAAGGATGCAACACTCCCTTCAACAGATGATTCTAACTCTCCGTCCTTAGAGGCTCACTTCTGTAATTCTTTTAATTTGACTGTTAGATCACCACAATATTTTGACAAATCTATGCTGTCGCAGGTATTTTATCTTCACATCTCAAATCTACAACTCCCTGACAATTTGTGTATTTCGTCTACTTCTCAGTTATACAGCGATCAATTACATTTTGTTCTGCAAACTATTGGAACCCAATTTTTACACGCTGTAAATTTCACCTACTCTGTGCACCAACCAATTAATTTGTCAAACAAGTCCAGCTTCTCGATGCTTCCCAACAACCTCGTCTCTGACTTGAAATCTGTGAATTTTATTTTCATTCCATTGTTCCAACGTCCTGATTCTGAAAATAAGCTTTCGTATACTCACTGGTTGTTGCTCATTATTGATATCAAGGCTAAACAACTTTTCTTTTATGATTCATTCAAAGGTATAAATTTTTCTTTAACTAAACGATTTTGTTCTCTTATTTCCACTTATATACACAACCTGGTATTAACTCTGAATCTTTTAAGTTGTCTTTCATCAATAAATCTCAGATTTCTGATATTTTAAAGTGTTTTGTTCATAATCTGCCTATTAGTGTTATCGCTCACAATATTTCTGGTTTAAATTACTTAGAAACTCTTATTAAATTTTCATCTGACCATATGTCTCCTTCTCAGACACCCCTGCATAGAAATAGCACTACTGGTACCCAATCTACCCAGTCTGAATCTTATCAGCCTGTCTTACGTTTAGATGACTCGCCCTGAATTTCTTCCATGGCTCTTGCAGTTACGGGTTCTCTGAATAATGAATCTATTCCATGTATTTTAGATACAGGTTCTATTGTTTCGATCTGTAATTAAGACCTAGTTTTTTCTTCTGAAATTATTCCATGTTCAAATATTGTATTGACTGCAGCTAACGGGTCCACCCTCAATATTCTAGGCTCCGTTAAATTGTGTTTTTCTATTTCAAATATCCCATTTTCTCATACTTTGTTTGTAGTAAAGTATCTTAATTGTCAAAATCTTTTGGGCAATGAATTTTTCGTTAAATTTGGCATTATTTTAGATTTCACTCCAAACTAGGTCTCATTCTTTAAAAATGGCAAATGTTTTAAGATTAATTTTAATAAAAAGTGGTTACATAAATTTTACAATTAAACACCTCTGTTTACAAATGGGCATTGAACATCATACTAGCTCTCCGTACCGGCCACAAACTACTGGAGTTACTGAATGTTTTAACTCAACCATTCTTCAAATGTTAAAATTTTATTTAAATGAAAATCAAACTAATTGGCATAAATATGTTCAACCTGTTGTGTTTTCATACAATATCTCAGTTCAGAAATCATTAGGTTTTTCTCCATTTTATCGTCTTCATAGCTATCATCCCTTGTCACCATTTCATCTTCCTCTACTTGACATAGAACACGACGTCGATCTTCTTGCTCAGTTAAAAATTCTTCAAGATGTTCGTAATAAATTACCTGAAATTTTGTCCAAGGCTCAAGCTTATCAGAAGCAATACTACGATAAGTCTTACCAACACGTTACTTTTAATGTAGGTGACAAAGTATTAGTTTACTTTCTGCAATCTGCACCAGGGAAATCGCACAAATTGTCTTCTCATTACCGAGGTCCTTTCTCTATTTCAAAAGCAAATAGTCCCCTAAATAATGAAGTCATTGTAGAACGGTATGGCAAACTGACACCACAAGTAATCCACGTCAGTCGACTCAAAAAATTTGTTCAACGAGATGACCAACCTACAGAAACGACGTGACGAAGAATAGAGATGTTTTGCATACCATTTTAACATCATACAAAAATATATATATATATATAAGTTAACAAAATTTTGATCATGTTACATCATTCTATTCATGTCATTTTATTTTCAGCTTCTAATCTGAATCAACTTACTACCTACAATTAATTAATTTATGTGTATTATAGTCTAAACCAGTTTTAAATATTGGTGAAATACATAATCCTTACAAACTAAAATTAAAATAATTATTTAAAATTAGATGTTCTATTCTTGAGTTTTCCAAAATTTTTATTTTTTTAAAAAAACCTCAAAAATAGTTGAGTTGACTATTCTATACATTTGTTTGATCATAATTAACTTTTGCGTTAAAATACAATAGTTCTGGATGGAATGATATCTCACAATTATTTTCTTCCCTTATTTTTTTTCTGCGTTTCATTAAGCTTTTGATGTAAATTTATAAGTTAGATTAAGATGTACTGTACTAGAATGTAAGTTTAGTTATAATTAATAGTTACTTTAATACTAGGGTTACTACGTTTCGCCTTAACACCCACTCTGGATACTCAAAATGCTAGTTTACCCTCGAATAACGTTTGAATTTTTTTTCTTCAATGAAATATTTCAACACATTTCATTCATCAATTTTTTTAAATCTTTTCACTCATTGGATGAGTAAATTTTTTTCTATGTTACATAATATTCAAATATTTTTGACAGTTATTTCAGGATTTTCTTAGACTCTTAAGATTTATCATGTATAAATATTACTTCAGTCATTTAAAGTCTATTATTCGCTTAGGTTTTCAAACTTCATTTTGTCTTGTGTTCATCTACGTAATGTATTTTATTTCGCCCTTATGTACAGTTGTTGTATCCACATGCATTTTTCTTGGTTCTTCCAGCCATTTATCCAATCTGTTGTTAATTTTCACCTTCCATGAGCTTTTGGACGTTGGGTACTCTTCGGTCACCTAAATTTTGGTTTGTGCCCCATTGGTCTAGCCACCCATAGGTTCCTTCATTTGTCCCTATACTTTTTCCGATGACAGCTGATTATCCCACCTTGATTGAGTACAAAATCCTTTTTCTCTTATCGACCTTCTCACCTATGTCCTGTGAGAGGGAGGTAATCTGGACATGAGATGTTGGATTTTCTATTTAATCGAGACTGCGTCTGATGGATAAATGAAATGATTGTTGGTTGAATCTTTCAGTGTGATTGTGTGTGTGCTTGTTTGAGTTTGAATCAGGGGATGTTCTGCTGGCCATTTATCCAAGCTATCTCTTTTTTGTGATTTTTAAATTTGCCGGACCTTGTGTCCATTGTCATTTCTTGATTTTGGTGTCTTTTCTCTGTTTTTCTGTCCCTCGACCAGAGTTTTCTCCATCGCTTGCTGTGGCTATCTTCAAAATTTCTTTTCAGTAAAATTTTTTTTTGTACCAAATTTCAACAACTATCCATATCTCAATTTGGTTGTATCTAGATTTTTCCTTTCTATATCAGTCATATTAACTATTTGTTCTTCTGTTAACTTAGACCTAAGGAAAATTTGCTGTGAGTCCAAATTTTTTTTCCCATAATACATGAATTATGTTTCATTCTTTAAGTTCCTTTCATATTTTCATTTATACTTTCGTCGTGAGCCACCCCTAAAATTAATACTTTCTTTTTTTCTACTTTGATATTATTTATTCTATGATTTTAAAACATATTTTCAAGTGTATTTTAGGTTAAGTCAAAACACTTCCCGACTAGTTTGTTAGTTAAACATAATCTCATTAGATTTAAGATTAATACCGTTATGAATTGTACCCCTCACCACATGTACAGGGAGATTTTGGTCTATAGTTTTCACCATGGAGTTGCCCTGTGCCTGCCTGTTCCCCGGACTTGCAAGGAATTGTTACTTTGTGCCATCCTGTGCACATCATTTTGAATTAGAATTACAGTCAAATTTAGATTTAAGAGTTTATATTTACCACCTTAGAATTAAGTCACTACCGTTAATAATTTTTATTATTTACATTTAACTACAAAATTGTCTAATTTGCGGTGATGCCGCAGGTTAGTATTTAAGAGTTGTTAATTATTGTTACTGGATGCATCTTTCAAGCATCTCAGTTTTTTTTATTTCAATTATCTGCCTCAACGAATATCATGATGTTAGTTAAAATGTTGCTTATAATGTTAGATTTTAGGATATTTTTTTTTCAGAACTGTTAGATAAGTGTCTGTGAAAATGTTTTCATATTCAGTATCATTATGATCATAAGTATATTAGTATTAAGTTTTCTTATCACTACGGTGGTCTTATCACTACCAGTTTACACTTTCACTGGAAGGAACTATACATCTATTCACTCACGACAGAACCTTTTTTTTAGCCTGAATTTCTTAATTTCTTTATTATGTTTCATTAAAAGGGCCACCTTAGCAAACCCTCTTTTGCAAACGTCCTCTATGAATCATAAACATATCATCTTATTTTATTTTGTAAACTTAAAAATTTTCATTTTTGTTGATAACAAGTGTAATTACCAGATATCCAGAGTTTTCATTGTCACCGCAGAAAGTTAGTGGCAAAGCCATTAATCATAGAATAGCCAACTACACATTGATGCAAGACCAGACTTTTAATTAAACTCCATTCCGTCCCTTATGATCTGTCCAGACCTACGATTGCAGCTATCAGGTTTTTCTTCCATCAGTTTTAACAAAATACATAAATATTCATACAATTTTGTGTTACAAAGTCATTACAAGTGACTAATAGTGTCCGTATATTTTGACTCGTAAATAAAAATTACTGATCCTTGGCATAAAATCGGTGTCAACTAGTGTGTTGTTGGTGTTATACTACAATATTATATAAGTTAGTTATTTAAGCGCATAATTTTAAGTTATATCTTTACATTAAAACACCGACTTTTTAATAATTTAATTGACCAGTAACTTCAAAATTGCTTTTTTCCAAATAATCTATTGGTAGCTACGCTTTTTAAAACAACTCGTTCTATGCAAAATATAAAATATCTCTTTTCACATTACTCAGGTAACCTTCATTATAAAACATAATCTATAATAGTAACAAATATTCGCTTGTAAAATATTCATATTTTAAAACCCATTCTCAGTGTACTAGAATCAAGTACATACACGTCATAAAATTTAATTAGTTATTTAATATTTAATTTGTTAAACAAATCTTGTAGTTTATAGTCTTCAGTAACATAATGCAATTTTAGTAAAGTATTTTAAAAAAAACACTAAATTACAACTTCATTTAAATTCAACACAACATATTATAAATCATTAATTATTAGTCTGTGAAATATGTAAATTTCATTAAAAATTTTAATTTTATTCATTCTACTAGAGCAGTAACTTTTGACTTTTGTAATATAGTACTCGCATCAACATATTTCACGAATTCCTCGTCATGATCCTGAAATTAAGTACTTTCATTCTCAATACCCTTGCCCTCGGCTTTTTCCAAATTGTTCGCTCCACATTGATCCGCATCTTCCGTGGAATTTATCTCTTCCCAGTTCCAGACACTATTGTTTATAAATCCTCAATTCCTCTAATTTACAACATTCCACTTTCCAACCCAAAGTCACTTTCTAATCATGAAAGTATTACAACCTTTCCAGAATGTCCTTTTGAATTCAATGCCTCGTCCTGCGAACCAGACTTTGTAAAAAATTTGTCCCTACCAATTTCAATCACTTTCTTTTCCCTTTGCTCAACAAATTCACAAATTTACATCAACCTGAACAACAAACATGTTTCATGCAACAAACTCAACAATGTCAACTTCCAAAAACTCTTCAACTACTATACAACGCAACAACCAACATACTCTTCCATGAAAATGGTCAACAAAACACACAACTATATCGCTCAAGGCGTATACTAGACTTCATTGGACATTTCCTTAACTGGTGCTGCTCTGTTGCTACAACAGAAGAATTACATGATGTCACTAATAATGAACAATTTCTCACACAACATTTAAATAACCTACAAGACTTTCTCCACACAGACCATCGCCACCTTATGTCTATAACTAGTAGCTTCAATACAACAATTAATGAACTTCAAGAATTATTCCATCGAACAGAACATAACTTTAAAGATATTGCATCACAACTATTGGCAGAAGAAACACAAGAAAATAAACACTTGTTTTCCATACTACAATATTTTTATTTTGGCTACCTACGCATATTCGTATCCGCTTATGAAAATCGATACAATAAAATTCAACAGGATTGTTTATCACATCTACTTCCAAAAGCAATCGTACCTTTGCAAACTCTATCAACTGATCTTCAAAAACTACAAACCAAACTGCGATTTCAAGGCTATAATTTAGCTATTTCATTACGTCAACTTCAAAAGTACCAGACTCTACAGTTAACAACATGCAGTTTCTATGAAAAACAACTGATCATTAAAATCCAAATCCTAATAAGAGCTTCCAAGGCAAATTACCAACTATACAAATACACGCCTGTTCCACTACAATGGCATCAGCAATCTTGCGTCTTATCCCACTCGCCACTATTAATTATTAATTCAATCACGAGAGTACAACTGATTGACACAGATTCAACATCATGTCACATACCCAAAGGACTATGCTTATAACCTCGCCACACGTCAAATCCAACTTTAACAACCACTTGCCTACAACAAATTGTACAAGGAGCTTCAGTTCAAGAGTTACAGAAATATTGTACATTCTACTGCAAAACATCCACCTTGATGTCAGTCTTCGAGAAGTCGCCGATCGAATACCTAATCACAAACATCTTACCAAATACCTCTATTCATTGTCCTAATCAAACCATATCTCTTCATCCAATCAACATTGGTATCACCCACATCCATTTACCTTGTAACTGTACCCTTCTTCACAACAACAAAACCATTATTCATACAATCTTTCCTTGTGATAACAGATCTCCAGCTCACTTCCAACTAAAACAACTCATTCCACATTCCTGGATACTCATTCCTTCTCTTCCTTTCACACATATCGTCGACTATTCCCCACCTCTTACCAATGAGTTGTCCCTAATACTCAATGAAAACTGGAATTTTTCCTTTCCAACTATAATTATGAATTATTATGAAATGTAATTTTCATAAATAACCATACTCTCTCAGGATTGGTCGGCCTGAGTCTGTACAAGACTACACCTCATTTGCACGTCATGCATATCATCCTCATCTCATTGGGTCATGGGGTTACTTATTGTTCTGAATGGAACAGATTGCAACGTACACATATTAGGAATTAAAAAAAAAAAAGATATTCGGTAGCTTACTTGTAGGAAAATAAAATGGTTATGAATATTTAACAGTTAGGCTTACTGTTATTACAAATATTTACAGTTTGTATTCTGGAAAAATGAAACAACATATTTTACCATAAAAATTTTATTGGACGAGTTTACTAAAACTCGTACCTACTAAAACTTCCCGAATCACTTTTCTCATCACCATATCATTTTCTTTTCAAAAATTGTTGCTTATTGATATACTTAATTCTTATAAGAGTCCTAGTTCTCACATAACACGTTATTGCAAATTCATCAACATCACGTGTTTATTTCAGCCTCCCAACTAGGGTCTTCTTTACATTACTACATTCATTTACACCACTCTCTCCATGAAATTTGACAATTCGTCTTCCACTTGGATTACAGTTTTTAACCATTCATCTTTAGAATTCATCAGAGCTCCACTCGTTATACATGCCAACCAGTCTTGTCCCTTTTCTCATGTCTCAAGTTTCTTTCGGAGTTACTAAAATTTTCAACAAATCCGCCAGTTAGTATCTTATGATGTAGAACTGCAGATTATTTAAATCTTTTTGTAGCTTTAAAGTTGCAAAGTTCAGTTTTTAAATCGCGTTCAAAGTCACAGTCTTCAAAGTGAGCACTACAAACACGCGCAGAATCAACCGAAAAATTGTCTGCACGTCGGTAAGCATGCAATCATGCTTTTTTAAGGTTTCATCTTTCAGAAAACGGTGAAGTGAAAATATTTGATGAATTTTTTTTTCATTTTTTGCACAACCATTTTCGACATAATTGTATTAGAATTCACTACATATAAACACGAACTAAATATGAGAAATAACATAAAAAAAAATTAAATTAAAGTTAAAATGCATTAAAGTTAAATACAAATGTAAAATAAATTCAATAACAATTTTAGTGGTAACAATTGTCAAAATGAACCCCTATACCTTGCTTATATTTTTGTTAGAAATCAAGTAAAGAAATTTTCCTTTCTGTTGCCTATATGAATATAATAGGAAGGAAAGAATTGTTTTCATGTCGATTTTTCGAAATCGAGTTTTCACCGGATCTACACGTTTTTAGACCCCCTGAACCCAAAAAACATGTTTTTAGCAATTGCTCTCTCTCTCTCTCTCTCTCTCTCTCTGTGCGCGTACGGATGCGTGTGCATGTGTGAATAGAATATCTCAAGAACGGAACATTGTACGAACTTGAAACCTGAAACTTAAGTTAGATACTATGGAACCCGATGCGAACATTTTCATCAAAATCAGTCAACCGGAAGTAGTATTTTATTCGTGTCATTTTTCGCTTTTTGCGATTTTCTCAAAAACGGCTCCTACGATATTTTAAAATTGCCTCATTTACCAAATTTTTTATGCTCTACAAGATAGGGTAGGCGCCATGTCTGCTGAAATTCTCGGAGAGGCTGCTTCCTCTAAAAAACATTGTTTTTTTAAGATTTCGGCTTTAATATGCATTTTAGCGCAAAATGTATACAACAGTTGTAGAGAATTTAAAATCTTACAACTTTTATTTCAAACATTTGTTTGTATAACGCTTAGTATAGCGGTAATTAGCGATTTTTTGTTTTTTTTTCTCACGAAAACGTGTAAAAAATAGATTATTTTTAAAGAATTCAGCCTTAGTATGCATTTTACGACAAAAGTGTATATAATGAAATTTATTGCAAATTAAAAGATCTATAACTTTTATTTTGAGCATTTTTCTCTTAAGTGCCTAATTTAGCGTGAAAGAGTGATTTTCTGTATTTTTAAGCCAAACAGGTTGATTTTCATTTTGCGTCTTTCACTCATGATTAAAATAAGGTTATGTTTTTTGTGGTTAGGTTTCTGTTTATTTCTAATGTTTTATTACTAATGTTACGTTTATTGTTAATTATTTACATTGGCAAGAGAAAGTTTTGTGAGTGTTTCACACCAGATGTTTTTGATATAATGAATAGAGTAGTGTAGAAGTTTACTGTTTTTCAAAGGATTGCACTTAGAGAACTTGAAAAAGTTATTTCAATTAACAAAGATTGAAGTCACCATAAATATTAATAGTCACAGAAAATTTAATTTCAAAAGTATTTAAAAATATTCTACGGTAGCTACGGTATTCTATTGTAGCTTGTGGAGTAGTATTAGGCCCTCATATAGTGCCGCTTTAAGAGTGCAGTCAACAATATCGAATGTAATAACCAAAAACCACCAATGCTTTCCATCTGATGAAGGATTTTCAAGTACTGGATATTAAAACTTTAAACACGAGAAGTTCTGATTCAGGCATTTAAAACCAAAAACACTTTCTTCTCAACAACTCATCGTTACAATATCCGAAAAAGTACTTGGTTCCAATCCACAGAGCTTTCACCAAATTATACAAAAGGCAAAGAAATGCTACTGATACCAGAAATCAGCCGAATTTCACGTAGTTTAAAAATCTGGTGTGAAACACTGACACAAATTTCTCTTGCCAATGCAAATAATGAACAATATAATTACACATTATAATAAGCACGGTAAATTTAGGCGGCTGGGAGTTAGCTGTGTACTTCTCCACTTCCTCACCTCGCCGCACCCACCAGACGAGTAATTTCTCCTCTCTTACTGCTTCTTTTGACTTGAAAAATAATTATACCTTATTATTTTTAAAGTTTAATTCAGCCTTTACGCTCAAAAAATCTACTCCGCCTATATTATCTAATATACATCAAGTGACAAATTTATTATACAGTCCAACCTCGATTATCCGTGCTGACCTCCAGCTACACCCACCCTGGAAAATTGAAATCTCGGTTAATCCGAATACACAGTATTACATTTGTACCTATGAATGCCCATATATAATGTATGTATGTATATTACACAGGTGCATAGGTGGACTCATAATTAAGATGCCTATATGAAAGTGAAAAAACCGTTTCGTCCCAGAGATCAACTCCTATCTTAGACGGCTTTTTTTAACTACTGTACTGATTGCACCATATTATGGGGTTTTTCAATATACATTATACATATAAACATACATAATGACCCTTCAAGAAAATCAGGTATACAAGAGTTGCGGCCACGCCTATAATTATGTTACATCAAAAGACAAAACATATTTTACCTGTCGCGACCACTAAGTTACTTTTGTTTCGGCGCCAATGCAGGTGTTCCCATTATCATGATTCTGGATGATCATAACCCTGGTTAATCCGAATCCCAGACAACCGAGGCCCGGGTAATCGAGGTTGGACTGTACTTGAAACGTGTTAAAAAAAAATCAAATCAAAAAAGAAAAATATCAAACTGTTCAATTTTCGTGTTTAAAAATTTGCTTATCGTATGCGATTGTACAGGACAACTGCATGTATGTTTTATTACCTGTAAAGTTTATATTTTGTACGAAAATTAAAACAAAATAATTCTATACATTACAATTCTATTTATACTTTATTTATATTAATAATATATTCTGCAGTAAATAACAAATACAGTAAATGAAAAAGAAAAGTGAATAAAATACATTATTTTAATATAACACGTAAAAACAGTGTACTTCTTGTAACACTGCACAAAGCGTAGGGGAGTACTATGAGTACATAGGAGGTTGTGGAAGGGATACACGAGCGAGAACTCACCCACCTAAATCTTTCGTTCTTAGTATAGTAATAAAACATTACAAATAAACGAAAAACTAACCTCAAAAATGTTACCTTATTTTAATCATGAGTGAATGATGCAAAACGACAATAAACCTTAGTTTGGCTTAAAAATGCAGAAAATCACTCATTGACACTAAACTAGACTCTCTAGAGAAAAATGCTATTAAATAAAAGTTGTAGATCTTTTAATTTCCAATAAATTTTATTACATACACTTTTGTCGTAAAATGCATACTAAGGCCGAAATCGACAATAATTTTTTACAGATTTTCATGAAAAAAAAAATAGAAAATCACTAATTACCACTAAACTAAGCGTTACATAACGAAATGTTTAAAATAAGTCGTATGTTTGTAAATTTTCTATAACTTTAATAATATACACTTTTGCCCTTAAATGCATATTAAGGCCACAATTTTTGTCTACAAGAGCACAGCCTTCCCAAAAATTTCAGCAGACATGGTGCCTACCCTATCTTGTAGAGCATAAAAAATGTAGTAAATGAGGCGATTTAAAAAAAATCGTATTAGCCGTTTTTGCGAAATTGCAAAAATTTGAAAAATTACACGAATAAACTTTTACTTTCGGTTAACCGATTTTGATGACAATTTTAGTGTTAGGTTTTCTAGTAGGACCTTACTTAATTTTCAAGTTTCAACTTCGTACAATGTTTCGTTCTTGAGATATTCTGTTCACACACACACACACACACCTGAAAACATGTATACCCAGTGAAAACTCGATTTCGAAATATCGACATGAAAACAATACTTTCCTTCCTAATATTCATGTAGGCAAGACAAAGTAAATAATAATAATAAATCAGCTGATCAGTTTTTATAACAAGCATAAAACTTCTTTGAAATTAAACAGACCACAGCCTTCCATATTAATCCATTTGTCAAAAATCGTGAAATCTAGTCAGGTTTTTGAAAAATGTATTGTATTTTTAAAAAAGTTAATATTTAAAGTCAAGTTATTGATGTAAATTATAATTTATTAAAGAACTAAAAAAATTTGTACTGCTCCCCCCAACCACTAACCAATAAAAAATTATTTTTTAAATTATTCTTTTTCATAATAAGAAGCAATTTAAGTTAATTGTTATTTCATATGTGAACAATAGAATCGTCAGTTTTTGAAATTCGTTCATGGGCTCAAGAACAAAATTTAACTAAATAAATTCATTAGGAAATTTTAATTTGTTTAAATTAATTTGCTAAATAGCTGTCAAAAGTAATAATGTTTTAACATACTAAGTTTTTTTTTAAGGTTTGTAACTTTTTATTTAATTATGAGTAATACTTAATATTTTATTTTATATAACTTATCTAATTGTTGCTTGTTTGTTTATACAGTAATGTTTTAGTTTCAATGAACTTTTTATGGTTGTACCGTTGTAAAGTACAATTAAAGATCCCTCTGCAAGAAGGATCCAAGTTTTTTTATAATTTTGCAGTGTCACTTGGATATTGCAATGAATGAAATAATTATACAGCTTTTATTAACTATTTGTCCTTAACTATTTTTATTAACTATTGCTATTACTACTAGTATTAACTATTTGTTTAATTACTATTTTTCAATGTTTTTTTTCCGTGTGGGCCCAATTTAAGACCACATAAGGTGACTTTAGATGTTTCTGGAAGCTCTTTTAGCAGCACACATTCTCAGCATTTGTTCACTGTACCCTTTCTTTTCTCATTTCTTCTGTCAATCTGGTGTTCCGTTTTTGCTGTTCGTAGAAGCCCTTAAATTTTGAAGTTAGTTGTCTGAAATTGATTTGGTTCAGTCTGGTTTTTTCAATGTTCAATTTTTAACCAATGTTTGAAGAAAGTTTTGTGCAAAATGTTTTAGTATAATTGTATAAATGGTGTATAATTTATAATAATTACAACCCAACAGAAACCAAGTGGCTTCTCAATGGTGGATGCGCAGTAGTTTAGTCTGACCTTGAATGACCTCTGAGCAGGCCAATACAGTCCGCACTTCAATTACAAGCTGCCTATCTCAGCAGAAACTGTTATTATATTCCTTCAGCGTGAGTAGTTAAGTGTCATAAGTTCTAGTTCGAGAACATCTTAAATGTTACATTGATTTCTAGTAAATAATAATATTTATTTTCTAGTAGTTTCGTTTTTAGTGCCGTGAATAAAAAATATATTTTCCGAAACATAGTTTAAATTTTCAATCAAACTGTACAGAGCACATCACAGTATTGCTATATCTAACTATGGTACCTAACTTAAGTTCGAATTTCAAATTTGTAATTAATTTCGTAGTAGGCCTACGTATGCATTTTTTCATTCTTGAAATATTTTGTACACAAGCCACTCACTCACAGACCAATCTTAAAAAATTTCTTTGGTTCAAAAAACCAGAAACGCGTATTTCTGGTGAAAATGAGATTTGGCAGAATCTACATGAAAACAATGTTGTGACAATATCTACAGGGAACGTGTGTTCAAGAATTTTCGAGGACTGAGATTTAAAAAATGTTAACATAAATAATAAAAGTGATAAATAGGGTTTCCAAGAAATAGTTAGAAATATTATGTCCTATAAATGGTATGTATAGTACAGGTAGGCTTGCCTATTGTTGTATGGCTATTGTAAAAGAGTTGGGTACCTATTTAGATAATTAGCCTTTTTGTAATACCTTTTATTCAATCCTAATTTGTATACAGTTAAGATTTATCCCAAAGCCAAAGGATTTTGCATTTTCATTATTATATCGAAAAACTCTGTCCTTCTCGAATTCTCCATAGCTCATTTAATCAAACGCAGCTGGTTCAGTCAATCTGTCTCGATTTGTCTGTAATAACAATTGTAATTATTTACTCGTAGATTTACTTGTAGATTTAAGACACTTATTTATTTATCCATCCAGATCTCTAAATGAACCTTAGATAAGTGTCAAAGTGTTTTCCTTTTGTATATGTCAAGGACATTGAGCAAAAAAATAAAAATATCTTTCCACAGAATTTATTTGTGTACAATCAGAATTCAAAAAACAGAATTACTAAAACGTCTGGAGTTTACTATGTTATTGATTGTTACATGATAAGTCACATCCTAACATTTGTTTTTTTTTATTTTCAGATTAACCATTAACCTTAACTATAAAATATGGAAAAATTTTTTAGTGCAAAGGATTTTTTTAACAAGATTTAACATAAAATTCAATGAAACAACCTACTACAAATTACGATGGAAAGGTAAATTAAAAATCTTACATATTAACCTAAAACTGCATATTGTACTAGTACAGTGAAACCTCGTTAATCCAGAATAACTGGGACCAAAGGAAACCCCGGAAAATCGAAAATCCGGATAATAAGCAAAAACAAATCTTTAAAAAAGCACATTTGCCGTTTCAGGTCAGTACTTCGGTTGTAATGGTTCCTGATGGAAGCTGTTCTGATAAAAGCATCAGGGGAACTGGGCAGGTGAAGAGATAGGTTGGAAGCCCTTGCTGCTCGAGGATGAGCGTCTGTGTTGGAGCCGGGCGACGTGGTACCGGCGTGTTGGGTGAATCAGTACTGGGGTATAACCTATGGAGGTCTAGGTTGTTACTGCATTATGCATTTGGGGTTTCTGAGGTGGAAGTAATCTTGATGGTAGTTTGTGTGGTGCAGTCAGACAGTAGTTAGTCAGACAGTCAGGAGTGATAAGGGGTATTCTTTGAACAGATGTCTCATCCTCTTGAGTCTAGTGTTTTGTAAGGTTTTTCCGGTTACTTATGTTTCATATTGTTTAATTCAGAGTTTAGATTTTGTTGTTATTAGTGTATGCACTTTGGTCTCCTTGTCTTGCCATTTAAATGTAGAATTACTGGGTACATGTTTAGGTGATGTAAGAGTTGCTGTATGTATCCTGTGATTTTAAAGGAAAAGTTAAATGTAATTAAAGTTAATTAGTAGTTTCGGCCAAACATAATTGCAGAGTAATTCTTAAATGATGTAAAACTGTAAGGTTTCTTTTGTGATCTAAAATATGTGAGGTGTAAAGAGTTAATCGATTAGTTGTTGTACACTTTCGAGATTGCCATGAGCTTACTAATATAAAATTTGGTTGGGTGTCAACCGAGGGGCGGTTGCTGGGTCTCTCATTGGATTCTGGTAAGGTTTTCCAAATTGTTGGTTGGTCGTCTGCTAAGGCAGAAGGCGACTTTTGGTGTCTGAGCTTTGGGGCCGGAGTGAGTGTGGTGTTCCTCCGGAGACCGGAATTCCTAGCATGAGGCCTAATCGGAAATCCACTGTAGCTTTTAGGTTTTGAACGATAGGATTTTATTGATAGATTTTAAGGAAGGATACAAATTTTTGAGTTAATAAATTCCAGTGTTAAGTTCAACTTGTGTGTTTTCTTTTTGGTTGTTTGTCCTCATCCCATCCTACAAGTGCATGCGCGCGTCCGCCAGGGGTTACATTTAGTTAACGTAAGTTTTTAAGTTCATACATAACAAGAAGTTGTATATGTTATGCACATTTTAGCAATTCATGCCAAATTATTTCATTACAGGTATTGTTTTTATTTGATTAAAATATAGTTGTTTACTTGATTATTTGATATGAAAACAGATATAGTATAGGCCGAGGAAAGTAGATTTGAAACCGCGAGTTTAAAAAGTACTTGAATTAAACAAAATAAAATTTGAAGTTACGGTATTGAAGCTCAAAGTTAGTTAGGTGTTATGATTTTAATTAGTTAAATGAATTTTAAATTGATAGGTGCTTAAATATTAATACTTATGGACCTAAATTTTAATTACTAATTATATAGTAAAATGTTTTTATTTTAACAATTTTGTATTTGTATAATTATGTACGCAATTTTTATTTAACAAATTTTGAAATTTTAATTATAATCTTGGTAATTTGGTAGAAAAACCTTGTTGCTGTTGAAGATCAAAGATCCGTGAAGGTTATAACTGGGCCAGGAGATCCGCTACCTGGATGAGATGAGCTTGCAAGTCACTCTGTCATTACTGCATAGTCATGTTCTCTAATGAGTGCTTATGAATCTCAGTAAACACAGGAACACTAAATACCACAGACCTATTAACAAAATTTTTAACAATTTAAGCTTATATGTATAACATTTTGTAAGTATTTGTGACATAATGATTCTTTGAATCTTGGAGTTTTTGAGAGGAAAGATTGTTATGAAGTTTCATGTAGGCATCGACATTAAATGTTGGTAACATTTAAAACAGATTTGTAGAAATAGAAAATCAGTTGTAAATAGGTTCATCTCCGAAAAATGTCTGTATTATCTGAAGTAATTTTTACTAGATTACTACTATTCTACATGTTGACGATGCTGAAATATATTTCAGCCTAAATTTAATATAGTTGGTATAGAGTTGAACTCTTGTCTAATTTTCTACTTCATTTGCGTTTATCACTATTCTAATTGAATGTAGTTCGAATATAATCATAAGTATATTTTTGAGCATTAACTCCTTATTCTAAAATATGTTATGAGTAAAACTTAAAATAAATCATCTTTATCATGGCTTAAAAACTAATTAACGGTGTTGGAAATAATAAAACTTGTGCTGAAGGGATGCACGAAATAATTATCCCTGATCAGGCTCAAGGAATAGACCCACAGGGTAACATTATAACATTAGCTATAATCCAGACAACCCTGCAGCCAAAATGATGAATAATATAATAATAATAATAATAATATATTGTAATAAATCTTTGTAATTAATTCATTGTCATTTGTTATTAATACTTAACCCAAATTCATCGGTTATGCGGAAATAACGCATTCATTTTGCCCGTTCTGCCACCCTATTGTTACCCCACTGAACGGGCCATAAGTAGATTCAATTTCAACATGTTTTTATATAATCTACTGGTTACAGGTACTCTTAAAAAAACAATAATATAATGATCTTGTTTTGAATTTCAGGTTTAAATTTATATGTAAGTTATACAGATGGCTAAGGGGAAGAGACGAAATCGATTATATAACAAATCTCCCGGATAAAATACTGTTGGAAATTTTTGAATATCTCACTAGTAATCAGGTAATTCTATTTCACTTTACACAATTGTAAAATTTATTTTTATGCACCAACTCTTAAACTCTATCAAAAATGGATCTTTATATAGAAAGTACAAAATCTGGATTTAAACACTCCCACGACTTTTTCATCCCAATATAAATAAAAACAAGTATATCCCAACTCAAGCTAAGTGGGGCCTGATATGGGTATATCGGCTGTGTGAGAAAGCTATTTAGAAACATGGGCGTAACATTAAGATGATTCGAGCTAGAACTTATGATACTCAAGTTAACTACTCACGCTGAAGGAATATACTAAATACCATAGTTGCTGTTGAGATATTCGGCTTGTAATTATAATGCGGACTGTACCAAACAGCTCAGTCTTTCAAAATCAGACTAGACTACTGTGCATCCACCATTGAAAGGCTACTTTGTTTCAATTTGATTATAACCTATGTTTAATCATGAGTAAACAATGCCAAATTTAAAACATAACCAAATTTTAATCGGGAGTGAATGACGCTAAATGAAAGTAAACCTCTGTTAAACTTAAAAATCTGATTTGAACCATTCACACAACTTTCTCTTGCCAAAGCAAATAATTAAATAGATCCTAACATGCGCACGCACGCACACACACAGACCAATCGCTAAAATACATGTTTTTTGTGTTCAGGGGGTCTGAAAACGTGTAGATCCGGTAAAAACTTTATTTGGAAAAATCTACATGAAAACAATACTTTCCTTCGTATTATATTCATAAAGGCAAGAGAAAGTATAAAACTTGGGTCACAAGGACACCTTTTTTTGCAGCCATTCTATAATGTATTTTTTTTTTGGTAAGAGGCGTTAGGGATTTTTTCGATTTTTACCCTATGGTAGGAATCATTATCCATAATTACCATAAACCCCGGTTCAATACATTTGACTACTTTTCTAAATAAGGACTCAAAAGCATATCCATCTATTTCTTGATTTTAATCAAGATCAGAACGCGATTCAAAAAGCTAAAGCTCTTGATCAAGAAAACTAGTGTCACTACCGATATGTGGATGGCATTAATTCTCTTGCCTTTTCCTGACTGATTTTTAAGTCCTGCTGATAATCCTGACTGGTAAGCCTCTTTACTACTTTTTATTGAAGTATCAACCTAAATTTTTAGTATATGTCCAGCTTAACCCATGTTTTATCAAGGTAGTAAATTTTTTTTTATCTTCAGTTCTAAATTGTTGAATTTGTTTTTAGTAATTTCTTCGCCTTAAAATAATATAATTTCTTTCAATAAAGTAACTGTTTTGTTTACGGCCAATAATTTTAAAGTTAAGGTATTTAATTACTCTGTAAAATGGAGTACGTGTAAAGTTTGGCAAGTCGGGGTCATTAATGGCTAAACTTAAAATTTTATTTAAAGTCTGTAATTCATACTGTTTCACCAATATTGTCAATAGATATGTCCGGATTCGGCTGTTTAACTGAATAATACACTTTTCGAACTATTTCTCTCGCTCCACTTTTTAACGGCTTACCACGTTTGTTTGTGCACGTCAGTCATACTATACACTACTATTAACCTAAAAACAGTGCACTATATTATTACATGTAAGACTACATTTTTAATGAAATATAAACACAACCACAAAACTTTAAAATTATTTTTAAAAGGTTTCGTTCTTACGCAAAAAAATCTTGAATAACCCTGATCCAATACTACAGTCGCGTCGATTTGGAGTTCTGTTTATTTTACAGATGTTGAAAAAGATTCGTTGAGATTAGTCATAGCAATTTCCTGTGGACACAACCATAAATCACTTTCAAAACGCACGTTCTACATTTTTAACGAATGAATGAGTAATATTCGTATTGCCACAAGTAAGTATTCTTAACAGAACGAGCGGTTTAATTGTTTACGTTCATCAATCACTATATAAATTCACCGCGGTAGCTACGGATTGCGATATCATCGGTGTCAATATAGTATTTCTGAATAGAAGTATTCGCAGTAAGGCTGGACATAACCCGCTGTCTGTAATTTCACAAAATTTGTTAACGTTTGCTCTAGTGAAATAGGACTACAGCTGTATAGAGGTCCACACCAGCCTTTCGGCTGATCACCTAAACAACAAATGTTATGAAATCATCAGCATCTTCAACATCACTACATATTATTATTATTATTATTATTTAGTGATCGATTAATGAATTATAATTAATTAATATTAACACCTTCAGTGCGGCTGCCACATTTATGTGGCATATTGAACAGTCCCAGGGTGCACGCCGCCACAAAAATGTGACCGTTTATGCAGTTTTATAAACTCTTCTTTCTGCGTTCAGCTAGGGTAAATTGTATTTCTTTTATTGTTAAGCCGTAGAAAAAGGTTCATTCTATGCCAGTATACCTTCAGCTTTTGAAGAAACTTTACCGGTTTTTTTTTGGCGGAGTTTTAACAAACTATTTTCTTCTATGTTTCGAGTTTTACAGGCTGTTTTATTTGTTACTAATAAAATGTTATTTCATTATATTACTTTTCTTACCATTACGCAACATTTACTATACTTAGTAAATATTAAGTGTGGCAAAAATGCAACTAAATAAATAAATATGAGTATACGAATGTAATACCTAAATGTTTTAAATTTAAGTAGGCCTATTTTTTCGTACATACAGACCTAAAGTTAATTTATTTTAAAGAAACTAGTAGGTATTAACTTTTTTTTAAATGTTTGCCTCATTTAAAAATTGGTTATAGAAATATTTTATTAGTACTTATTATTTTAGGACCGTACGAGGCGTGCACATTCACACAAAGCGGCAGGGTCATTTACTTATAATAGTATACTAGTAGGCTCATTCAATTCTTTTCTTAGGTGACCCCATTTTTGGAATTGTATTTTTACCTGTTCACGGAAAGACCTACTGCTGTGGGAACAAAAAGTGTAATAAAATATTGTTGAAAACAATAAAAAATCGTAAAGCCATCATAGGTACCGATATCTGTCTCCGTCTGTACCGTAATATTACTTACTTTCAACTTTTTAAAAACCTTTGGGCACACCGCAGTTATTCAGCCGAGAGTCCATAATGAACTATTACTATCCTTTTATTCCTATAAGTTTTTAATTTTTTCTCATAGGTTTATGTGATAAAAGCAAAGTACATTCAGACTTTTACGTTTTTTACGTATTTTTAAAACTAAAAACAAATACATTTATCTATAGTAAAATACATAAACATACACATATAAATATAAAATAAAACTATTGAATAAAAATACACTTGAGAAATTGTAATTGTAGAGAGAATATGAGGATATTAAGCGCCGCGGACTTGTGCGCTTTCTGTGTGCGGGGAACATAAATGCAGCAGGCGATTGTTCAACCACAGCGAATAACATCGCTTCACCCACGCCGCAGTGAACGTGTTAATTTAATTATAAAAATCCCTTTCATGAGACGATGCCTCTTTCGAAACTACTGGCGGTTCCCTCTGTCGCTAAGTCTGAAGCTTTCATAGCCGGCAGCACAGTACCTAATCAAAGGGGACGACTATGACAATTCCCCCCTAAGAACTATGCTGCCGGGTGAAATTCGGTGTCTGCAGGTTTTTGTGTTGTGTGCCATATTTTCTCCTATCTCAGGTGTTAGTCCGGTATGAAAATCCTTTTCATATCTTGCCCCACGTTAGACGCCACTTCATGTCACCATCTGGTGACAAGTGGCGCCAATAGTTCCCAAAGGGGCGGTAAGCCTGTGGTGGCGTACAGACAGAGACCTTTGTCGCCAAGGCCAATAACCGTCCCTACCACAGCGCTCTCTGTGACTATATAAAGAGCGCTCCACTTAGTCCGAGAGATTAGATTCCACGCCACTCTACAGCATCGAGATTTCCTATATCGGCACACGGCTACCGGACTCCAGCGAAGACTTATCGGCAACCCCGCAAGAGAGGTGATGATGTTTCCACTCGCCAACCCAACACCATAAGCCGTTGACTGGGACAGCCATCACACGCTGCCGCGAGTGATGCCCACAGCGGTCCCTCGACAGAGCCTTGCGCCCACCAGCCATTGACGCACTACTGTGAGGGAAGATGATGGCGACGACACGCTGTGTCGCCCAGCTCCTCGACCGCCACTTCGCCAACATGACCACCGCTTAAACAGTCTTTTCAGGGCTACCAAAAAGTAAAGGTTTCAACTCTCCATTTAATGTCGCCATCTGGTGTCAAATGACATTTTAAAAATTGCCACCAGTTCTTAATATTGTGAACAACTGTATTGTATTTTCTGTTTTGTAATGTACACTTCCTGCAGCCCCATCCTGCGGAATACGCTCTTTTGGGAGGGTTCATATTAATGAAAGAATTAATAAATGATTGCAATTTTTTTAGGTAGCATTTTGTCGCCAAGTCTGCCAGAAGTTTGATAAAAATGGACAGATAATACTAAACAAAAGATTTCAGAATTTGTGCTCAACAGTTCCAAGGACACTGCGCGCAGTTGTAAACACAAACCGGCCTCAAGAGATTGAAAGGCAGTGTGAGCTGCATTTAATCAATGCAGGAGTGTTCACGTTAAGAGCTGTATTTGAGCGTTACCTGGTAATAGGGCGCTGTTCTTTTTATCCAGGTAACTTTACAAATCTGGTGTGAAAAACTTGTGACGCTTTCTCTTGCCAATTTATATAATAAAAAATTATAACATATCTATAATGATGCATGAGTAAACTAAATGTAAAATTAAAAAAACTATCCTAGATTAAATTACGACTGAATGATACTAAATTAAAATCAACCTCTGTTCGACTTAAGGGTAAGCGCACATTGAACGCTTGTCGCAGGTCACTGAATGGCGCTGGTCACAGTTACTGGCTCATGCTGGCGATTGCGCACAGAGGGAGCATGTAATTACGCGTTTAAACTGTCATTCAATCGTCTGTATTAAACCGCGTTTGGGTTAGTTTACACAATCTGTATTTCAAGATGAGTTCCAGTAGCTGCAGTGATGATAATTATTTCCAGGAAATAATTCCTAATGGAGAGAGAAAGATCTCAAATAATTAAAATCGTATTTATTCGTTTATACGAAATTATCTTTTAAAGACCGTCCATTAGTGACATAAGAACAGAAAATTGTAGGCTACGGTGAGTATCTTCATCTTTTTCCCCAATTAAAAAAAAATTTAGACAGGTTGTATAAATACATGAGAATGGCTCTGGAAGTGCTTAATTTCAAGTGAACTTCCCTTACAAAAGCAATGGTGCAACCAATATATCAAGAAGAAAGACTTGTGATTAGCCTACTTTGAGATAGGCCTACGCATTTTGATCATTTTGGCTACCGATGTTAAATATTATAAAGCATTTTTTATTGTTATGCTGGTAAGCATACTTTGCAATAGTAAACAATTTCACTCCTCGTTTTACTTAGTCCAAAACCTCTAGAGGTTTAGGACTAAGCCTTTCAGCTTTTCTGTTTTGCAGTTTCTGCTAATTCAGAAGGTAGAGAATGATGATACAAGAAAACGAGTGATAAAAAAATTCCAGACCTGACCGGGAATTGAACCCGGAACCTCTGCGTAGAAGCCAGTTGTGCTAACTACTACGCCAACAGGACGGCCAACCTTTGAGCTGATGACTTAAGCAACATAATGTAAAACTATGTTAATGTAATTAATTATTATTACAAATTTTCAGCAATGAACTTTTTTAATTTTCTTTAAGGTTTAATTCTGGACACTATTATGATACTGTTAAAGAGAAACCAGCAAAGACGGAACTATTACCTACTAGCGATTCGTTCGAATAATCGTACCAAATACAGCCTTTTATTAAGAAAACTCTTTTACCTAATCGATTTAGCATCCATTCACTTCGAAACAGAGATTGAACCATTTTTTCCACCTCCGAGGGTTTTTACTGGAACAAAGATAATAGATTTACTCGCAACATATTGTGAAATACAATGTGAGACAAATTTTAAGACGTATTGTGAGAAAGTAAGTAGACCTAAAACACAAATCCAAATAATGCTATATAGATAGTGAGTCACGAGAATGCCTTTTGTGAATGGATGGGCTGTGTGAGGAAGGGAAGAGAAATCTAACAGTGCTGCCAATCTCAACAGTGAGTCACTATATTTTAAAAACTTGCGATTGCACCGTTTGTTAATCACTTGTTGCTTTTCAATTAATAAATATACTTCGTTGTGACTCACACTTTTTCCACTTAAACTCCCATTTCCTTTAAAAATTTTCTTTTCGTACAAGGTTTCCAACTAAAATTTAGCCTTTCTTTCAAAACCGGTAATAACTTTTCATATGTCTGCATCACTTTCTCATTGGTATAACAGTTTCCTTTTTTTAATAGGGGTGTCAAAAAACTGTTGATGAAGAATAATCTTCTTCACTGCCTTTAACATCCTTCTTTTGTGGAAAGAAAAACATCACAGTAGTTAGCCACTCGCTCATGACTTTAATTAAATGGCCCGAAAAGGTATTTTTGTTTAGCTTCAACTTCACAGCATTTTATTACATTGCATATTAGATTTTGTTCAGCACTGTGAACAGTTCAACCGCATTTTCGAGAAACCCACATTTCCGTTTACGGTAACAAACAGTTACCGTTAAAGGTTCAACGATATACTGTATGTAGTTTACGTTGTTGTGGTGGTGAACTGATAACAAAGCAGTCGCGCATGCGCACTGATGCTTTCCCCCTTTTAGCCTCATTAAAACCAAAGGCAAATTTGTGACTAAGTAACTATAAGTAACTACTATAACTTAACTATAATAACTATAAGTAACTATATTATAATGTTGTGATACTTATCTCTAAGGTCAGTTTCGGGATCTGGGTAAATTAAAAAATTAACAAATATTAAGCATGAAAAATTACAATTTATAATAAGTCTTAATTCTACAAATTAATTACCATTACTACAATTGAATTACTTAGAATAAATGACAAATTACTTACAATAAATTAATAACATTAAATAAATTAAACCAGATTACAAGATTATTTTTCACGTAAACTAAGTCGTACTTATAAAGTTAACAACGATTATACGTGTCTACAATTTACGCTGGATCTACTCAGGGGTACTCGTACACAGTATAGCTCACTTACAAAAAGACAAATCAAATCTCTTCGATCGCAAAACAGACTAACTTCAAATAAATCTGCTGTGCTTATATAGGTGAAGCTATGGAAGTCACAAGAAGCACAGAGATTATCAGTGTAATAATAAAAATACAAGTTTTTACAAAACATAAAAAACTCATTATAATTGAATAGAATGGTTACAAAAAGAGCCAATTATCTAACTAGATACTCGGATTCTTTCAGGTCGTCGCACAACAATACGCTGACCTACACTATACATAACCATTTTTTGTGTTATATTTCTAAATCTTAGAAACCCTATTTATTATTTCCTACTATAGCCTACCCCAACGAACTAATGACTGCAGATGAGATCTAGCCAATAACAGCCAAGGTCGTGTGTGAGGTTGCCCCTTCGCTAAGTTCCACCATACTCCAGCTGACTTTTTGTTAAGCTGTCATCCACAGTGGGACCACAACGTGACAACGCAGGATACGATTAACAAAAGTCAATTGGCTGTGCTGTGACCTAGGCCACTATGCTCCGCCTTCATCTGCAGTCTCTAGTTCGTTAAGGTAAGGTGTAACTATAATTATGCACATTAACACCTTTTAAATCTGTCCTTGAGAATTCTCGAATAACCTTTCCTTTTAGTTAGTCACAATATTTAATTAGTGTTCTTTTGAGATCTGGTTATAATAGGTCTACATAACAGAAACTTATTTTAGTCTAACACAGTAAAACCCCGCTTATCCAATCCCCGCTCAATCGTAACCCGGCTTAACAGAAACTGTCAATCTTTTTTAAATTAAGTTATTACTGTAATGTATTTCAATACTGAACATAACACAAAACTGAACTTAAATTTAAATACTTTTTAAATTAACTTACTCTCTATCTCATAGATCCAGGGCTTCAAAAATAAATCACATGATCGCCCAGTTATTTATCTGAAGCATTTAACTACATAAGAGGTACAGTTGTTAAAGAAACTAGGCACAGTTATCTTCTCTCACAGTAATCAATTTCATTATTATACAGGTAGACCCTGTGGTGAATGAAGTGAAGGTGTCATTTGCAGGGTGGGAAGTAGATGATTTTCAGAGGGCCAGGCATGCTGATAAGTATACTTTCCACTTAGTGAGAAAGGCAAAACACCTCACTCTTAGGTTTTCGGCTGATGACCTAAATAACATGTAGGTTACTATTGTTTTTTTTTAAAGAAAAACAATTTTCTTTGGTTAACTTTTGTATGGCGTTTAAACAAGAGCATTATTGCGTAATAGTTTCTTTATCATAAGTTCAGCTGATGTGGTGTCAGAATGCTGCTCCAAATATGCCGTAATGTTGACCACCAGAGTGTTAAATTATTTACACTATCTACTAGTTCTAGGGGTACAAAAAATAGTTCTGTTTCTTATCACATGGTCAGCCATTATCACATGACTGAAGCATTTAACAACAGAAGTACAGGTATAAAAGACACTAGTCGCTGTTATCACCTTTGAGAGTAATGAATTTCATTAGACAGCTAGACCCTGTAGTGAATGATTGTGTCATTCACAAAGTAGATGCTTTTCAGAGGGCTTAGAATTTTGATAAGCATATTGTTCCACTCGGTGAGGAAGGCATGGTAAACCACCGCGCTCTTCGTTTTACTTAGTAAAGCCTCTAGAGCAGTGGTTCCCAACCGGTGGTCCGTGAGAGCCTTTGGGGTGGTCCGTGAGTCCGGTGACTACTTATAAAAAAGTAATATTTTCCCGTGATTAAATCAAAGTTACGATTTTCATTGAACAAGATTAAGTAAATACATTCAAGATTCAGATTAAGTAAAGGTAGAAGAGTTGTGGTGTAAGAAAGCCCTGGGCTTCCCCAAGATTCGGCAAGTAGCTTTGCGGTATCTTATGATTTTTTTCAACCACTTATTTGTGTGAGCAGGGATTCTCTGGTTATTTTTAATTAAAAACAAACAACGAAATCGGCTAAGTGTAAGCAGTGATTTGAGAGTAGCTCTTAGCAAGAGCCTAAAACCTAGAATTCCTCAGCTAGTCAGAAAGAATCGTGCACAAAAGTCACATTGAAATTTTTAATTTAATTTTTAATTTTCATTGTTATTTTCGACTAAGTAAATTCTGTATTCCTTATTTTATTAGAAGACAATTTACAATTAAAATGTTTTTACTTTTTGTGATGTACAATGTACCATACTTTCTGAAAATAACAATTATATGTTTATAATAATAGTTTCTTAATTAATAAAAATAGTTTGTTTCTGAAAATTTGTTTTATTTAATCACCTTTTAATTTGATTACAACTGATAAGATATATGCAATAATTTAATGGGTGGTCCGTGGTAGTTCACTTTCAGGCTCAGTGGTCCGCAGACCACTGCAGGTTGGGAACCACTGCTCTAGAGGTTCTAACCAGCCTGTCCGCTGATGACTTGATCAACATTATGCGACGTATGATGTACTGTACCTAGATTGCAGTGTTTTTCAAAAATGTACTTAATTTTTGATATTGTGATTTCATAATTTAAAAAATTTCCAATACAGATTGGGCGGGAAAACTTGGTTACTGTTCTTTTATAATTGTTGTTATTTAAGTGATCAGCCGAGAGGCTGATTAGAACCTCTACAGGCTTTACTAAGTAAAATAAAGTCGAATAGTTTACCATTGCCTTACCGAGTAGAAAATTATGCTTATCAGCATGCATATAATTGGTAACCATGTGATAAGAATCACAACTATTTTTTGTAGCCCTGGAACTAGCAGATAGTGCTAAAAATTTAACACTTCTTTGCCTGTCGTGGGCACCTTTTTTATATTAATATTATGAATATTATTAAAACCCGTTATTTTCAGACAAAATAGCCATATTTTCATCAGAGTAATATGTGGCAATTTTAAAAATTGTCATCATTTTCCTTTTCCGTCCGTCTGTCTGTCTGTCACACCCAAATGTCAGAAATTACAAGTTTCAACAACGGTTACAAGTTGCAACAATGGTTTCCGGATTCGTAATCTATACAAATAGTGCGATTGAGTTGAGTTTAAAGTTCCGGTTTCGACCGGAAGTGTCCAGGAAGTCAAGAAATCATTCGGAATTTTGGAAATGAAAATAGTGTAATGTGATTCATCTTTAAAAGTAGACAGAAATCACTAATGGGTTTTGCTATAAGTCTTTAAGTTAAGCTTTTATTAAAAATTGCCACCAGCCATGAGACGCGTCGTCTCATGAAACTGATTTTATCAATTTATATTTATTGTTTGCATTAACAGATTGTTGCAAGGTTTCCGACTAGCCTTCCAGTGCCGTCATTTCAGCAGTTACGGAGAGAAATTTTGAAGGACAATTTAACTTGGATCGAGAAAAATGTAAGACGACGGGCACTACAGATGTGCGGAATCAATCAATTTACGGACAAGATGAATAGAGTTAGAAATGTAGCAAGCTCCAGTAATACAGTCAATCAAACAGTGGATGAGGTAGAAGAGGTATGAATGTTATCAGCTAACCTGAAATTTGTTTTATGTGGTAGACGTTAATTGTTGTATACAATGTTTACAATTGAATGTTTTTAACGTCGTTAGTAGATGATAATTTACATCGTTCAGTGCCAGTGATTTGATTGATAGGCAGTGCAGTACTAAGACACTTAATCTACCGACTGAATCCGAATTGTTCGCGCAGCTACACCGGTAAGCTTATTTTTTTGGCATCCGCTCTATAGTTCTTAAAAATCTGCGTAATGCTGGGTTTAAAAACTGTAACCTTAAAAAATGTAGTAAATGAGGTGATTTTTAAAAAAAATCGAGGGAGCAGTCGAGAAAATGCCAATAGTTAAAAATTTTACAAATAAACTACTACTTCCGGTTGACCGATTCTCATGAAAATGTTCGTTTTGGGTTCCCTAGTGGTAGGTAAAATTAAATTTCCAAGATTGAACTTCGTACGCTATTCTGTTCTAAAAAATATTTTGTTCACTCTCCCCCCTATCATTCCCCCTCTCTCTCCTCACTCTCCCACGCGCACACAGACCAAATGCTAAAGTTAGTTTTTTATTTATTTAACTTTATTTCTTTAACTTCGATCTCTCATGATATCCCTACTTCAAAGTAGTCTTAAGTCTTCGTACAGGAGAATCGGTATATCTGGTGTGTTTAGGCCAAGAATGAGTGGGTTTGCATTATCGTGTAATTTATTTTTAAACCGTGTGTATATGCGTAATGTTAATTTTTAACATTTGTTTTTTATTACAGCTTGATTTAAAGGCTATTACTGAATTTCCGTAATTTAAAGTCGGACAGAGGCTAATTTTTATTTAGCGTTATTCACACATGATTAAATATTAGGTTATGTTTTTCATTTTACATTGTTTACTTATGATTAAACATAAGTAAACCTTCACACACAAAACGTATACAAGCGTTTCAAAACAAGACTCTACGAGCAATAAAGCAATGCCTCTTTACGTCACAAACTTAATGTTGCACAAAGACTTACAAATCCCATACGAAAATGACGCCGCGAAACAACTATACTAGACGATGCATGACAAATCTGAATTGCTTGACAACCCTCATACAAAACATACACTAAGAGGATACCGGGTACTCAGCACACACATTTAAAACTCCTGGTCAAGGGATCTTCTTGGCCAATTGTAGGACTGTAGTGACGACTGCAAGCACCACCAAGTAGTTCAAGTTTTGGGACCTTTAGCGTCATATGTAGAATTTTTTATATTAGTGTAATATTAGATACTAAATTTTCAATAAAAAGTGTCAAAAAAATTTAGTTGGCAGGAAAAACTGGAAATGAAGGTAAATCCGGTGAAGTCATTCATATCGCATTCACTCTAAATAAACAATCTGTGCTGTCGTTTTTCTTAAAATAGTACATATCGTGAAAAATTTCATAGTTCGCTATCTTTAACTTCATTTCGACCAACGTGTAACCTGGAAACACCACATTAAGATAAAACGACTTCAACTAAATTTAAGTTTGAAACAACTATAGAGGTTTGTTCACTCTAAGGGTGTTCTCCCAATAGTGATACTCCACTGTCACACGACTCGACGTCCTATACGAATCCTAGCCTGTATATTTACATGTTTGCTTACCCACCAGTACGACCTCGACACAACCTCGATCTAACCTGTTGAATCAGTTTGTTCAGCATCCGCTCGACCAGTCGCGTAATCATTGCAGTTGAAACAGCTAAAGTAGCCTTTGTGCTGGAAGTTGAAAAGCAATTGAAATAATTTGAAATTTAACCTTATTTTCCTATAAAAAGTTACAAAAATTATTTTACAAAATGATAGATATAAAAATATATATAAAAGAAAAGAAACAAAAAAGAGAAAAATAAACAAAAAATAATATGTATGAAATAAAAATCTTATCCCCCTTTTCCCCCTCTTACATTACAAAAATTACCGGAAATCATGCCTGCAAAGGTAAATTGCTCATCAGGAGACAAGCTACTCCCGTAGTTTGCCTTTTTTATAATTCTAGGACCAACAAGCTCAAGTAATAGTTGGAAACTTACTTTTGACATCCGATAAAAAGACTTTACTTTGTATTCATCATAGGAGAGTCCTAAACACCTAGCTCCTATTAGGATTATTACTTATATTTATGGTGATATCCAACAACTGCGTTTTTCTGTTTTCTTTTTAGATAGTAATAAGCAATGACGACATCTTATCATTTGACATTTTGCAAACTGCAGTTAAATTCAAAGAAAAGCTTGCACAATTGCATCGAGGTCGCATCTCCTTGATGTGCAGACATTTACGACGCGACTCGTTTGTCGGTACTGTCGAAGTTGTGTTTCACCGGTCTGAGAGCAGCCAAAATCACACAAATGTCTCAAACAGAAATTACTACTCTACAATTCCCTCTTAAAACCTATCTGGATGTTACGGTATTCAAATTTTTGGTTGCTCAAAACTTGAGTAATTTAAAAACTATTCAAGCATTCCAGTCTAGATTTTTCCGTATTACCAGTTCACCCTACTGTGTCTCAAATGACACTCTAAACACAGATTTAAAAATACCCATTTGCGACATAATAAAGAATAGTTATCTTAATTCTATACATAATAATTTGCTTATCACTATATGGCAAATCCATCAGGCTTTATTAGAAGATTAAAAAAGAAGTTGGAGCAGAGGTCTTCTTTAATTCTTGCTGCATGTTTAAGTTGAAAAGAATAAAAATTGTGACGTGTAATTTTTTTAATATGTTTCATTACTTTATAAATTTTCTTTTTATTGTTTATAACTTTTCTTTGACAATATGAACTTTTTATTGTTTTCCATTTTTGTTTCTTACTTTAGTTGATTTTTCGATCACTGTGATTTCAAATTTAACATTGGTAAATCTTGTATTTGATAGCCTCAGGTAATGATCCTGCAAAAAAGGTAATGCGAATACTAGGCAATGCATCTCCAGTAGAGCAGCGTAAGCAAATTTTTACAAAAAGATTAATATTTTCTAATCTTTTAATTAGGAAATATTAATACCATATTTTCTAGTTTTTAGAAAATATGGTATCATGACAGTTATTTGCTTATACATATTTCTGAATATACTTTTGGTTAAAAAGAATTGAAATAATTATGAAGTAATTTTAAATATTCATGACTACGATCGTAGCAGGGATGATCTAGATGTGCATTTTAGAGTAGGTTGAGCAAGTGCCAAAACAATTCCAAAATAATATTTATACATCTTTTTATTAGGATTCCTGAGTCCCTTAAAAGCTTAAATTGAAACGAATTTGAGAAAAAATTGAATATTATTGACTGAAAGAGCCTATTATACAATTGGCCAATGTTTAAATGATCAAATGGAGGTGCAGATTGATGGTCTTTGTTTTAATTTGTTTTATGTATCTTTATGTATATGTTATTTCACATGATCTAGTCAAACTTTGGTTGGCTAATGATTGAAGCATGTAATAGTAATAATGATAGTGGTGCCTGTTCTAGTTAATTGTGTAATGTAGTATCAATAGTCTCTCTTCTTTTGGTTGGTCTCTGTAGTGTAGTTAAACATTCAAAATAAAAGATTAATTAAATTTGCAGGAAGAACACTCAGTAAGACCTTTAGAGGCGGAGCCCAGCAGTACAATATCACAAATGGTAAATAACGAAGAAAACCAAAATATGCAGACTGCTTGTACATCGACAAGAGAGGATTTACCAACTTTTGACGAGCGCATCAGTACAATATCACCTATGGAACAAAACCAAAATATGCCGACTGCTAGTACATCGACAAGAGAGGATTTACCAACTTTTGACGAGCTCATCAGTACAATATCACCTATGGAACAAAACCATAATATGCCGACTGCTAGTACATCGACAAGAGAGGATTTACTGATTGTTGACGAGCGCAGCATTACAATACCAATGGAAACCGATGATCAAAACCAAAATATGCGGACTGCTAGTACATCAACTAGAGAGGATTTACCGACTGATGAAGAAGAATTTGACGTTGTTAGAATTATAGAATGCATCATAAAAGTGGCGAGAATTGTTAAAAATCGGAACAGCGATAATCAATAATACCAACAATATTAAAATTAGACGTAATTTTAGTAAATATTAATCTAAATTTTAATTAAAAATTAATAATTTAACTTTTAATCTTAGTAAAAATTACACATTAAAGTAAATAACAACATGTTTTTTTTTTAAGTTTAATTTTGTTTACCCATCGGATTGGTCTAGTTGTCGTCGCCGTTAATCCTCTGTTACAACAGCTGATTAACAGCTGATTTTTTGGAGACTAAGGTTCCTGGTTCAAATCCTAGTTATAAGGATTTGAATACTAGACAGTGGTTAGGGTTGTACGTTGATGGTTGGGGTTCAATTAATAGTTGTCTGAGTCTTTATAAGACTATACCTCAGTTACATGTCATACACATCATCGTCTTATTGTATCATGGGGTTGCTTGTTGTTCTCAATTGAACAGATTGCAACGTACACACATTAGAGATAAAAAATATAGCGCTACTGGCTCTACGCCGGAATCCTGGGTTCGATTCCCGGTCAGGTCTGGCATTTTATCGTCACTCATCTTCATGTATCATTCTTCCCACCATCTGCATTAGCAGCAATTGTAAAATGTTGTTTAGGTCAACAGCCGAAAGGCTGGTTTGAACCTGTAGAGGTTTTACTAAGTAAAACGAGGAGTGAGGTGGTTTACCATTGCCTTCCTCACTGAGTGGAAAAGTACGCTTAACAGCATGCCGGGCCCTCTGAAAAGCACATATTTTCCACTCTGCAAATGACACCTTCACTTCATTCACCACAGGGTCTGGCTGTATAGTGAAATTCATTACTTTCAGAGAAGATAACTCTGACTAGTGTCTTTGACACCTCTACCTCTTCTGTTCTTAAATGATTCAGTCATTTGATTGGCTGACCATGTGATAAGAAACAGAACTATTTATTTTAGCCCTGCAACAAACAGATTGAGTGTAAATAATTTGACACTCCACCTGTCTGTTATAGGCAGAATGGTAAAATAGTAAAGGTAAAATAGTCAGAAAAAAACCACAAAAATAAAATTGCTTTTACTTTCTCTTGCTCTGTACGAAGAGTGTACTAGTATTTACGGCACAAGAAATGAGTTCAAGGTCACGTAGCCAGCTGCAGTAGAGGCTGGCTACTTGCTTGTGGCCCTACAGAAGAGCAGCTGATAACATCCGTTACCTGTCACTCAGCCTTCACGTAGTCACTTTACTTCTCGCACGCACACAGTTTATGTAAGTAACTTGTCATTGTAAAACAAAAAGTCAATCTGACTATATATTACAACAACCGTTTTATTGTTGCGTAGTAAGCTCAGATTTTATAAACAATCCATTCACTCAAAAGTAAGTTGATGAAATAAATTGATATTGGTTGTAAAACAATTTCCAAAAAAAAGTGACAATATCTAGTTTTTATTATGATTATTATGATTGCACTGATTCGTTCTAAGATTGATTACGGATCGATTGTCTATGGCTCTGCAAAAAGCAATGTATTGAATTTGTTAAATCCAGTTCAGAATGTTTGTTTGAGGTTAGCCCTCGGTGCATACAGGACAAGTCCAATCCTAAGTATCTTGGCCGAGGCTGAAGAAACGCCTCTTGCTATTAGAAGAAGAAAGTTATGTTTTTCCTTTGCTTCAAAAATATCTTCTTGTCCAAACACGCCAGTCTACGATAATGTTTTTTCTAACAGACTTTCGGACATGTACAACTCCAAACCTTCATTTCCTAAACCATTTCATACACGACTACAAAATTATCTAGAAACATCCTCATTCAAGTTTACACCTGTTTTTGATCGTCAACCTTCCGTTGAACCTCCTTGGCTGTCGAAACCTTTTTTGCTGGATTTATCCATGGCTCATCTTTCGAAAAACTCAGCTAACCCTAAGATGTATCATCAACTGTTTAATGAATTGTTATCAAAATACACGAACAATGTACACATTTACACGGATGGCTCTCGATCACCAGAAGGCTCTGGTTGTGCAGTTGTCTTCCCTAACCGTACTTATCAATTCCGTTTAAATGATGTTTGTTCTATCTTCTTTTGCGAGGCATATGCTATCTATCGTACTTTAAAACTCCTAGCCACAAGAACGGGTGAAAAGTTCAAAATATTTACGGATTCGATGAGTGTGGTTAGAGGCTTGCAGGCCGAAGAAATTACAGAGCCAATTATAGAACATATATCCAACCTACTTCGACATGTCAACAGCATGAATGATGTACGTATTGTGTGGGTTCCGTCGCATTGCGGTATAAACGGAAATGAAACAGCGGACACGGCCGCCAAAGAGGCGTTAAAGACGCCACTGAGAGATAACCATCTCTCATCTCATACAGATTTCAGGAGACATTTGCACAACCAAATCAAACAACACTGGAACCAAATCTGGTCTCGACATCCTCCAACGAAACTTCACCGCATCAGGAAAAACATTTTTGAAAACCCTCAGCCTCACTTGGAGCTTCGAAGGCATCAAGTTCTACTTACGCGGCTACGCTTACGCTTACGCACAAACACTTACTGAAGAAAGAAGAACCACAAATTTGTACACATTGCAGCACGCCACTTACAATCAAACACATCATCACAGACTGCCAAACCACACAATTCACACGAACAGTATTCAAAATTAACATTTTAGCACTTAATTTAGTAGACAAAGTAGCGATTCAGAACACAATAAACTTTTTAAAATTTAACAAAATTTCAGATTTAGTATAGTTGTAAAACCATATTCGTTTTTTTTCATTGTATCATTCTATTTTTTAGTTATTATTTCTCTGTTTTAATTGAACTTAACTAATTTTTCATTACGTATTTATATAATGTATCATGTGTATAATATAATGTTATTATAATGTAACGTGGTCGGTAATGACCTCGTAGTCGATGCGACCTTAAATAAATATATAAAAAAAAAAACAAATAAAAAAAATAAAAAAAAAATTTAGAAATAGTTACTTTATCAGCTATTTGTTTTTTCCATACTAAATGCGGCGTTAACATAACACCTACATATTTTATATTCCTTGACTATTTCAATAGGCTCCCCCTCCCACGTCCAGTATTCCCTCTGACCCCTTCATCCGCTTTGCTAAATATCATAATTTTTGATTTACTTAAATTTACAACAAGCCCCCATTTATCACAGTACATTTCCAATTTATTAATCATGTTTTGCAAGCCCAATGGATCAGAGGAAAGCAGGACCGCATTGTCTGCATATAACAGCACTCTCAAATTTAAATCTCTGAAATTCACACCTCCTCCCAATTCATCATATAAATCATTCAGGAAAAGCGCGAATAAAAGTGCCGACAAAGGAAATCCCTGTTTCACACCATTCACTGATTCAAATTCCTCCGATAACCCAACTACACCAGACTTGCGCTCTTGTACAACTATACAGTTCCTTTAACACCGACATAAAATTGTATGATACACCCATATTAAAGAGCTTGTAGAATAATGCTTCTCTATTAATATTATCAAACGCGGATCTAAAATCTATAAAAAAAAATAATACAGCTTACCGCCCTTATTTTTCCAAACTAAATAATATTTGTGAGATTGAAGATATTGACATTTGTGCAGTAACCTTTCCTAGATCCGGCCTGATTTTCATTTAAGACATCATTTATGTGTACCCATCACTCCAGTCTATTCATTAATATTACTGTAAAAAATTTTGCCAGCCCGTCCATGGATGAAATTCCGTGATAATATTATCCGAAGTTGACAAGTCCCCTTTTTTATGAATTGGAAACACTATTGCCCTTTTAAATGAATCTGGCACTTTATTTCACGACATAATATTATTAAAACACTTAAAAACTAAATATAAATACTCCATTGGTGCATACTTAAAAAATTCATTAGCTATTCTATCTTTACCAGGTGCTTTGTTTTTTGCGCGTTTTGTAGTTGCCAAGAGCTCGTCTGTAGTGATCTCCCGGTCTAACCAATCATCGAAAACACATGGCGCAGCATAAATAAAATTACTAATCCCCTCCCTTACTCTCAAAAGCCCTCTAAAGTGTTCTACCCACTGCGATGGTTGAATATGAGAATCAATCCTAAATTTGATTTTATTTGACCTTAATTTTTTACGTTATCCCAAAAACCCTTAACATCTCTTATACTAATGAAATTAATTACAACTCTTATATTTTATTTTTTTATCTACACAGGAGTTTATAATTGTTTATAAAACAAGAGTGCTTACCTCTTAGTCCTGCAACATTATAACATAAAATACTTGCATTATTTACATCTACACTATCTACACATTCTTCTGGCAGACTTTACCCCCTCAGTTTCCACATTCCTCCTTCCCCGGAATGTGGCTATTAACCTCCAGTAGACTGACGCCACATCCGATAACTTCAGCCAGTTCCTTAATACCATCTTCACCACGTCCTTTCAGCTTCCCATCCTCCATTCTGAACGCTTTTCCTGCAACCACTATTTTATCCACCGCCACGAATGCTTCAGTATCCGGCGAGATTTTCTTATTTCACTCTTCAAGGCAAAATGTTTCTTTCTCACTAATCTGGTTTCCGTCGAAAAGTCTTTAAAAACAGCGAATTCGGTTCCTATCAATCTTTTCGCATTTTCTAAAATAGAGTCTTTGTCACGATCGTCAGGCAAGTGTGCGATAACAAGCCCACTGTTTTTTATTTCTGCCTAGTAGGTGGGCCCTATTTACCCACACTCCTTCACGCACTCCTAACACTTCAATACCCAATTTTTTAACTATATCAGCCGTAGTATAAGATCCATCGTCCTTCAAACCCTTAAACACAAGGTTATTGCGCCGACTTCTATTTTCCAGTTCAATTAATTTTTCTTTTTACTTCCCGGTTTGCGGATTTAAGACTTTTAATTTCTTTTCTGTCTTTTATTTTCCTTCCCCACTGCTGTAATTTTGGTTAATATCCTATTAACGTCTTCTTTAGACTCGACCCCAGAAAGTTTTTTGTCTAGCATTGTTTCCAAGTGCTTCACAATGTCGGCGTGTTCGGCCATTTTTCGGACTACCCCTTTTTCGATTTTCTTAATTTTTCTATATCCAGCTGCTCTGGCGAACTCTGTGATCTACTGCGCTTGCCACTACTTGCCACCGAAAAATAATTTTGAATGTTAGGCATTGACAGTAGGCCAGTCTCACCAATTTCACACCAATTTTAACACATAAAATATCGAATAAAATAAAAAACAAAAAAAAAATGTTGTAATAACGGTAATAATAAACTTATCAGTCAAATCAAAGAAACAGTCACTATTAACAATTTATACATTAAATATCTTGTTGGTTCCGGTTATTGACCAATTTTAATAAGCAACGAGACCGACAACAGATAACCGTACTCTTCAAACGCTCAATCACGACTCCCATCATTACTGTACGTCTTTTTTCATTAAGTATTTTTGTTTGATAATAGAGTAATGTCTTTTTTCACACCTTTGACCATGTTTTCACTCATTTCTCCAGTTTATCTTACGTTTCCCTCGCGATTTTTTACAGAGTATATGTTATCCGAGGTACCATCGGTCCACATTACCTTGGATAATAGGAGCTTTACTGTACTACATTTTTATTTAAATTAAGCTCGGATAAAAAATATTACATAAAAACTTGCATAATTTATAATTTTCTTTAACATTTATTCTATTCTTTAACATATTGGGAAAGGTTAAATTATTGAAAAATTATTAGAAATTCCATATGCAGAAATATTGTTTTTCAACTAATAATCAACTTCCTTTCTTATGACGTACTAGTGTATCCTATACTAGTATTATAAAGACAAATCGTGTTTTTTGTGCAGGCTAATTTCCAAAACTACTGAACGGATTTTCATGAAATTTTGACAGAATATTTGTATTTGTATTCACAGCAGCACTTTCTTTTTAAATTTAAAAAAATGATAACCCTAAGGGCCCTAATGAAGATTTTCATAAATATTTATGTGCGTATGTGTACATGTGAGTACGTATCACGGTTGAAATAGATAAAGGGGTTTGATGTTAACGAGAGACGTATGCGGGGAAAATTAACAAAACGTTGTACACAGGACGTTCTGAAAAAGGGTTCCAAGAATTCAGGGCGTGATTCCCCACAACAAAAGAAGAAAAAAAACTCAAATTAACATAGGTCCAAAAATCATTAGTTACAGAATTATACAGGGTGAAAGATTTCGTCAGAATTTCAGTTACCCCGTTGAAACGAAGCCCTGTAGATATTTGTTGGGCGTTAAATTAGGCATAAATTTTACCGTATCGTATGTAAAATGAACAGAAATATTGAACAAAACAAGTTTCAGACCTGTAGCTGCAGTAATTTTTAAGATATCTGATGAAATACGCAAAACTTGGTCCCGAAATACAAGTTTCTTTAAGGATTGAAGCAGATGAACTTTGTTAAATGGATAATAAACACAAGAAACTTTTATACAAAACTTGTAGAGAATTTAATTCTGAAGAGAATGATGTTAAATAAGTCGATAATAGACAAACGTAATTTTTTTAAAAATTATTTTTTAATTAAATAAAAAAAAACACATGAAAAATAGACAAAATCTGTTAAACTCTCTATTAACTTAATTAATGTAATACTTAAAAGAAAACACTTGTACTAAAATAAATTAACGAGTTACTGTTTATTTTTTATCAAGTAAACAAGTGAATTGATATTCAGTCTCTATTTCTAAGTTGCAACCTTTGGCTGGTTTATTTTTTCACCGCTGCTGCAGGGGAAAACATGACAACAGTTTTGGATCCAATAGTTTAAAATGTATTGTTTCTAACTTCATCCTTCAATAATTGGGTTTATAAACTAATACGGAGTAAAAAAGGTTGTAAAAGTAAGTTATATTTAAAAAAGCTAAATTCCACACTGAATTCTTTAAACTATGCCAACAAAATTTTACTAAACTCATTTATCACGATTTCTCCAAAACTACAAGACCATTAATACAAAATTTGGTACAAACAGACTTCTTACGTCAGAAAGGTGGAGAAAGAAATTTTTTATAAAAATTTCAACTTAGAGGGGGTTTTGTGGAGTGATAAACTGTACAGGTGAAAATATTTAGTTATTTTATTTAGTTTATTGCAGTTCACATTAAACTTTGTAGTTTGGCCAAACAGATGTCTCTAACCATTTAAGAATGTGGGTTGCAGAAGGAAAATGAGCTGATCTTACGCAATGGGACAAAATATCCGCTAAACTCTAAACGAACCGTAGGCCTATATATTCTACTTCCTTTCTGTAGAAGCTAAATTACATTATGTTTATTAATTATAAATTAAAACCAAATATGGCAACAATGTTTAATAAGTACTAATCAAAGCGATTTAGGGTGCTACAATTAATTAAAGTACTTTAAAATCCGTACTATGTACGCTTTGATTAGTACTTATATGCCGTAGAATAGTTTAAGCACAAATTTAGTAATCGTTTGAATCACAAAAAAAAAAAAATAGGTAGCAATATATGGTAAGTTTACATTTATAATAATTTACCGATAAACCAAAAGGGAAATGCAAATGCGCCAACAGTTCCCACTATTCTGAATGAAGTGGTTTGCAAAGAGAGAACATTATGCTTCTCCTGTATACATTACTGACTAACAGTGTTGTACGAAACTAAGCATCAGTGTACTGCTAATACACACAAGGCTACATTGTGCGGTTGTAACAGACGGTTTAACTGAGGACTTATTTTTAATTTTTACTTTCTCTTGCCTATATGAATATATAGGAAGGAAAGTATTGTTTTCATGTCGATTTTTCGAAATCGAGTTTTCACCGGATCTATACGTTTTCAGACCCCCTGAACCCAAAAAACATGTTTTTAGCGATTGGTCTGTGTGTGTGTATACAAAATATCTCAAGAACGGAACATCCTACGAACTTGAAACTTAAGTTACATACCACTCCCGGACCCGACACGAACATATTCATCAAAATCGGTCAACCGGAAGTAGTAGTTTATTCGTGTAATTTTTCACTTTTTTGCGATTTTCTCAAAAACTGGTCCTACGATTTTTTTAAAAATCGCCTCATTTACTCAATTTTTTATTCTCTACAAGATAGGGTAGGCGCCATGTTTGCTGAAATTCTGGGTGAGGCTGTTTTCACGTAAAAACAAAGTTTTTTTAAGATTACGGCTTTAATATGCAATTTAGCGAAAAAATGTATATAATAAAAGATGTAGAGAATTTAAAAACCTACAACTTTTACTTAAAACATTTTTTTGTATAACGCTTAGTTTAGCGGTAATTAGCGATTTTCTGTTTTTTTTCTCACGAAAACGTGTGAAAAATTGATTTTTTAAAGATTTCGGCCTTAGTATGCATTTTACGACAAAAGTGTATATAATTAAATTTATAGAAAATTAAAAGATCTACAACTTTTATTTCAAGCAGTTTTCTCTACAGAGCCTAGTTTAGCGTGAAAGAGTGATTTTCCGTATTTTAAAGCCAAACCGAGTTCGATTTTCATTTTGCGTCTTTCACTCATGTTTAAAATTAGGTTAGTTTTTTGTTTATTCCTAATGTTTTATTAATGATGTTAGGTTTATTGTTAATTATTTGCATTGGCAAGAGAAAGTTGTGTGAGTGTTTCACACCAGATTTTTTGTTAACTATGAGAATGGCTCGTGAGTCCTCGGTTATGCGACTTACGACACAAACGTGTGTATGACTCTCAAGTGTCAGCGCTACGTGGGAGATACACTTGGAACTAACTGTGCCTGCAAACCATACTAACAGGGGACATTTTTTTTCTTTAAAATATATACACTTTTCTGAATCGTAGGAGGCCGTAGAAGCCGAATTTCAACGTTTTACGTTCCGAGGACCATGTGTGTGTCCTCAGTCCGTTTTTAGTCCTCAGTACGTCAATGTAAATCAATACCAATGTCCCCCAATAGCCCTATTTGCAAACGCACACACACCTGAAAACATGTATACCCGGTGAAAACTCGATTTCGAAAAATCTACATGAAAACAATACTTTCCTTCCTAATATTCATATAGGCAAGACTATAGTGTAATAAAGCATAGAGGGGGAACTCCCATGTTAAAGTGTTTTAACGTTTTTCGTCTGCTACTATGTTTCGATTCCAACGCCTGTAGAATGCGCTAGTAGCGCATACGAGGGAGATTTTGAATTTTGGCCTATTATCCTATACAATATTTATTTTTTATTTCATTTTACTTTTTGTTTTATAATTGAAATTTTTGGGAACTAACTTTTCTCTAAAGTCGCATCAACAGTTTGGTTATTGGCGATTACCGTGGGTCATGAAACAGTGGGTTGAGATTAGTTATAATTAATGAAATGAAATTTTGTTACTTAAAGAAGTGGTTTTTTTCGCAGAGGGTTAGGGGACGTGATTTCTTCTGTTTTCCGAAAGCGAAAAACCTGTAAGTATTAACATGATAAGTAAATACGTGTAGGCCAAAATAAATCTTGTATGTGTTTAGGTTAACCGTTACCGAATTGAGTAAAAATTAAATGTATAAATTGCCTTCTACTTTTAAATTATTATTTATTACATAAATCTGGTGCTTAAGTTTGCCTGATGTACGTACGAGGGTAGGCTGATAAGTAATGCACACATGCTTGTAGAAGACAACTAAATAAACTTCAGTAGCGCGCCTGGTGGCATGTGGAAGTACTATTTCTCCTCTACAAGCCTGCGCAGTTTGAAGGCGTTGCTTTCATTCAGTTTGTTTTGAGTAGTGGAAGTATGGCGTCGTGTTCTGGTGCTATGTCAACGAGAATTAAACAACGCGCTGTTATCGAATTTTTAACTGCTGAGAAAGTGAATCCTAGTGAGATTTATCGTCGTTTAAAGGCTGTTTATTGTGACGATACTGTTGATAGGTCTACTGTGAATCGTTGGGTAATAAAATTTCGTGATTGCCAACCTGGAAAAGCCTTAATTGTTGACAAAACACGCAGTGGACGACCAATCACTGCCTCAGACGATAATCGTCGCAAACTCATCGATGATTTGATTCAAAATGACCGGCGAATCACTCAACAGCGTATCGCAAACCAAATTGGAATATCTAAGGAACGTGTTGGCTTCATTATTGAACAATTGGGATACCGTAAAATCTGTGCACGATGGGTACCACGCCGTCTGACAGACGAGAATAAACAGCGTCGATTGGAATGCTGTGAACAACTTTTGAAGCGCTACCGTGACGAAGGAGACGACTTTCTTTTGAATATTGTGACGGGGGACGAGTCATGGGTTCATCATTACGATCCCGAAGAAAAAAGGCAGAGCGCTGAATATCGTCATCCACATTCTCCTGTTGTGAAAAAGTTCAAAACACAACCGTCCGCAAAAAAAATTCTTTTGACTGTGTTTTGGGATGCTCGCCGAGTTTATGTGACTGATTATCTGGAACGAGGGGCAACGGTAAATTCTGCTCAGTATATACAGACTCTGAAACACCTCCGACGTCGAGTTTGTCGTGTTAGAGGCAACCTGGCGCCAATAATTTTGCAACACGACAATGCTCGTCCACACACTTCGTGTGCAACTGGAGAGGCTCTGAGAAACCTGAAGTTTCAACCAATTTTACACCCTCCGTATTCTCCCGACCTTGCGCCTTGCGATTTTTATTTTTTTCCTCTACTGAAGAGAGACCTTAAGGGTAATCATTACAGCTCGGACAATGAGGTGAAGGCAGCTATTGCGTCCTGGGTTCGAGGAAAGTCGGAAGAATTTTTCAGTGACGGAATGAAAAAACTTGTTAAACGTTGGGAGAAATGTGTTAGGCTTAACGGTGACTATATTGAAAAATAAATAGATAATTTGGTAGGTTAAGATTTGTACTTTAATTTGTTATTTACCCCATCTTGCTATTTCTTTTTGTTCGTCTTCTACAAGCATGTGTGCATTACTTATCAGCCTACCCTCGTAATAATAGTTATAGTAGTTTAACATCACATCAATTAAAAAGAAAGCAAACCAGTAAAATGGCACATGACCTAACCTATATCCCTAACCTAATTATTAATAACCTAATACTAATTAAGTATTAGTTATTAATAATTTAATTAATAACCTAATTATTATACCAGGCAAACTTAACACTCACACTACAGAATGCATTCACTACAGAATGTTTACAATCATTCAAATAGGCAATTCATATATTTCATTATTTACTAATTCGCTAGTTTTTTTTTTTTTTTTGTTTAACGTCCGACTGTTTTGCAAATTGCTGCTAATGCAGACGGTGAAGGATGAAATGAATTTTTTGTAACGTATGAAAAAATGCCATGCCCGAGTGGGATTCGAACCCAAGACCGCGTGATGAGAGGCGAGCACGTTACCAACATCGCTAGTAGTAAATGTGCTTTGTAGGTTAACAACAAACAAGATGTATTTTGGCCTACACGTATGTCACCGGATGGCGACATTAAGTGGCAACCTTATTAATTTGGTGGCCCTGAAAAGCGCCGTTTAAGCGGTGGTCGTCTGTCGTAGTCGTCGTGGCGGTCGGAGGCTGGGCGATACGGCGTGTCGTCGTCTAGCGGAGACGTCATCTTCTTCCCTCGCAGTAGTGCGTCAATGGCTGCTTCGTCGGGTCCGGTGGGCGTAAGGCTCGGTCGAAGGACCGCTGTGGGCATCGCTCGCGTCAGCGGGCGATTAGCATTAGCAGCAATTTGCAAAACAGTCGGACGTTAAACCAAAAAAAAAAAAAAAAAAAAAAAAAAAGCGGGCGATGACGGTCCGGTCGACGGCCCACGGTGACGGGACGGCGAGCGGAAGCATCATCTTCTCTCTTGCGGGGTCGTCGATTAGTTCTCACTGGAGTCCGGCAGCCGTGTGCCTTGGTGGACGTCTTGTCGTTGTCTGGATCGGAAGCGACGAGCCGGCGTGGTGGAAGCGGAGCCCGAAGAGTGACGGCTCGGCTACCGGGTTCAGGCCTAGCCTTCCCTCAGCGGCAGTTGGGTCCCCACTGCAGCGTGGCAGTGGTGGCCCCCAGAGCCCCGCAGTGTCGGGTCGGCGTAGGCCGTCTGCCGATAGCGCGGCCGAGGCGGCTCTCTCCGGGCTGGCGAAGGCTGACCGGTGCAGGAATGTAGCGTCCGTCACCGGTAGCGTAGACCAGGGATGGTGCGTCCGGTCTCATCCTCTTGTCTTGATGTGAAGCTCTCGGTGTCTGGATCGGTATTGAATCGGCCGGCTCAGTGCAGCGCTCTTTATATAGCTGCCGAGAGCGCTGTTATAGAGAGCGGCGACTGGCTTGGCCTTGATGACAAAGGCCTTTGCAGTGGGGAGCCGAAAGCTTTGTCGCTATGCCGTCAAAGGCCGAAAGAACTATTGAAGCCGGCAACACAGTAAATGATTAATTAGAAGGGGTGGCGGTGACACGTATTTACTTATCATATTAATACTTACAGGTTTTCGTCTCTTGGAAAACAGAAGAAATGACGTTCCCTATACCTCTGCGAAGAAAACACTTTTTTAACCTAATAAAATTTCATTGTAAATAAAATATAATCTCCAAACAACCATGGTCTCATACGCCATTACTAAGCTATTAACGTACGATTTGATCTCCACACGCTTGCTCTGTATGACGCCTAGGTTCCAAATTATAAAGTGACGCCAACACGCACTCTATGATTATAAAGTGTAACACTAGCAGACGACAAACAGTGTTTCATTAAGCCTATCTCAGTTCCCCCTCTATGCTTTATTTATTTTTTTTTTAACGTCGCATCAACTGCAATGGTCATTAGCGACGACGTTGGGGTGGAACTTTATGCAATGTAGGATGAAATGATTTTTTGTAACGTATGAAAATATGCCATGCCTGAGTGGGATTCGAACCCAGGACCGCATGATGATCTATGCTTTATTACTCTATGGGCAAATTCATTTTAAAAACAAACTGCAAAGTAAACAAACAGTGAATGACGTCACAGCTCCAGAACCGTACGCACCAAAAGTATTATGTGATTTTCATAGTAGGTGCATGCGAAACGACTCGTGCTTAATACTCTTATGAGTAGTTAGTTCTTTAGCTTAATAAAATTAAATACTTTAATGTTTTTTATAATTTTAAATGCTTACTTTATAAATAAAATTATTATTGTTTACTAGTTTTAAAACTCACTTACTTTATTCTCAAAGGTTTACCTTTTTGGTGTTTGTAAATAGAGAACTCGGGTGCATTAGCCATCACTGTTGATTAATATCAACTTTTTCAGCAAAAATAAAAATAAACTTACTTTTGTTCATACAGTCGAATAAAGGGATCTTTTCCGTTTTCTCACAAGAAATGTACTGCATTTAGCAAGTGTTATGCGGGTCGCGTAACCCATTATTGAACGTATGTAATTTGAACGTATGTATATTTTATTGTATGTTAATACTACATACAATACATAATATTTATTTAACTATTAAACTATTTATGACTCATTCCATTACGCATAGCCATTACTCATAGTTAATGTTGTTATTGTTATGTTATTACTGTTATTATTATTTAATTTAATTTAAGTTTGTCAACATGAGTCATCTCCTCCCTTTTTTTAATTGGTCTGTGTATGTGTATACAAAATATCTCAAGAACGGAACATCGTGCGAACTTGAAACTTAAGTTACATACTACTACCGGACCCGACACGAACATTTTCATCAAAATCGGTCAATCGGAAGTACTAGTAGTTTATTTGTGTAATTTTTCACTTTTTCGCGGATTTTCTCAAAAACTGGTCCTTTTTTTAAATTGCCTCATTTACTCTACTTAATTTTTTTATGCTCTACAAGATAGGGTAAGAGTCATGTTTGCTGAAATTCTTGGTGAGGCTGTTTTCACGTAAAATAAGTTTTTTTGTAAGATTTCAGCTTTATAATGCATTTTACCGCAAAATGTATATAGGCCTAATTAAAGTTGTAGAGAATTTTAAATCCTACAACTTTTATTCCAAACATTTTTTTGTATAACAGTTAGTTTAGCGGTAATTAGCAATTTTCTGTTTTTTTCTCACGAAAACTTGTGAAAAATCAATTTTTTTTAAGATTTCGGCCTTAGTAGTCAATGCATTTAACGACAAAAGTTTATATAATAAAATTTATAGGAAATTAAAAGATCTACGATCTTAAGATCTTAAGATCTAAGGCTTAAGATCTTAAGCCAAACTAAGATTAATTTTCATTTGGCGTCTTTCATATTATACGATTAAAATTAGGTTATGTTTATTGAGGATGACGCAAGCCGTCACTATATACGTCTTTCATATTATATGATTAAAATTAAGTTAGTTTATTGAGAATGACGCAAGCCGCATAACAAGTGCTAAATGCAGTACATTTCTTGTTGGATAACGGAAAAGATCCGAATAAAGTAATAACTACAATAAAATTAAACCGTACATGAAACTTAAAGCATCTTTCGAACTAGACGCACAAATAAACCGAACCGAGCAGTTTAAAATAACAAAGCCAACTAAATTGAAAACTCATTTAGGATCATAAAATTAAAAATGACACATACATGAAGAATTTGTAATATAAACATTGAATAAGCCTATAAACAATACGGAGTAGTATGCAACTGAATTCTAAACAAAATTAATTGATAAGGGAAAGATTTTATTGACGTTAGGGAACGCGGCTGTTCGTTGTTATTGTTTAGCAGTTATTAAAGCGTTGGTGTCCACCCGGTGACTAATGCTAGGCTGTTGCATGTATTTGTGTGGTGTATTTACACGTACTACCACAGATGCAGTTTGTTGATTCGACAGTTGGTCTTACCGTGAACTCACGGTTTATTATTATAAAAATCTGGTGTGAAACACTCACACAACTTTCTCTTGCCAATATAAATAATTAACAATAAACCTAATATTAGTAATAAAACATTAGACATAAACAAAAAAACTAACCTTAATAAACATAACCTAATTTTAATCATGAGTGAAAGACACAAAATGAAAATCAACCTCAGTTTGGCTTCAAAATACAGAAAATCACTCTTTCACGCTAAACTAGGCTCTGTAGAGAAAAATGTTTTAAATAAAAGTTGCAGATCTTTTAATTTTCTATAAATTTGATTATATACACTTTTATTATAAAATGCATACTAAGGCCGAAATCTAAAAAAAATCGATTTTTCACACGTTTTCGTGAGAAAAAAACAGAAAATTGCTAATTACTGCTAAACTAAGCGTTTTACCAAAAAATGTTTGAAATAAAAGTTGTAGGTTTTTAAATTCTCTACAACTTTTATTATATAAATTTTTTCGCTAAATTGCATATTAAAGCCGTAATCTTAAAAAAACTTTGTTTTTACGTGAAAACAGCCTCACCCAGAATTTCAGCAAACATGGCGCCTACCCTATCTTGTAGAGAATAAAAAATTGAGTAAATGAGGCGATTTTTAAAAAAATCGTAGGACCAGTTTTTGAGAAAATCGCAAAAAAGTGAAAAATTACACGAATAAACTACTACTTCCGGTTGACCGATTTTGATGAATATGTTCGTGTCGGGTCCGGTAGTGGTATGTAACTTAAGTTTCAAGTTTCAAGTTCGTACGATGTTTCGTTCTTGAGATATTCTGTTCACACACAGACCAATCGCTAAAAACATGTTTTTTGGGTTCAGGGGGTCTGAAAACGTATAGATCCGGTGAAAACTCGATTTCGAAAAATCGACATGAAAACAATACTTTCCTTCCTATATATTCATATAGGCAAGAGAAAGTAAAAATAATAAATCAGCTGATCAGTTTTTATAACACGCATAGAACTTCTTTGAAATTAAACAGACCACAGCCTTCTATATTAATCCATTCGTCAAAAATCGTGAAATCTAGTAAGGTTTTTGAAAAATGTATTGTATTTTTAAAAAAGTTAATATTTTAAAGTCAGGTTATTGATGTAAATTATAATTTATTAAAGAACTAAAAAAAATTGTACTGCTCCCCCCATCCACTAACCAATAAAAAATTATTTTTTAAATTATTCTTTTTCATAATAAGAAGCAATTTAAGTTAATTGTTATTTCATATGTGAACAATAGAATCGTCAGTTTTTGAAATTCGTTCATGGGATCAAGAACAAAATTTAACTGAATAAAATTCATTAGGAAATTTTAATTTGTTTAAATTAAGTTGCTAAATGGCTGAAATGTAATAATGTTTTAACATACTAAGTTTTTTTTTAAGGTTTGTAACTTTTTATTTAATTATGAGTAATACTTAATATTTTATTTTACATAATGTATCTAATTGTTGCTTGTTTGTTTACACAGTAATGTTTTAGTTTCAATGGACTTTTTACGGTTGTACCGTTGTGAAGTAAAAATTAAAGACCCCTCTACAAGAAGGATCAAAGTTTTTTTTATAATTTTGCAGTGTCACTCGGATATTACAATAAATGAAATATACAGCTCATTAACTATTTGTCCTTGTTTAATTACTATTTTTCAATGTTTTTTTCCGTGTGGGCCCAATTTAAGACCACATAAGGTGACTTTAGATGTTTCTGGAAGCTCTTTTAGCAGCACACATTCTCAGTATTTGTTCACTGTACCCTTTTCTCATTTCTTCTGTCCATCTGGTGTCAGTTTTACAGCTCGTATTAACTATTTGTCCTTGTTTCATTACTATTTTTCAATTTTTTTTCCGTGTGGGCCCAATTTAAGACCCACATAAGGTGACTTTAGATGTTTCTGGAAGCTCTTTTAGCAGCACACATTCTCAGCATTTGTTCACTCAACCCTTTTCTCATTTCTTCTGTCCATCTGATGTCCGTTTTTGCTGTTCATAGAAGCCCTTAAATTTCGTAGTTAGTTGTCTGAAATTGATTTGGTTCAGTCTGGTTTTTCAATGTTCAATTTTTAACCAATGTTGGAAGAAAGTTTTGTCAAAAATGTTGTAGTATAATTGTATAAATGGTGTATAATTTATAATAATTACAACCCAACAGAAACCAAGTTTTAGTTACAAGTTTTAGTTCGATATCATCTTAAATGTTACATTGATTTTTAGTAAATATTAATATTTATTTTCTAGTAGTTTTGTTTTTAGTGCTGCGAATAAAAAATATATTTTCCGAAGCATAGTTAAATTTTCAATCAGACCGTACCGAGCATATCACAGTATTGCTATATCTAACTATGGTACCTAATTTAAGTTCGAATTTCAAATTTGTAATTAATTTCGTAGAAGGCCTACGTATTCGTTTTTCCATTCTTGAAATATTTTGTACACAAGCGCCCGTGCCACTCACTCACACACAGACCAATCTTAAAAAATTTCTTTGGTTCAGAAAACCTGAAAACTCTCATTTCCAGTGAAAATGAGATTTGGAAGAATCTACATTAAAACAATATTGTGACAATATCTAAAGGGAACGTGTGTTCGAGAATTTTCGAGAACTGAGATTTAAAAAATGTTAACATAAATAATAAAAGTGATAAATACGGTTTCCAAGAAATAGTTAGAAATATTATGTCCTATAGATGGTATGTATAGTACAGGTAGGCTTGCCTATTGTTGTATGGCTATTGTAAAAGAGTTGGGTACCTATTTAGATAATTAGCCTTTTTGTAATACCTTTTATTCAATCCTAATTTGTTTACAGTTAAGATTTATCCCAAAGCCAAAGGATTTTGCATTTTCATTATTATATCGAAAAACTCTTTCCTTCTCGAATTCTCCATAGCTCATTTAACCAAGCGCAGCTGGTTCAGTCAATCAGTCTCGATTTGTCTGTGATAACAATTGTAATTATTTACTCGTAGATTTAAGACACTTATTTATTTATCCATCCAGATCTCGAAATGAACCTTAGATAAGTGTCAAAGTGTTTTCCTTTTGTATATGTCAAGGACATTGAGCAAAAAAATAAAAATATCTTTCCACAGAATTTATTTGTGTACAATCAGAATTCAAAAAACAGAATTACTAAAACGTCTGGAGTTTACTATATTATTGATTGTTACATAAGTCACATCCTACCTAACATTTGTGTTTTTTATTTTCAGATTAACCATTAACCTTAACTTATAAAATATGGAAAATTTTTTTAGTGCCAAGGATTTTTTTAACGACAAGATTTAACATAAAATTCAATGAAACAACCTACTACAAATTACCATGGAAAGGTAAATTAAAAATCTTACATATTAACCTAAAACTGCATATTGTACTAGTACAGTGAAACCTCGTTAACGTAGACTAACTGGGACCAAAGGAAACCCCGGAAAATCGAAAATCCGGATAATAAGCAAAAACAAATCTTTAAAAAAGCACATTTGCCGTTTATTACGATAAAAATGTTGTGTGAAACACTCACACAACTTTCTTGCTAATGCAATTAATGAACGCCTAACATTAGTAATAAAACATTAGATATAAACAAAAAAATAACCTCAAAAAACATAAACCTTTCTTAATCATGAATGAATGTTGCAAAATGAACTAACATTAGTATTTATTGTTTACCTAAAACCTTAGTATTTATTTACCTATTTTTTTCGTAAATGCATACTAAGGCCAAAATTTTAAATATCTTATTTCTTACAGATTTTCATGAAAAGAAAAACAACAGAAAATCACTAATTACCGCTAAACTAAGCATTATACAATGAAATGTTGTTTGACTGTTTTTCTTTTGTGAAGCAGAATCTTGTAATATAGCCATTAATTTAGCGGATGGCTGTGGGATAGCCATGTGATTTAAATTTAGATCCATTAATTCGTAGTGGTTGGATATTTTGTTTAAATTATGTGACTGGTCCCTGACGGTTGGTCAGCCAGCCTTTGAGGAGGCTGGGGCTGAATTCAAGTGATGTAGTTACACGTAGAGTTCGTTGTCGAGATCCTGGCTGTTGGTAAATTAAGAGATCTTTGTGGTGTAGCGAGTCATCAGTAAGCTACTGGGTTCCTGTCTAGAACAGTCAAGGTCAGCACTTCGGTTTTACTGGTTCCTGATGGAAGCTGTTCTGATAAAAGCATCAGGGGAACTGGGCAGGTGAAGAGATAGGTTGGAAGCCCTTGCTGCTCGAGGATGAGCGTCTGTGTTGGAGCCGGGCGACGTGGTACCGGCGTGTTGGGTGAATCAGTACTGGGGTATAACCTATGGAGGTCTAGGTTGTTACTGCATTATGCATTTGGGGTTACTGAGGTGGAAGTAATCTTGATGGTAGTTTGTGTGGTGCAGTCAGACAGTAGTTAGTCAGACAGTCAGGAGTGATAAGGGGTATTCTTTGAACAGGTGTCTCATCCTCTTGAGTCTAGTAAATGTAGACTTACTGGGTACATGTTTAGGTGATGTAAGAGTTGCTGTATGTATCCTGTGATTTTAAAGGAAAAGTTAAATGTAATTAAAGTTAATAAGTAGTTTCGGCCAACAATAATTGCAGAGTAATTCTTAAATGATGTAAAACTGTAAGATTTCTTTTGTGATCTAAAATATGTGAGGTGTAAAGAGTTAATCGATTAGTTGTTGTACACTTTCGAGATTGCCATGAGCTTACTAATATAAGATTTGGTTGGGTGTCAACCGAGGGGTGGTTGCTGCATCTCTCGTCGGATTCTGGTAAGGTTTTCCAAATTGTTGGTTGGTCGTCTTCTAAGGCAGAAGGCGACTTTTGGTGTCTGAGCTTTGGGGTCGGAGTGAGTGTGATGTTCCTCCGGCGACCGGTATTCCTAGCGGGAGGCCTAATCGGAGATCCACTGTAGCTTTTAGGTTTTGAACGGTAGTATTATATTGATAGATTTTAAGGAAGGATACAAATTTTTGAGTTAATAAATTCCAGTGTTAAGTTCAACTTGTGTGTTTTCTTTTTGGTTGTTTGTCCTCATCCCATCCTACGAGTGCATGCGCGCGTCCGCCAGGGGTTACATTTAGTTAACATAAGTTTTTAAGTTCATACATAACAAGAAGTTGTATATGTTATGCACATTTTAGCAATTCATGCCAAATTATTTCATTATAGGTATTGTTTTTATTTGATTAAAATATAGTTGTTTACTTGATTATTTGATATGAAAACAGATATAGTATAGGCCGAGGAAAGTAGATTTGAAACCGCGAGTTTAAAAAATACTTGAATTAAACAAAATAAAATTTAAAGTTACAGTATTGAAGCTAGTTAGTTAGGTGTTATGATTTTAATTAGTTAAATGAATTTTAAATTGATAGTTGCTTAAATATTAATACTTATGGACCTAAATTTTAATTACTAATTATATAATAAAATGTTTTTATTTTAACAATTTTGTATTTGTATAATTATGTACGCAATTTTTATTTAACAAATTTTGAAATTTTAATTATAATCTTGGTAATTTGGTAGAAAAACCTTGTTGTTGAAGATCAAAGATCCGTGAAGGTTATAACTGGGCCAGGAGATCCGCTACCTGGATGAGATGAGCTTGCAAGTCACTCTGTCATTACTGCATAGTCATGTTCTCTAATGAGTGCTTATGAATCTCAGGGAACACAGGAACACTAAATACCACAGACCTATTAACAAAATTTTTAACAATTTAAGCTTATATGTATAACTCATTCAATTTCAACATGTTTTTATGTAATCTACTGGTTACAGATACTCTTAAAAAAACATCTTGTTTAACTTATAACATCTTGTTTTTAAACTATTAAAATAATATCTTGTTTTGAATTTCAGGTTTAAATTTGTATATAAGTTATACCGGTGGCTAAGGGGAAGAGATCAAATCGATTATATAACAAATCTTCCGGATAAAATACTGTTGGAAATTTTTGGATATCTCTCTAGTAATCAGGTAATTCTATTTCACTTTACACAATTGCAAAATTTATTTTTATGCACCAACTCTTAAACTCTTAAACTCTATCAAAAATGGATCTTTATATAGAAAGTACAAAATCTGGATTGAAACATTCAGACTTTTTCATCCCAATATAAATAAAAAAAGTAAATCCCAACTCAAGCTAAGTGGGGCCTGATATGGGCATACCGGCTGTGTGAGAAAGCTATTTAGAAACATGGGCGTAATATTAAGATGATTCGAGCTAGAACTTATGATTCTCAAGTTAACTACTCACGCTGAAGGAATATACTAAATACCATAATTGCTGCTGAGATATTCGGCTTGTAATTATAATGCGGACTGTACCAGACAGCTCCGTCATTCAAAATTAGACTAGACTACTGCGCATTCACCATTGAAAGGCCACTTTGTTTGATTATAACCTATGTTTAATCATGAGTAAACAATCTCAAATTTAAAACATAACCAAATTTTAAATTTTAATTTAATTGGAGTGAATGACGCAAAATGAAAGTAAACCTCTGTTAAACTTAAAAATCTGATTTGAACCATTCACACAACTTTCTCTTGCCAAAGCAAATAATTAAATAGAACCTAACATTAGTAATAAAACATTAGAAATAAACACATAACCTTATTTTAATCATGAGTGAAAGACATAAAATTAAAATCAACCTCAGTTTTGCTTAAAAATACAGAAAATCACCCTTTCACGCTAAACTAGGCTCTGTAGAGAAAAATTCTTTAAATAAAAGGTGTAAATCTTTTAATTTCTTATAAATTTAATAATACCCTTTTGTTGTAAAATGTATACTAAGGCTGAAATCTTTAAAATATCGATTTCCTTTTACATGTTTTCGCGAGAAAAAAAACAGGTAATCGCTAATTACCGCTAAACTAAGCGATCTACAAAAATATATTTGAAATAAAAGTTATAGGATTTTAAATTCTCTACAACTTTAATATACCTACATTGTTTTTGTTCGCTAAATTGCATATTGAAGTCACAATCTTACAAAAACAACTTTTTTACAAGAAAACAACCTCCCCAAGAATTACAGCAAACATGGCGCCTACCTTACCTTGTAGAGCATAAAAATTTAGTAAAGGAGGCGATTGTAAAAAAAATTGCAAAAAAGTGAAAAATTACACAAATAAACTACTACTTCCGGTTGACCGATTTTGATGAAAATGTTAGTCGGGTCCGGTAGTGGTATGTAACTTAAGTTTTAAGTTAAGTTTCAAACTCGTACGATGTTCCGTTCTTGAGATATTTAGTTCACACATGCGCACGCACACACGCACACACACAGACCAATCGCCAAAATACATGTTTTTTGTGTTCAGGGGGTCTGAAAATGTGTAGATCTGGTGAAATCTCTATTTTGAAAAATCTACACGAAAACAATACTTTCCTTCTATTATATTCATAAAGGCAAGAGAAAGTAAAAAACTTGGGTCACAAGGACACCTTTTTTTGCAGCCATTCTATAATGTATTTTTTTTGTTGTAAGAGGCGTTAAGGATTTTTTCGATTTTTACACTATGGTAGGAAGCATTATCCATAATTACCATAAACCCCGGTTCAATACATTTGACTACTTTTCTAAATCAGGATTCAAAATCATATTCATCCATTTCTTGATTATAATCAAGATCAGAACACGATTCAAAAACCCAAAGCTCTTGATCAAGAAAACTAGTGTCACTGCCGTTATGTGGACGGCATTAATTCTCTTGCCTTTTCCTGACGGATTTTTAAGTCCTGCTGATAATCCTGACGGGTAAGCCTCTTTACTACTTTTTATTGAAGTATCAACCCAAATCTTTTCTTCAGTATGTCCAGCTTAACCCATGTTTTATCAAGGTAGTAAATTTTTTTTTATCTTCAGTTCTAAATTGTTGAATTTGTTTTTAGTAACTTCTTCGCCTTAAAATTATATAATTTCTTTCAATAAAGTAACTGTTTTGTTTATGGCCAATAATTTTAAATTTAAGGTATTTAATTACTCTGTAAAATGTAGTACGTGTAAAGTTAGGCAAGTCGGGGTCATTAATGGCTAAACTTAAAATTTTATTTAAAGTCTGTAATTCATACTGTTTCACCAATATTGTCAATAGATATGTCCAGATTCTGCTGTTTAACTGAATAATACACTTTTCGAACTATTTCTCTCGCTCCACTTTTTAACGGCTTACCACGCTTGTTTGTGCACGTCAGTCATACTATACACTACTATTAACCTAAAAACAGTGCACTATATTATTACATGTAAGACTACATTTTTAATGAAATATAAACACAACCACAAAACTTTAAAATTACTTTTAAAAGGTTTCGTTCTTACGCAAAGAAATCTTGAATAACCCTCATCCAATACTACAGTCGCGTCCATTTGGAGTTCTGTTTATTTTACAGATGTTGAAAAAGATTCGTTGAGATTAGTCATAGCAATTTCCTGTGGACACAACCATAAATCACTTTCAAAACGCACGTTCTACATTTTTAACGAATGAATGAGTAATATTCGTATTGCCACAAGTAAGTATTCTTAACAGAACGAGCGGTTTAATTGTTTACGTTCATCAATCACTATATAAATTCACCGCGGTAGCTACGGATTGCGATATCATCGGTGTCAATATAGTATTTCTGAATAGAAGTATTCGCAGTAAGGCTGGACATAACCCGCTGTCTGTAATTTCACAAAATTTGTTAACGTTTGCTCTAGTGAAATAGGACTACAGCTGTATAGAGGTCCACACCAGCCTTTCGGCTGATCACCTAAACAACAAATGTTATGAAATCATCAGCATCTTCAACATCACTACATATTATTATTATTTAATGATTAATTAATGAATTATAATTTAATTATGAAAATCCCTTTCATGAGGTGATGCGTCTCATGGCTGGTGGCAATTTTTAAAAAGGCTTTCCTTTGACATATGACAGAAAACCATTACTGATTTCTGTATCTACTCTTTAAGAGGAATCGAATACAAACATTTTAGTTTCCAAATTCTGACTTTGTTTCTTGACTTCTGGTTTTGGACTACTTCCGGTTAAACCGGAACTTCAAAACCCAATCCAGGCCCACAGACTTTTGTGTAAATTACACATCTGTAAACCATTTGTTACAATCTTTTGTAATTTCTGATATTTGGGTGTGGCGGAAAGCCGAAGACAGAAAAATGAACAAAGCCTTCTGTCGGTACGCCGCCTCAGGCCTACCACTCTTTTCGGAACTACTGGCGGTTCCCTCTGTCGCTAAGTCTGAAGCTTTGATAGCCGGCAGCACAGTACCTAATCACCCGCTGCCGCGAGTGATGCCCACAGTGGTCCCTCGACAGAGCCTTGCGCCCATCAGCCATTGACGCACTACTGTGAGGGAAGATGATGACGACTCCGCTAACCGACGACACGCTGTGTCGCCCAGCTCCTCGACCGCCACGACGACTACGACCGACACTTCGCCAACATGACCACCGCTTAAAGTCTTTCAGGGCTACCAAAAAGTAAAGGTTTCAACTCTCCATTTAATGTCGCCATCCGGTGACAAATGACATTTTAAAAATTGTTGCCACCAGTTCTTAATATTGTGAACAACTGTATTGTATTTTCTGTTTTGTAATGTACACTTCCTGCAGCCCCATCCTGCGGAATACGCTCTTTTGGGAGGATTCGTATTAATGAAAGAATAAATAAATGATTGCAATTTTTTCAGGTAGCATTTTGTCGCCAAGTCTGCCAGAAGTTTGATAAAAATGGACAGATAATACTTAACAAAAGATTTCAGTATTTGTGCTCAATAGTTCCAAGGACACTGCGCGCAGTTGTAAACACAAACCGGCCTCAAGAGATTGAAAGGCAGTGCGAATTACATTTAATCAATGCAGGAGTGTTCACTTTAAGAGCTGTCTTTGAGCGCTATTTGGTAATAGGGCGCTGTTCATTTTACCCAGGTAACTTTACAAATCTGGTGTAAAAACTCAGACGACTTTCTCTTGCCAATGTAAATAAAGAAAAATTGAAACATCTTTAATGATGAATGAGTAAACTAAATGTAAAATTAAAAAAACTAACCTAGATTAAATCACCAGTGAATGATGCTAAATTAAAATCAACCTCTGCTCGACTTAAGGGCAAGCACACATTGAACGCTTGTCGCAGGTCGCTGAATGGGGCTGGTCGCAGGTACTGGTTCATGCTGGCGAGTGCGCACAGAGGGAGCATGTATTTACGCGTTTAAACAGTCATTCAACCGTCTGTATTAAACTGCGTTTTAAACCTGTGTTTGGGTGCGTTTACACAGTCTGTATTTCAAGATAAGTTCCAGTAGCTGCAGTGATTATAATTATTTCCTATGGAAGAAATTAATTCCTAATGAAGAGAGAAAGATCTCATATAATTAAAATCGTATTTATTCGTTTATACGAAATTATCTTTTAAAGACCGTCCATTAGTGACATTAATAATAACATTTTTTTTCCCCAATTAAAAAAAATTTTAGACAGGTTGTATAAATACATGAGAATGGCTCTGGAAGTGTTTAATTTCAAGTGAACTTCCCTTACAAAAGCAATGGTGCAACCAATATATCTAGAAGAAAGACTTGTGATTAGCCTACTTTGAGATAGGCCTACGCATTTTGATCATTTTGGCTACCGATGTTAAATATTATAAAGCATTTTTTATTGTTATGCTGGTAAGCATACTTTGCAATAGTAAACAATTTCACTCCTCGTTTTACTTAGTCCAAAACCTCTAGAGGTTTAGGACTAAGCCTTTCAGCTTTTCTGTTTTGCAGTTTCTGCTAATTCAGAAGGTAGAGAATGATGATACAAGAAAACGAGTGATAAAAAAATTCCAGACCTGACCGGGAATTAAACCCGGGACCTCTGCGTAGAAGCCAGTTGTGCTAACTACTACGCCAACAGGACGGCCAACCTTTGAGCTGATGACTTAAGCAACATAATGTAAAACTATGTTAATGTAATTAATTATTATTACAAATTTTCAGCAATTAACTTTTTTAATTTTCTTTAAGGATTAATTCTGGACACTATTACCATACTGTTGAAGAGAAACGAGCAAAGACGGAACTATTACCTACTAGCGATTCGTTCGAATAATCGTACCAAATACAGCCTTTTATTAAGAAAACTCTTTTACCTAATCGATTTAGCATCCATTCACTTTGAAACAGAGATTGAACCATTTTTTCCACCTCCGAGGGTTTTTACTGGAACAAAGATAATAGATTTACTCGCAACATATTGTGAAATACAATGTGAGACAAATTTTAAAACGTATTGTGAGAAAGTAAGTAGACCTAAAACACAAATCCAAATAATGCTATATAGATAGTGAGTCACGAGAATGCCTTTTGTGAATGGATGGGCTGTGTGAGGAAGGGAAGAGAAATCTAACAGTGCTGCCAATCTCAACAGTGAGTCACTATATTTTAAAACCGTGCGATTGCACAGTTTGTTAATCACTTGTTGCTTTTCAATTAATATACTTCGTTGTGACTCACACTTTTTCCACAAACTCCCATTTCCTTTAAAATTTTTCTTTACGTACAAGGTTTCCAACTAAAATTTAGCCTTTCTTTCAAAGTAGGGGTGTCAAAAAACTGTTGATGAAGAATAATCTTCTTCGCTGCCTTTAACATCCTTCTTTTGTGGAAAGAAAAACATCACAGTAGTTAGCCACTCGCTCATGACTTTAATTAAATGGCCCGAAAAGGTACTTTTGTTTAGCTTCAACTTCACAGCATTTTATTACATTGCATATTAGATTTTGTCAGCACTGTGAACAGTTCAACCGCATTTTCGAGAAACCCACATTTCCGTTTACGGTAACAAACAGTTACCGTTAAAGGTTCAACGATATACTGTATGTAGTTTACGTTGTTGTGGTGGTGAACTGATAACAAAGCAGTCGCGCATGCGTACTGATGCTTTCCCCCTTTTAGCCTCGTTAAAACCAAAGGCAAATTCGTGACTAAGTAACTATAAGTAACTACTATATGATCGCCCAGTTATTTGTCTGAAGCATTTAACTACAGAAGAGGTACAGGTGTTAAAAAACTAGTCACAGTTATCTTCTCACAGTAATCAATTTCATTATTATACAGGTAGACCCTGTGGTGAATGAAGTGAAGGTGTCATTTGCAGGGTGGGAAGTAGATGCTTTTCAGAGGGCTTAGAATTTTGATAAGCATATTGTTCCACTCAGTGAAGAAGGCATTGTAAACCACCGCACTCTTCGTTTTACTTAATAAAGCCTCTAGAAGTTCTAACCAGCCTTTCCGCAGATGACTTAAACAACATTATGCGACGTATGATGTACTGTACCTAGATTGCAGTTTTTGAAAAATTTACTTAATTTTTGATATTGTGATTTCATAATTTAAAAAATTTCCAATACAGATTGGGCCGGAAAACTTTGTTACTGTTCTTTTATAATTTTGTTGTTGTTATTTAAGTGTTATTTAAGTACTTTGTTGATTTAAGTGTTTAAGATCAGCCGAGAGGCTGATTAGAACCTCTACAGGCTTTACTAAGTAAAATAAAGTCGAATGGTTTACCATTGCCTTACTGAGTAGAAAATTATGCTTCAGCATGCGGAACCCTCTGAAAATAATCTACTTTCCACCCTGGAAATGATACGTTTACTTTATTCACCACAGGATCTTGCTGTATAATGAAATTCATTACTCTCAGAGGAGATAATACCTGTACCTTTTCTGTTGTTAAATGCTTCAGTCATACAATTGGTAACCATGTGATAAGAATCACAACTATTTTTTGTAGCCCTGGAACTAGTAGCAGATCAAGTGCTAAAAATTTAACACTTCTTTGTCTGTCGTGGGCAACTTTTATATTAATATTATAAATATTAAAACCTGTTATTTTCAGACAAAATGGCCATATTTTCATCACAGTTTAATTTGTGGCAATTTTAAAAATTGTCATCATTTTCCTTTTCCGTCCGTCCCTCTGTCACACCCAAATGTCAGAAGTTACAAGAGTTTCAACAGCGATTACAAGAGTTTCAACAGCGATTACAAGTTGCAACAAGATTACAAGATTACAATCCGGAAACAACGGTTTCCGGATTCGTATTCTACACAAATAGTTAGTGCGCTTGAGTTGAGTTTAAAGTTCCAGTTTCGACCGGAAGTGTCCAGGAAGTCAAGAAATCAAATTCGGAATTTTGGAACCGAAAATAGTGTCATTCGATTCATCTTAAAAAAGTAGACAGAAATCACTAATGGGTTTTGCTATAAGTCTTTAAGTTAAGCTTTTATTAAAAATTTCCACCAGCCATGAGACGCGTCGTCTCATGAAACTGATTTTATCAATTTATATTTATTGTTTGCATTAACAGATTGTTGCAAGGTTTCCGACTAGCCTTCCAGTGCCGTCATTTCAGCAGTTACGGAGAGAAATTTTGAAGGACAATTTAACTTGGATCGAGAAAAAAGTAAGACGACGGGCACTACAGATGTGCGGAATCAATCAATTTACGGACAAGATGAATAGAGTTAGAAATGTAGCAAGCTCCAGTAATACAGTCAATCAAACAGTGGATGAGGTAGAAGAGGTATGAATGTTATCAGCTAACCTAAAATTTGTTTTATGTGTTAGACGTTAATTGTTGTATACAATGTTTACAATTGAATGTTTTTAACGTCGTTAGATGATAATTTACATCGCTCAGTGCCAGTGATTTGATTGATAGGCAGTGCAGTACTAAGACACTTAATCTACCGACTGAATCCGAATTGTTCGCGCAGCTACACCGGTAAGCTTATTTGGCATCCGCTCTATAATTCTTAAAAATCTGTGTAATGCTGGGTTTAAAAACTATAACCATAAAAAATGTAGTAAATGAGGTGATTTTAAAAAAAAATCGAGAAAGCAGTCGAGAAAATGCCAATAGTTAAAAATTTTACAAACTACTACTTCCGGTTGACCGATTCTCATGAAAATGTTCGTTTTGGGTTCCCTAGTGGTAGGTAAAATTACAGTTCCAAGATTGAACTTCGTACGCTATTCCGTTCTAAAAATATTTTGTTCTTTCTACCCCCTATCATTACCCCTCTCTATCACTCTCTCCTCACTCTCCCACGTGCACACAGACCAAACGCTAAACACGTTTTTTGGGTTCAAGGGTGTCTGGAAAGTCGATTTGGTAATATCGATGTGAAAACAATTTTTTTTTAACTATAATAGATATTTTTATATGCAAATGTATAAAATTACAAGCAAATTTGATAAAAACATTGACAATTTTAAGACATTGAGGAGATCCCTACACATTGACAGTACTCTAACCAGAAACATGAAGTTAGTTTTTTATTTATTTTATTTTGTTTTCTTTAACTTTGATCTCTCATGATATCCCTACTTCAGAGTCTTCGTACAGGGGAATTCAGTATATCTGGTGTGTTTAGGTCAAGAATGAGCTGGTTTGCATTATTGTGTAATTTATTTTTAAACCGTGTGTACATGCGTAACGTTAATTTTTAACATTTGTTTTTTATTACAGCATGATTTAAAGGCAATTACTGAATTTCCGTATTTTAAAGTCGGATAGAGGCTAATTCTTATTTAGCATTATTCATACGATTAAATATTAGGTTATGTTTTTCATTTTACATAGTTTACTAATGATTAAACATAGGTAAACCTTCACACACAAAGCGTATACAAGCGTTTCAAAACAAGACTCTACGAGCAATAAAGCAAAGCCTCTTTACGTCACAAACTTAATGTTGCACAAAGACTTACAAATCCCATATGAAAATGACGCCGCGAAACAACTATACAAGACGATGCATGACAAATCTGAATTGCTTGACAACCCTCATACAAAACATACACTAAGAGGATACTGGGTAGCACACACATTTAAAACTCCTGGTCAAGGGATCTTCTTGGCCAATTGTAGGACTGTAGTGACGACTGCAAGCACCACCAAGTAGTTCAAGTTTTGGAACCTTTAGCGTCATATGTAGAATTTTTTATATTAGTGTAATATTAGATACTAAATTTTCAATAAAAAGTGTCAAAAAAATTAAGTTGGCAGAAGAACTGGAAATGAAGGTAAATCCGGTGAAGTCGTTCATATCGCATTCACTCTAAATAAACAATCTGTGCTGTCGTTTTTCTTAAAATAGTACATATCCTGAAAAATTTCACAGTTCGCTATATTTAACTTCATTTCGACCAACGTGTAACCTGGAAACACCACATTAAGATAAAACGACTTCAACTAAATTTAAGTTTGAAACAACTATAGAGGTTTGTTCACTCTAAGGGTGTTCTCCCAATAATGATACTCCACTGTCACACGACTCGACGTCCTATACGAAACCTAGCCTGTATATTTACATGTTTGCTTACCCACCAGTACGACCTCGACACAACCTCGATCTAACCTGTTGAATCAGACTCAGTTTGTTCAGCATCCGCTCACCAGTCGCGTAATCATTGCAGTTGAAACAGCTAAAGTAGCCTTTGTGCTGGAAGTTGAAAAGCAATTGAAATAATTTGAAATTTAACCTTATTTTCCTATAAAAAGTTACAAAAATTATTTTTACAAAATGATAGATATAAAAATATACATAAAAGAAAAGAAACAAAAAAGAGAAAAATAAACAAAAAATAATATGTATGAAATAAAAATCTTATCCCCCTTTTACATTACAAAAATTACCGGAAATCATGCCTGCAAAGGTAAATTGCTCATCAGGAGACAAGCTACTCCCGTAGTTTGCCTTTTTTATAATTCTAGGACCAACAAGCTTACTTTTGACATCCAATAAAAAGACTTTAATTTGTATTCATCATAGGAGAGTCCTAAACACCTAGCTCCTATTAGGATTATTACTTATATTTATGGTGATATCCAACAACTGCGTTTTTCTGTTTTCTTTTTAGATAGTAATAAGCAATGGCGATATCTTATCATTTGACATTTTGCAAACTGCAGTTAAATTCGAAGAAAAGCTTGCACAATTGCATCGAGGTCGCATCTCCTTGATGTGCAGACATTTACGACGCGACTCGTTTTTCGGTACTGTCAAAGTTGTGTTTCACCGGTCTGAGAGCGGCCTAAATCACACATACGTCTCAAACAGAAATTACTACTCTAAAATTCCCTCTTAAAACCTATCTGGATGTTACGGTATTCAAATTTTTGGTTGCATAAAACTTGATTAATTTAAAAACTATTCAAGCATTCCAGTCTAGATTTCTCCGTATTTATTACCAGTTCACCCTACTGTGTCTCAAATGACACTCTAAACACAGATTTAAAAACACCCATTTGCGACATAATAAAGAATAGTTATCTTAATTCTATACATAATAATTTGCTTATCACTATATAGCAAATCCATCAGGCTTTATTAGAAGATTAAAAAGAAGTTGGAGCAGAGGTCTTCTTTAATTCTTGCTGCATGTTTAAGTTGAAAAGGAATACTAGGCAATTCATCTCCAGTAGAGCAGCGTAAGCAAATTTTTAGAAAAAGATTAATATTTTCTAATCTTTTAATTAGAAAATATTAATACCATATTTTCTAGTTTTTAGAAAATATGGTATTATGACAGTTATTTGCTTATACATATTTATGAATATACTTTTGGTTAAAGTGATTCCCGAGTCCCTTAAAAGCTTAAATTATAACGAATTTGAGAAAAGAATTGAGACTATTATTGACAGAAAGAGCCTATTATACAGTTGGCCAATGTTTAAATGATCAAATGGAGGTGCAGATTGATGGTCTTTGTTTTAATTTGTTTTATGTATCTTTATGTATATGTTATTTCACATGATCTAGTCAAACTTTGGTTGGCTAATGATTGAAGCATGTAATAGTAATAATGATAGTGGTGCCTGTTCTAGTTAATTGTGTAATGTAGTATCAATAGTCTCTCTTCTTTTGGTTGGTCTCTGTAGTGTAGTTAAACATTCAAAATAAAAGATTAATTAAATTTGCAGGAAGAACACTCAGTAAGACCTTTAGAGGCGGAGCCCAGCAGTACAATATCACCAATGGTAAATAGTGAAGAAAACCAAAATATGCAGACTGCTTGTACATCGACAAGAGAGGATTTACCAACTTTTGACGAGCGCATCAGTACAATATCACCTATGGAAAGTCTTGAACAAAACCAAAATATGCCGACTGCTAGTACATCGACAAGAGAGGATTTACCGATTGTTGATGAGCGCAGCATTACAATACCAATGGAAACTGAGGAACAAAACCGAAATATGCGGACTGCTAGTACATCAACAAGAGAGGATTTACCGACTGATGAAGAATTTGACGTTGTTAGAATTATAGAATGCGTCATAAAAGTGGCGAGAATTGTTAAAAATCGGAACAGCGATAATCAATAATACCAACAATATTAAAATGAAAGATATAATTTTAGTAAATATTAATATAAATTTTTATTAAAAATTAATATTTAAACTTTTAATCTTAGTAAAAATTAAACAAGTAAATAACAAAAATATTTTGTTTAGTTTATCGGAACAGCGATAAAAATTTTAATCAATAATACAACCAATAATGAATACTGCAATTTTTGTAAATATTAATCTAATGAATTTTTTAACTTTAAATCTTAGTAAAAATTAAACATTAAAGTAAATAACAAATGTTTTTTTAGTTTATTTTTGTTTACCTACCGGATTGGTCTAGTTGTTGTCACCGTTAATCCTCTGTTTAACAGCTGATTTTTGGGTTCCTGGTTCAAATCCTAGTAAAATCCTAGTTATAAGGATTTGAATACTAGACAGTGGTTACGGTTGTATGTTCTTTTCACCGTCTGCATTAGCAGCAATTGTAAAATAGTCACAAAATAAAATTGCTTTTTCTTTCTCGTGCCCTGTACGAAGAGGTAGAGGTGTAAAAGACACTAGTTAAGTTACCTCCTCTGAGAGTAACAAATTTCACTATAAAGCCAGACCCTATGGTGAATGAAGTGAAGGTGTCATTTTCAGGGTAGAAAGTAGGTGCTTTTTGAGAGCCTGGCATGCTGATAAGCATACTCTTTCAACTCAGTGAAGAAGGCAATAGTAAACCACCTCACTCATCGTTTTTACTTAGTAAAACCTCTACAGGTTCAAACCAGCTTTTCGGCTGATGACCTAAACAACATTAAATTTATATTAAATATTTTAAATAAATAAATATTTTATTTAAAATTGTGTTGGTGTAGTGTGATTTTGTAGGCACCTCATCTGATTGCGTCATAAGGTTACTTATTGTTTCAAATTGAACAAATTGCAACGTACACATAGATACAAAATATTTTTTATTACTTAAACTTTTTTTTTTACCTCAAAAACTGCTCCTAAATTTTTTTTTAAAATAGCATTTACTAATTTTTTTTATGCTCTACAAAATAGGGTAGATGTCATGTCTGCTGAAATTCTTGGACAGGCTGTTTTCTAGAAAAAATTTGTTTTTTTTAAGATTGCGCCTTTTAAATACGGATTTAGCGCAAATGTTTATATGTAATTAAAAGTTGTAGAAAATTAAAAATCCTACAACTTTTATTTCAAACATGTTTTTAGCTTTGTTTAGCGGTAATTAGCGATTTTCTGTTATGTTTTATTATTAATGTTAGTTTATATTGTATAATTAATGTTAACATATTATAGTTTATTATTAATTTATTTGCAGTGGCAAGAGAAGTCGTGTAAGTGTTTTGCACCAGATTATTTACTTTCTCTTGCCCTATATGAATAGTACTAGTATTTGCGTCTCACGAAAATGAGCTTCAAAGTTACTTTACCGTGCTGCAGTACTGCCAGATCACACACTACACCAACGGGCACTCCATAACAAGACAGAATCTTGGCATTCCCTCATCCGTTGCGTGACAAGGCGTGAAATATGACAACACTGGTAGATGCTAATCCAATAGGCGCAGGGTGAGGAGGAGCAGTAAATAGTGAGTGACCTTGAGGATTATTTTTGTGCGACGCAGAAAATATGTAAATATTAGATGAATATGGTAGTAAGTAAGCTAAGCTTGGAGTAGTAGGTAATGTGTATTTAAAATAGGTATTAGGGTCTTACCTGTGAAACGCATCACACTCTGTTAGCGCCTGAAGTCCAGCCTTCCTTAGTTTGCTCCTACTGTCAACTAAAATAACGGTCACTGAGCATGCGCATCACTTAAAAATGTGTACACGCTGATTAAAAAGTAACTACAAAATACTTCTAAAAGTAATTTACTATTTTTATAAATAAAACTGTTCTATCATATCAACTGTTAAATCATAATCATGACTGATGTTAAGTACTGAACAATACATTTATAAAAACTGTGTACCTTATTTCTAAACTTTTTCCATAAATATCTGTGGTTACAAGCTATATGTACATATTACCTCTGATCTATATGAAGAGAACTTTAAAAGAAACATTTTAATTTTAATGATCTGTTGTCTAGTATTAGTATAGTCACTCGTTATTTCACAATTGAATTTGATGATGATTGATCCAAATCCATAAATCTCTCTCCACATTTTTGACAAATAACATTTCCTCGTTTTAATATACCACCAGTTCATTTATGACATCGTATTGTCTCTATCGTTCTTACGTGCATTATAATTTATTTTCAATTAGGAATTTAGTGTTATAAAATTTGATTCTTCATTTCTATTTGTGCAAGTTACTGATTGTATAAATCTGCAAAAAAAGAAAAACAAAGTTAGTCGTGGACCCTAGCGTATACCCTGTAGTGGCTGGCTTTGGTTTGTTGACAGTAGGAGCAAACTAAGAACAGTTGAACTGTACAAAAACTGCAAATGCAACAATTATCAGATAAATTACTTGGTTGAGAAGAGTGTATTGTAACATACAATACACACGTGGGTTTCAACATGTTAGTCCTTATGAAATCATTCCTGTACCGTCAAAAAAAGAAGAAAAATCAGCAAAAGAGGCCGCAAGGCTGTAGGGGCTTGCATAATAACTGGTACACCGTACAAAGAAACTAACACAATCATCTGCTAACGATCTAGAAAGAAACTTCGCAAAAAAGAAATTAAATTTTGAAGGGACAAAATCTAAAAAGAGTAAAAATTTAGTGAAAAAACCCATACATGAGAAGAACACAAAATCTAAAGAGAAGTCAAGGAATACACTTTATGAAGGCAGTTCTTCTGAAGATTCTGATTGCATCGGAAATACTGTCGACGACAGTATGAGCGATTTAGATTTTCCTGTGGGAGAAGAAAAACCAAATTAAGAAGATGCGACCTGCATTTTCTGTCAAGGACTGTTTTCCGATGACCACAAAGGAGAGCTTTGGGTAATGTGTGTCATGTGCCACCTTTAAGCACATAACGCATCTGTTGGTGCCGACAAAGACAATTACGTGTGTGATTTTTGTAAAGAAAATATCAATCCTTCATTAACAATGACAATAAAATGTAAATACCTATAAAATTTTGTGTAATAATATCATAATAAATTTTAATTTAATCAATTTTCTCTGTTCTTTTCATTTCCTAGCATTTTATAACAGGTAGTCGAAATTTAAAACACAGTTTAAAAACTATGAAATTTGCTATATTTTAGAAAAAAAAATGGCAGGAAAAAAGTGTTATATTTTTAAAATATTTAAGTGATCGCATTTGATGTAGCCTATATCCCATCCAGCTATAACTATGTCTTTAAACCACTTTTACATAATTACTTTAAAATTTATTAGTAAAAAAGAAAATTGTAGTCAAAATTTGGACCTTCTCCTCTATTACTCTCGCTCTACATGGAATATAGTTGTTACAGTTATAGCTGAATATTGGATAAGGTTAACCGTGGCTAGACATTTTCAACATTCACTGAAGTGGCCAGTGAAAGTTGATGAAATTATGTCCAATCAGCTTACACTAATGAATGTCAACGTATGAGTATACTAAGCACAGTTGGTGATTGCTGATTGAGATCGTCTGAAAGCCACATGGAGTCTGTCAAAATTGAACGCGATCCAGTTCCCGCCAGCTAATTTTTGTTGTCACTTGTCATGGTGCTTTGAGAGTGCAGTCAGGTGTGGTGTGCGGTGTGTAGCTCTGTGTAGGTGCAGGTAGCGTCCAAGTTTGAGCTTATTTTGTTATGGTACTATTTGATTGTGATATCTTATGTCTAAATCAGTTAGATGATTTAGATGTATAAGGATTGGAATGCTTATAGATTTTTGTAAAGTTATGACATTATTTAAGTGAACGGAATTATTAAATTAATTTCACCTTTGACAGAATACAGAGTGATTCAAACACAATGTAAGGGAAAACACAGAAGTGGATGTCTTTATACAAAATAATATCCTAGATCATGTGCAAACAGTGAAGTTTCTAGGAGTGTCACTAGATAGGACTCTATCGTGGGATTATTATACAGATCAAATTTGTGGTAAATGATAAGCTGCTATTAGCAATTTTTTATCAATTAATCTGGCAATTTGTTTTAATGCAAATACCCTGATGATATTTTACCACAAATTTGATCGGTATAATAATCCCACGATAGAGTCCTATCTAGTGACACTCCTAGAAACTTCACTGTTTGCACATGATCTAGGATATTATTTTGTACAAAGACATCCAATTCTCTGTTTTCCATTACATTGTGTTTGTTTTTGAACTGTAAGTACTGACACTTTTTCCCATTAACTATTAACATTAATTCATTCAGAAATTGGACTACAGATTATATATACGTGATTTATTCTGTTTTCCAAGAGACGAAAACCTGTAATTATTAATAAATGATAAGTAAATATGTGTACGTCAAAATAAATCTTGTATGTGTTTTGGTTAACGGATTGAGTTAACATTGAATGTATGAATTACCTTCTTTTTTTGAATTATTGTAAACATTCTCTGGGGCTTAAGTTTGCCTGATATAATAATAGTAGTTATACTTTCACATCACGTCAGTTAAAAAGAAAGGAAACCAGTAAAATGGCACATGAGCTACTATGGCTCTAACCTAATTATTAATATCCTAATATTAATTAATTGTCGTTAATTCCTAATTATTATACCAGGCAAACTTAAGCACTAGAGAATGTGTACAATAATTAAAAAAGGGGATTCATACATTTAATGTTTACTCAGTCTGTTAACCTACTAACAAACAAGATATATTTTGGCCTATATGTATTTACTGAACATATTAATACTTACAGGTTTTTGTCTCTTGGAAAACAGAAGAAATGACATTCCCTATACCTCTGCGAAGAAAACTCTTTTTTACCTAATAAAATTTCATTGTAAATAAAATATAAAAAGTCTCCAAACAACCGTGGTCTCATTTGCCATTATGAAATTACCATACTACTCACCACGCTTGCTCTGTATGACGCCTAGGATTTAAATTTTAAAGCAACTGTCACACCAATACATACTCTATTGATGAATTCAAAAACAACTAGCAGACGACAAACAGTGTCGCAGTTTATGTATCCCAGTTCCCTGTCTATCTTTATTTACTCCATGTCACAAGCAGTGTTTAACCTTTCGGCGGGCGCGTCTACTTCAGTTACACGAGCGGGGCGCGCGTTTTACTTTTTACAACATCTCTTAAATTAAGTTTTACTGTGGTATTTATTAATTATTATGTTTTTATTAAGAGTAATTTTATTTTTTTATTGATAAAACTAATATATATCAGCTTAAAACCATTTAAACTTAATTTTATATTTGATTTTATATGTTTTTAAAACTTTATGTTTAATTTTACTTTAGAAAAGGAAAAAACCACACGGAAAACTAAACTACAATTTTTCAGAGGATGATTAAAAATATTTAATGATTACACATAAAAATTGCTGCTAAATACAAAATCTTATCTCTAAATTATATAATATAAATTGTTTTTACATTGTTACTATTCATTTGTGTTCTTACTGTTCATCATTTTCCTCACTACACTTCAAACAAACTACTTGCTTCTTTCCATGCTGTTTGCATATAAAACGAGAACACATATTACACTTGATAGAAGCAGAAGAATTATTTTGTCTGCCACAAAGCCAGCACGTTCCTCTTTTCTTAGCAGGAGGTTCAGTTGAAGTCGTCGCTTCTTCTTCACGTCCTTGGTGGTAGCGCTCCAAGTACAAATATATATACTTAGGCAGAGTCTTTACAAGAGCTCTAGCTGTTAGATGTAATTTCATTAGATCCATGGCAAGATTTGTCTGGAAAATCCTTCTTCTTGAAGTATTTTCAGGATAAATGAAAGAAAGGATAACTCTAGCATTTATGATAGTTAGAATCATTAGTACAAAAAAAAATTGCTAGAGGCTGGTAACACGAGACACAGAATAAGCTGCACACATCTTATCACAGGTATCCACCCCACCCTTGGTCATGTTGTAGTCAATGATAATATCTGATCCTTCCCGAGTATAAACTCTTCATCACCAGTTACAAAATCACTATCTTGATTGCATTATCCACCTACAATTTCACTGTCATCCGAATAATCATGAAAACTTTCAATAAAATCGTTATTATCAGAAAAGTCACCATCGTCATCTTCATCTGACAACTCTTGAAGAACACGAGGAATATCAATTATCCGTGACATGTTGGCTAAAAGGCTTCAAAAATTATAAATATAAAAAAATCAACAAATATGTCACTTTACAAAGAGTAAAACGAGCAGGCGCGCGTTGTAAAAAGTACAAGGTCGAACAGCTTTGACTAAAATAGCTTCTGAAAACTAAACCATGACACAGGAGACATTGATCTTCGGGTGAATAGTGGTTCAAAAGGGTATGGAGGCATACATATGGCAGTCGGTATTTCCACTTTTTCGGGTAGCGACTGGCATTCAAAAAAACATCGCTATTGTACTTTTTACAACAGCGCGGCCGCCGAAAGGTTAAAAAATGCTCACAAATGTGCACAAAACAGAGCAACTCAACAGTGCTCTGAATTTTCTAACTCTGTGCACTTAACTACCACGGTCCTTGACCCTGTACGTTCTGACTACCACTTGTCACTGCACTTGAAACACAAGCTTAATGGTAAACCCTTTGAATGTGATTATGATGATGATGAAAAAAGGCTGTAAAGTTACGGCCATTTTACTGGTAGGATGTTTCTTTGAGGAAGATTTAGATAAGCTGGTCACCTGCCTCAACAAGTGTCTGAACAATGATGGAAACTATGTACAAAAGTACTTCAATGTATGATCTTTCATGTAAAAACAAAATTTTCTTGAGAAAAAGTTTTAGATCGTATTTTTATTTTCAAATGGTACTTACTTTCTGGACACACCTTGTATATGCGAGATAAACCTGTACTACCCTAGTACTTGTGAATACCTTACTACAAATACCATTAAGAGTGACTCTATATAAGAATGAATTCAATAAGGAAATAGAGCAAACTATACACATGCAAAAATTATTTAAGAATAGATTAATAAGAAGAAACACTAAAAGGAAAATATACACGTGTTTCGTTAACCCAAATGTCATTTCTGGCATTTATGACACCAAATAAACGGTCCTTATTAAGGCCACCAATGTCGCAAGCAAGGTTTTCCCACGTGTCGTTGGCCCCGCTCTGAGGCAATCTATAAATAGAATTGACTAAAAAAATATATTTGTATGTTGAACTGCTGAATAAAAGGAGAAAACAAATTAGTAAGTACGAAGATTGTTTACAGAAATATTATGATTAAATTGGACAAATGTAAACATGTAAGTAGTACCAAACAGAGGAAGTATAGCTATAGGCGTCTCATTTGGCTTGCAGAGAGTTCAGCCTGAAGTACGTCTTTTGTTGGACTTGGAGAGAAAGGTGCATCACACAGTTCCACTATCTTATATCCAATCGCATCATACACGAACACCTTCTCTTCCCTTCTATGGAGGACTTTATTTACAATACCTCGAAACGGCTACACGACGCTGGGAAAACTGACGGACCCCAGATCATTCAGGACTTGTACCGACGCCCACACCCACCTGAAGTCTCTATCCCATTACCATTCCACGACTTTATCTAAATTTTAGTATGACCCGCTTAACAGAATTTAGAGTTGCCACATTTTTATTCTGCCCTGTATTCCTCTTATTTGCCCATGCCCCTCCTACTTGTATGACTCACTCCCCCCAGTTGGTAGTTGTCCCCATGTTCCTATGCATAATCACTCCACTACGGTGAAAAGAGCCGCCATTTTAAATTAATAAACACTCAGAAGATAAAAAGGCCGGTGATTATGCCAAACTCTACCCTTTCCGTCTCCCCTGAAATCATAAACTAACCCCTACCTTAAATTGTACCTTTAGTCCACGTTCAGTAAAATGCATGCCTTCCCCTCACCAAGATAATAGGCCTCCCACAAAACTGAAAAAAGGCCACTGAAAAATAAAATAAAATAAAAGAGCCGCTCTTAAACCCACTTGTCCCTTAATTTAAATTTTCCAAAAATAACTTCTAAAAATAAATTACCTCCTTTCAGGTCCCAGTTCCAATGTCCCACGAACCAGAATCCTATTTCCTATTTAAACTATAAAATTCCCCCTAAATTTCTTGAGGTTGCAATTATTCTGTTATATTGTTCCCCGAGCGACCAGGTGTTTCTTAACACGATGTCGCCATCATAGGGCTTCTTAGCCCTCTCAACCAGGATTCAGGATTCAGGATTCAGAGTTTAGCCTATAATACTATAAGGTGTATCAAAAATGCCCACTTCAAAACAAAATGCATGACACAGTTTTGTATCAAGCGTACATTTATGCAATAATATTCATACAGACCCAATTATAATTTATAAAGCTATTTCTAAGAATATTTATACTTTAACAAAATTTCGGTAACAGTTTCGAAACAGCGCTACTTTAATTTTTTAATTGATTAATAATAGTCTTTAATACTACTTTTAATTATTAATTGATTATTAATTATTTATTTATTGTTAGTAAACATTTTCCACCTTCGTCTGTGTAAAAATTATTTATTTTTTGACGGAAAACACTCCTGTCAAAATCATCCAAACCTGAAACAGGTTTGGCCCGTACCGAATGTTTTTTGGGTGTCGTAAAAGACAGTGACGTAACACACACACACACACACACACAATAACACACTATTCCATCTGCACACATAAAAAACCCCTCGACACTGTATAACTGTAATGATTGTACTGAATGACAATTGATTAAACACTGAATGGCAATATTCACTGTGCGTTTCATTTGTTATAGTTAGGCGTATGTAGTTGATGAGTCACCTGCTGTCAAAACCAGTTTAATTTGTAAATAAACTATGCATACATAAGCCTATAACTGTATAATAACAATAATAACTGATGATTAATTATAAATACATTACATCAATCCCCATTCGCTTTGTACTGGGTTTACAATAAAAGAATGTCACTATAAAATGTAGAAAAATGTATACATTAGTTTAATGAACAGTCTATAACAATAGGTGAGGGACAGGTGGATGTAGTATATGCAAGCTGATTCATTTGAAGCCTCCACGCGCCAGATGAAATGCCTATACTTATACAGCTGAAATGGAACACCGAAGTTGTGGTAGCCAAGTAACACAGTCTGGCAGTGCTTTCAACCCAGCTTCTGCAGGTGCAAATTTCGTGGAATATTTAGATTTTACTCAATTTCAATATTGTTTATAAGCACAGTACAGCATTTAAATACATATCGTCATTAACATACAGGCAGTATTCAAAGAAATAAATTATAAATTTATGAAGTTTCACTATTCTGGTAATTAATTTACTCCTTTTCCACACCCAGGACATGTTTTTAATAAAACAATGTTGCCACCAAAAACGGCTTCATAAAAGGCCTCACTCTTTAAAATGACTAAAATAATTCAAAAAAGATCAAGAAAATATTAATGACTGTACAATAATACATTTGATTCGCTTGAAATTCCTGTATTTTCATTTATGCAAGCTAATAAACAGTTGTAAAAAATACTGCTTAATCATTTTTACTATTACTTTCTCTTGCCTATATGAATATATAGAAAGGAAAGTATTGTTTTCATGTTGATTTTTCTAAATCAAGTTTTCACTGGATCTACACGTTTTCAGACCCTCTGAACCCACACACACACACACACACACACACACACACACACTATTCGATCTGCACACATCAAAAACCCCTCGACACTGTATAACCGTAATGATTGTACTGAACGACAATTGATTAAACACTGAATGACAATATTCACTGTGCGTTTCATTTGTTAGTTAGGCGTATGTAGTTGATGAGTCACCTGCTGTCAAAACCAGTTTAATTTGTAAATAAACTATGCATACATAAGCCTATAACTGTATAATAACAGTAATAACTGATGATTAATTATAAATACATTACATCACTCCCCATTCGCTTTGTACTGTAGACTATTTACAATAAAAGAATGTCACTATAAAATGTAGAAAAATGTATACAATGTATACATTAGTTTTATAAATGGTCTATAACAATAGGTGAGGGATGGGTGTCATGATGTCAGGGACGGGTGGATGCAAGCTGATTCATTCGAAGCCTCCATGCGCCAGATGAAATGCCTATACTAAATGCCTATATGTGTAAATGCTTATACTAATAAGTATCCGCGAGACTCCAGAGAGTAAAAAATCGTAAAATACACAGCGTATATGTGTGTATTTTACACACGGTTACATAAAGTAAGTAAAATAAACACATACAGAGCAATTATGTAACACCGCAAATACAAAAACAACTAATGTGCACATACGAGGTGTGGCTATTAAATAATGAAACTTACATTGTAAAATATTTTATTTTCATTTTATACATAATCACTTATTACCACCTTCAATATACACTCCTTCTCTATCCCTACAACGCTCCATGTGAATTTTCCATTGTTGGAAACAGTGCTTGAAGTCATCTTCTGTCAGTTCCTTCAGGACATGTGCTGCTTTCTTTTTTACAGCTTCCACAGACTCAAATCTTGTCCCCTTTAATGCAGATTTCACCTTAGGGAACAGGTAGAAGATAATAACATGATGAAACGTGGTTTTTACTTATGATTCGGAAACGAAGCACCAATCCATGCATTGGAAGAGCTGAACTTCACTGAGAGCCAAAAAAGCTCGAATGAGCAAGTCAAAATTTAAAGCAATGATGATTCTTTTTTTTGATATCCATGGGATTGTGTACCTTCACTGGCTTCCTGAAGGTCAAACAATTAATCAATATTACTTCCTTGAGGTACTTTCTAAACTACATCAAAGAGTTAGGAAAAACCGCCCCGAAATGTGGAAGGACAAATCATGGGTTCTCCACCAAGACAATGTGCCAGCTCATTCTGTGTTATCTGTCAAGAGGTTCCTAAGCCAAGTACAGCATCTCAGTGTTAGAAAATCCACCTTATTCACCAGATCTTGCACCATGTGACTTCTACCTGTTCCCTAAGGTGAAATCTGCATTAAAAGGGACAAGATTTGAGTCTGTGGAAGCTGTAAAAGAGAAAGCGGCACGTGTCCTGAAGGAGCTGACAGAAGATGACTTCCAGCACTGGAAAATTCGCATGGAGTGTTGTAGGGATAGAAAAGGAGTGTATACTGAAGGTAACAATAAGTGGATTATGTATAAAATGAAAATAAAATATTTTACAATGTCAGTCTCGTTATTTAATAGCCACACCTGGTACATAGAACATGCAGGTACTGTTGGTCATACAGCCACATCTCTATTCAGGGATAGGTGGGGAGAGCTAGGCGTGCACATTTTCCGCTGATATCTTCGTTGTCTGGCATCCCGGTTGGGCTGGTGAAAAGCGGGGGCCACCCATCTAATTCTTTGCCTGGGCATTTATTATGTATATTAAGCCAATCGCATGGCCTATTTAAAACATTAGAAAGCACTCTAAGCAAATACAATAATTTAATGTACTGTTTTACATGACACTTCTTTATTTTTTTTAGTGCTTGTTTAGCCACAATGTTTAACCACTTTAGTCAATTTGGAAGCTATCAGTCTCTTTTTGGCGTGATATTCTCTCATGGTCTGAGCACGTTTTTTTTGGCTGCTTCTGAAAATTCCCTCTTCTTATACTTTCTTTTCTGTGTCGTAAGCCAATGGTTGTGGTCCTTGATGACCTGTTTTTAATTGGGTGATTACACTGTTAGATCTTTGTGAGTTAGTCCAAGTTCTTGTAAATCCCTTTTGATTTCTTTGTGCCACATGCATGTTACCAGCGTCCGTTTTTCATCTCATTTCATAGTCAATTATTCTGCGTAAAAGTCTAGTGTTTGGTGTTCTTAGTATATGTCCAAAATATGACAACCGTTTCTTGCGCATGGCCACTGTTCTTAGTTCTATGTCTCTGTAGACTTAATTGTTAGGCAAAAGTCTGTAGTGATTGTCTACCTTGTGCTTCTCGTTTATGCAAGTTCTGAGTATCCTGCGTTCTACTTTTCTACAGGTTTCCTTGATTCCTCCCCCATCTATCCATGCTAAGGTCTCGCTGCCATATAAGATTTTGGTTCTTAAAATTGTTTTATAATGTTTGATTTTTGTGTTTACTAATAGTGATTTTTTATTGTATGTATTCCGTGTTAACACTTGTCCACTTCTAAGTTCAGCGATCCAGTCATCCCAGCATATCTTTTCATTAAGTCTGTGATGAATGTATTCACCTAGGTATTAAAATTTTTCAACTATTCCTGCACTTTGTCCTCGTATGTCTATTTCATGTATGCAGAGTGGATCCATGATCATAAACTTGGTTTTCTCATACGAGATGTTCAATCCAATTTTTGTTGGTAGGTCTTGCAGAGTTCCGATCTGGTGTCTGGCTTCTTCTACAGTGTTCGCAAGGAAGACTAGCTCATCAGCGAAGCCTATTTTGTGAGAGAAATATAATGAATTTCATTACTCTCAGATGAGATAACACTGACTAGTGTATTTTACTCCTATACCTCTTCTGTTCTTAAATGCTTCAGTTATACGAGGCGTGGCTATTAAATAACAAGACTGACGATGTAAAAAAATTTATTTTTATTTTATACATAATCACTTATTGTCACCTTCAATATACAATCCTTCCTTATCCCTACAACACTCCATGCAAATTTTTCGTCATTGGAAACAGTGCTGGAAGTCATCTTCTGTCAGCTCCTTTAGGACACGTGTTGCCTTCTCTTTTACAGCTTCCACAGACTCAAATCTTGTCCCTTTTAATGCAGATTTCAACTAAGGGAATAGGTAGAAGTCACATGGTGCAAGATCTGGTGAATAAGGTGGATGTTCTAACACTGAGATGCTGTAGTTGGCTTAGGAACCTCTTGACAGATTATGTGGAATGAGCTGGCATTGTCTTGGTGGAGAACCCATGATTTGTCCTTCCACATGTCGGGGCGTTTTTTCCTTACTCTTTGATGTAGTTTAGAAAGTACCTCAAGGAAATAATATTGATTAATTGTTTGACCTTCAGGAATCCAGTGAAGGTACACAATCCTATGCATATAAAAAAAAATTATCATTGCTGTAAATTTTGAATTGCTCATTCGAGCGGCTCTTGATGAAGTTCAGCTGTTCCAGTGCATGGATTGGCGCTTTGTTTCCGGATCATAAGTAAAAAACCACGTTTCATCACATGTTATTATCGTTTCCAAAAAATTTGGGTCATTTTCAATCGCGTACAAAGTGTCAGTAAAACATTTTTGCGAGTTTCATTTCAAACATTTTTGAGCAGCAAGTTTCCTGAAGGAGCTTGACAGAAGATGACTTCCAGCACTGTTTCCAACAATGGAATATCCCATGGAGCGTTGTAGGGGTAGAGAAGGAGTGTATATTGAAAGTGATAATAAGTGATTGTGTATAAAATTAAAAAAAAGTTTTTACAATGTCAGTCTCGTTATTTAATAGCCACACCTCGTATAATTGGCTGAACATGTGAAAAGAAACAGAACTATTTTTTTGTAGCCCTGGAACTAGCAAATCAAGGGCAAATAATTTAATACTCCACCTGCCTGTAAGGGACAACTCAAAATACAGGTAGAACCAAAAAGGTTTACCTGGTTTAAATATATACTTGAATTCTTTTCATCAACATAAGAAAGAAATAGGAAGTTCCAACCACGAGTGAAGGGTGACAGAAAATGGGTACCAGAACAGATCAAGCCCTTATCCTTGAACAAGAAAGAAGAATATTTATGAGTAAGAATAATAAGTATCATTAGGGATGTATTGATTCTTGATGCCACTGATTTCTGAAAAAATAATCGGAATTGAAAATCGATGGTAAGAAGTCGATTCTTCAATACAAATCCTATAGTTTTTGAAAAGTGCCAAAATGCTGTAATATTCTAAGATAAATGGTATTATGTATTAATACAGTTGGGCAATTTTAACGTGGAGGAGTAAAAAAATACTTTTCCATTTGAAAAATGTTTAAAATTTGTCGTATTAAATAACTACTTCGATGAATCTTAATCATAATTTAGAGTCCGCCCCTGGTTTTAATATGAATTTGGCTATCCGAAAAAGGAACGAGTACAAATGAATCACTTAACAAACTATGAATAAAAGTCAATCATGATTCAATACAACCAGTTCATAAGATTGGGCTTTCATGGTGAATATATTATATGTAGTACATTATACATTTCTACCGCTCGCCTGGGTTTTCTTAATATTTTTCAATATTTTTACTTTCTCTTGCCTATATGAATATATAGGAAGGAAAGTATTGTTTTCATGTCAATTTTTCGAAATCGAGTTTTCACCGGATCTATACGTTTTCAGACCCCCTGAACCCAAAAAACATGTTTTTAGCGATTGGTCTGTGTGTGTGTGTGTATACAAAATATCTCAAGAACGGAACATCGTACGAACTTGAAACTTAAGTTACATACCCTTACCGGACCCGACACGAACATTTTCATCAAAATCGGTCAACCGGAAGTAGTAGTTTATTCGTGTAATTTTTCACTTTTTTGTGATTTTCTCAAAAACTGGTCCTACGATTTTTTTTAAAATCGCCTGGTTTACTCAATTTTTTATTCTCTACAAGACAGGGTAGGCGTCATGTGTGCTGAAATTCTTGGCGAGGGTGTTTTCTCGTAAAAACATTGTTTTTTTAAGATTACGGCTTTAATATGCATTTTAGCGCAAAACTTTATATAATAAAAATTGTAGAGAATTTAAAAACCTACAACTTTTATTTCAAACAATTTTTTGTATAACGCTTAGTTTAGCGGTAATTTGCGATTTTCTGTTTTTTTCTCACGAAAATGTGTGAAAAATTGATTACTTTAAGATTTCGGCCTTAGTATGCATTTTACGACAAAAGTGTTTCTAATTAAATTTATAGAAAATTAAAAGATCTACAACTTTGATTTAGAGCATTTTTCTCTACAGAGCCTAGTTTAGAGAGAAAGAGTGATTTTCCGTATTTCTAAGCCAAACTGAGGTTGATTTTCATTTTGCGTATTTCACTCAAGATTAAAATTAGGTTATGTTTATTGAGGTTAGTTTTTTGTTTATTTCTAATGTTTTATTACTAATGTTAGGTTATATTTTTAAATATTTGCATTGGCAAGAGAAAGTTGTGAGAGTGTTTCACACCAGATTTTTTGTAACGTAGAACTATGCACGAACAAAGAGTGACTTTGTCAAGAGTGCACTCAATTATTTAGAACAGTTTCGACTGATTGATCAGCGTTGCTGTATTGTAGTAAAAGTGAAACTTCCTGTTACAGTTATGAGTATGAGGTTATTGGAAGAGGTTAAATTGTGTTTATAGTGCATCTGTGCCGTTTGATTTTGTGTATCGTGACAGTTATGGTAAAAAATTTTTTTTTTGTTTTTACTTTTTATTTGTACACTTCTTTGATTTTTACTTTCTCTTGCCTATATGAATGTATAGGAAGTAAAGTATTGTTTTCATGTCGATTTTTCGAAATCGAGTTTTCAACGGATCTTTTTTAGACGTTTTTAGCTACTGGTCTGTGTGTGAAAAGAATATTTCAAGAACAGAACATTGTACAAACTTGAAACTTAAGTTATATACCACTACCGGACCCAACACTAACATTTTCATCAAAATCGGTCAACCGGAAGTAGTAGTTTATTCGTGTAATTTTTCACTTTTTTGCGATTTTCTCAAAACTGGTCCTACAATTTTTTTTTAAATCGTCTCATTTACTTAATTTTTTATGCTCTACAAGATAGGGTAGGCGCCATGTTTGCTGAAATTCTTGGTGAGGCGGTTTTTACGTAAGAAAATTGTTCTTTTTTAAGATTATGACTTTAATATGCATTTTAGCGCAAAAATGTATATAATAAAAGTTGTAGAGAATTTAAAATCCTACAACTTTTATTTCAAACATTTTTTGTATAACGGTTAGTTTAGCGGTAATTGACGATTTTCTGTTTTTTTCTCACGAAAACGTGTGAAAAATCAATTTTTCTAAGATTTCGGCTTTAGAATGCGTTTTACGACAAAAGTGTATATAATCAATTTTATACGAAATAAAAAGATCTACAACTTTTATTTAGAGCATTTTTCTCTACAGAGCCTAGTTTAGCGTGAAAGAGTGGTTTTACGTATTTTTAATCCAAACTGAGGTTGATTTTCATTTTGCGTCTTTCACTCTTGATTAAAATAAGGTTATGTTTTTTGAGGTTAGTTTTTTATTTATTTCTAATGTTTTATTACTAATGTTAGGAAGTAGTAATATAGTAGTCATTATTTGCATTGGCAGGAGAAAGTTGTGTGTTTCACACCAGATTTTTTGAAATATGTAAATATGAATAAATATTTTAGTATTTTTTTCAAGACCATTTTATTTTTACATGAAATACTATTACTTTTACATGTAAACTACTTTTTTACATTTTTCCACCATTGTTCACACTTATCACAGCGGGTGACTGGCTTATCTAAACCATCCTCAAAGAAACATACCACCAATGAAGATCTTGTAGACCTCCACTCCATTGTATATAACCCAATTTTAATCATAAGTGAAAGTCGTAAAATGAAAATCAACCTCAATTTGGCTTAAAAATACGGAAAATCACTCTTTCACGCTTAACTGGACTCTGAAGAGAAAAATGCACGAAATAAAAGTAGTAGATCTTTGAATTTCCTATAAATTTTATTGAATACACTTTTGTCGTAAAATGAATACTAAGGCTGAAATCTTAAAAAATCGATTTTTTACACATTTTCGTGAACAAACCTGAAATTCGCTAATTACCGCTAAACTAAGCATTGTAGCTACATATAAATGTTTAAAATAAACGTAGTAGAATTTAAAATTCTCTACAACTTTTAGCGCTAAAATGCATATGCCGCAACCTCAAAAACACTATTTTCTTACGAGAAAACAGCTCCCCAAGAATGTCAGCAGACATGGCGCCTACTGTATCTTGAACAGCATAAAAAGTTTAGAAAATGAGGCAATTTTAAATAGAATCGTAACAGCCGTTTTTGAGAAAATTGAAAAAAATGAAAAATGACATATAAAAACTACTTCTTCCGGTTGACCGATTTTAATGAAAATGTTCGTGACGGGTCTAGTAGTAGTATCTATTTTAAGTTTCAAGTTCGTACGATGTTCTGTTCATGAGATATTATGTTCACACATACACACACGCGTGCACGCAGACCAATCTCTAAAAACATGTTTTTTGGGTTCAGGGGTCTGAAAACGCGTAGATGCGGTGAAAACTCGACATGAAAACAATAACTCCTTCCTATATATTCATACAGGCAAGAGAAAGTAGAACGCTACTTCCAGCCTTGTACTATCGGATGGACACTTCCACATTCACCTTTACCATCAACTGGGTGTGATAGCCGAAATCTGGTTTTATCTAACTTATGGCTGCAGCGACAAACAGACTTACTAATTGAATTGTATCCATAATCTTTTAAAATATTGACGGCTCACGTGAAGATGCGGGGCGAGCGTTGTGATTTTATAAGATGCATCAATTTATTTTAACTTAATTTTTCTTCTTTTAACAGTCGACTATTCGAATGTCAATTTGAATGATTATCAATATTTCTAAACTGCAAAAATACAGTCTTTCAAATTATACAAATCCCTTGGCGTACTGCACTGCAAATTTTTATACGGTAAATATCAATATTGTTTATATTTTTGAGAAGGTCGACTGGGAAACTTTTGTTAATCATTCAACAAGTATTTTGGGTAAACATTTTCCAGAATGAATTGATTCATATACGCAACGTCGCGTAAATGAATTAGCAACGAAAAGAGGATGAACCGAACGGTTCCTTCAAACAAAAGTTTAATAATGAAACAAATTTCCGTAACTACGATAAAAAAAATCAACATTTACTTTATAATAAAAGAATATTTCGCAGTTGGTAATGTGCTTGTCTCTCATCATGCGGTCCTGGGTTCGAATCCCACTCAGGCATGGCATATTTTCATACGTTACAAAAAATCATTTCATCTTCCATTGTACAAAAGTTACACCCCAACGTCGTCGCTAATGACCATTGTGGTTAATGCGATGTTAAAAAAAAAAGAATATTTATTTAAATAAATCTATATAAAGAAGTAAAGGATATTCCAAAACAGCTGATATTTCAAAAAGGTAAATCCTGCTACGTACTATCAGATAGGCAAGTCTCTATTCTACACAAACAATCAACCGGGACCATAACAGACATCTTGTTGTATCTTTGTCGGCGTGCGTACGTTGGAGTAAAACAGTTTTAGCCTAGTCCTATACTTCACCGATGTAGACTAAACCTGTATAATGTGGATAATTATTTAAATTTTTTTTAGAATCCAGGATAAAGTAACGGACCTTAAACCCAGGGCATATGACTTTACTTCCAGTACTCTAAATCAGGTAGCTAATTCTAAGATCCCGGGTTTGAGTTTATTTCTGCTAAGATGAAACGATTGCATTTTTGAATGATTAAAAACTTACACTTATTTTTGCTTGACTTGCTATAAGCCAAGGAAAACGATAGTTCCCACTTTGTATTAGTAATTGGATACGTGTGCTAAAATCGTTATTGGGAAGCGATGTAAATTACAACCTTATATACGTATAGATATAAAGGCTATGTATAAAATATTTTTAAGGTAAACCAATTAGTTATTAGCGTCCCAGAACCAGTTTTGCTGGTGAGACAAAGAGAGAGGGGTGAGAGATTTCTTGACACAGATTTCGTTTAGTAATTTAGTAATTGGTGCAATCTTGAGGCTGATCAAAGTAACTGGTAATTATAAAAAGAAATCAAAACTATCTCGAAAACCATCGGTCGTAGACCATTTTAAACGCGATTTTGAAAAATCAGAGAAAAAGCTAGTTGTAGGTCTGTACTATTAGCATAAAATTGCAAAACAGACGGATGTAAAAAAAAATAATTGTCGTTGTACATTCTAAACGATCAGTACAAATCGTGGTCAGTATGTTGTTTCTGCTACGACAGAATCAGTTGCACGTACCTTAATTGGATCAGACATTTTAATACCATGTGTCTGTACGCATACGAGTGCCTTCGAATGAACGGGAAGCCTGGTCTAAGAGAAACAGATAAGTTTGAGAGAAAGATCATCTGCAAGATAATAGGCTCAAAGGTAGAAGATGAAAATAAGTTCAGCCGAATTTTTGTCAGTCTGTTACGGCATCACGCAAGAACCGCAGAACCAAATTCAATGAATTTCGGTATCTAGGTTCTGGACATAATCGCAATGAAAATAGGCTGTAAATATTTTTAATATCACAAAGGGATGGGGGAGTTCAGAGGGAGGGGCAAACAAAAAACTACGAATACCTCCGTAAAAGTCAATGTATCAAAAACTGTTACAATCAAAATTACGAAACGTTTAAAGACAAATAAGTTTGATTATGTAAAGCTTTTCATTTTGATGCATAATGATGGAGATATTTCCAATTTAAAAAAAATAAACCAATATTTTTAGAAGAATATTAACATACAAAATGAACACAATAAACAAACATAGGCCTACGCGCCAGTAAAACCCGTAGTCATTTAGTCATTTACCTACCTACCCATTCCACTAGTAGTACCCTATGCACCTTTCCTCGGTCACATTGTCAAAAATGAATCAGTCGTCTTAATAGTGGTCACCATCGTGGTGTTCCGTTTGTGATTTACCTTTCATTTATTGAAAATAATATAACGCGGCATATCTTAATTTAAAAATACCAAGATTTTACTTTACATTCAATTATTTTTTTTTCATAAATAATAATGCTGACGTTGAAAGGAGGTAGATAACATTGAATAGTTAAAGAATACCAGACCTGACAGGGATCGAACTCGGTAACCCAACCAACCGTCCACAGCACCAAGGAAACTGTTCGAAGAACGGGTACTTTAGCTAGTTCGTCGTATTTGCAAATTGCTCTTACTTTCTAGTAAACCTTTGTTCACCTATGTTGTTTAGGTCATCAGCCAAAAGGCTGGTTTGAACCTGTAGAGGTTTTACTAAGTAAATCGAGGAGTGAGGTGGTTTACCATTGCCTTCCTCACTGAGTGGAAAAGTACACTTATCAGCATGCCGGGCCCTCTGAAAAGCATATATTTTCCACTCTGCAAATGACACTTTCACTTCATTCACCACAGGGTCTGGCTGTATAATGAAATCCATTACTTTCAGACGAGATAACTCTGATTAGTGTCCTTTACACCTCTACCTCTTCTGTTCTTAAATGATTCAGTCATTTAATTGGCTGACCATGTGATAAGAAACAGAACTATTTATTTTAGCCCTGCAACTAACAGAATGAGTGTTCACCTATACCATCGTATAATCGCTGATTTGAAGCGAAACAGAGTCAACGCAAAAAAAGTAATAAATATTTATTTTTCAGTTTAATAATTACTTATTTAAAATTTTATAATAGGCTAATACTATTTGTGGCTATTCTGTTTCACTTAATTACTGCGGCGGAAGTACGTGAATGTAAGGCGCAAGAAGTGTACAGTTTACAAAATTCCTTTAATAATATTGTTTTAATAGTAATCTTTAACATCAGTTGCTGTTTAAAAATTAATTATCTGAAAATACTGTTATAAAATTTGAAGAACGATAATATGTATTTAATATTGTACAATTTTTATTTAAATACAACACATTCAGCAAAAACTCTAAATTTATTTATTGTGTAACTTATTACATTAAAGCTAAATTGTCTATCTTCGCTAAAAAAATTAACATATTTTTACAAAATTAGTCTTCAATTATATAAATGAACAGTACTTTGGTTAATATTAAATGTAATGTATATAGTATTGAATTTTGCTGCTACGTTGTGCTAAAATCTTCCTGAATATTTTAATTACAAGTTTGCGTTCGACTAAATACGATTAAAACTATACGTCGTAGAACTTACGAATCGTTTATGTGTAATCTTAAATCTGAAAAAGTAAATATTTCAATATTTAAAATAATAGTTTTTAAACTATATATAAATAATTTTTAACTATATTTAAATAATAGTTTTTATTACTTTCTCTTGCCTATATAAAAATATAGGAAGGAAAGTAGGCCTACTGTTTTCATGTCCATTTTTTGAAATCGAGTTTTCACCGGATCTACCCGTTTTCAGACCCCCTGAACCCCAAAAATATGTTTTTAGCAATTGGTCTGTGTGTGTGTGTGCGTGTGTGAACAGAATAGGTATCTCAAGAACGGAATATCGTACGAACTTGAAAACTTAAGTTAGATACCACTAGAGGACAAGACACGAGTATTTTTATCAAAATCGGTCAACAGAAAGTAGCAGTTTATTCGTGTTATTTTTCACTTTTTCGATTTCCTCAAAAACGGCTCCTATGATTTTTTAAAATCACCTTTTTGCTCAATTTTTTATGTTCTACAAGATAGAGTAGGCGCCATGTCTACTAAAATTCTTGGGTAGGTTGTTTTCTCGTAAAACAATTTTTCTTTAAGATTGGGACTTTAATATGCATTTTAGCGCAAAAAGTAGACAATAAAAGTTGTAGAGAATTTAAAATCCTATTACTTTTATTTCAAACATTTTCTTTGTGCAACGCTTAGTTTAGCGGTAATTAGCGATTTTCTATTTTTTCACGAAAATGTGTAAAAAATCAATTTGTTTAAGATTTCAGCCTTAGTATGCATTTTACGACAAAAGTGCATATAATAAAATTCATAGGAAATTCAACGATCTACAACTTTTATTTACTGAATTTACCTCTACAGAGCCCAGTTTAGCGTGAAAGAGTGTTTTTCTGTATTTTAAAGCCAAACTGAGGTTGATTATCATTTAGCGTCTTTCACTCATGATTAAATTGGGTTATGTTTATTGAGGTTGATTTTTTTGTTTATTTTTAATGTTAGGTTATATTGTTAATTATTTGAATTGACAAGAGAAAGTCATGTGAGTGTTTCACACCAGATTTTGTATTTGTTATAAAATAAACATTATATTAGTGTTTTGGACTATACAAATTTAATATCTAAAAATCTGGTGTGAAACACACACAACTTTCTCTTGCCAGTGCAAATAATTAACAATAAAACTAACATTAGTAATAAAACATTAGAAAAAAAAACTAATCTCAATAAACATAACCTAATTTTAATCATTTATGAAAGAAGCAAAATGAAAATCAACCTCAGTTTGGCCTAAAAATACGGAAAATCACTCTTTCACGCTCAACTAGGCTCTGTAGAAAAACATTCTATAAATAAAAGTTGTAGATCTTTTAAATTACTATAAATTTGATTACATACACTTTTGTCAAAAAATGCATACTAAGGCCGAAATCTTTAAAAAAATCGATTTTTCACACGTTTTCGTGAGAAAAAACAGAAAATTGCTAATTACCACTAAACGAAGCGTTACACAAACAATATTTGAAATAAAAGTTGTAGAATTTTAAATTCCCTACATTTTTTATTATATAGTACATTTTCGCGCTATAATACATATTAAAGCCGTAATCTTAAAAAAAACACTTTTTTTTACGTGAAAACAGCCTCACGAAGAATTTCAGCAAACATGGCGCCTACCCTATCTTGTAGAGAATAAAAAATTGAGTAAACCAGGCGATAATAAAAAAATCGCAGGACCAGTTTTTGAGAAAATCGCAAAAAAATTAAAAATTATACGAATTAACTACTACTTCCGGTTGACCGATTTTGTTGAAAATGTTTGTGTCGGGTCCGGTAGTGGTATGTAACTTAAGTTTTAAGTTTCAAGTTCGTACAATGTTCCATTCTTGAGATATTTTGTACACACACACACACACACGCACACACAGACCAATCGCTAAAAACATGTTTTTTGGGTTCAGGGGGTCTGAAAACGTATAGATCCAGTGAAAACTCGATTTCGAAAAATCAACATGAAAACAATACTTTCCTTCCTATATATTCATATAGACAAGAGAAAGTAAAACTATATCAGTTTATTTGTGTACAATTCAAAATAATCATTCATCAGTTTTACCAATAAAAATCTGGTGTGAAACAGTCACACAACTTTCTCTTGCCAATGCAAAAAATTAACAATAAACCTAACATAAGTAATAAAACATTAATTAAATAAACAAAAAAATTTTAATCATATATGAAAAACGCAAAACGAAAATCAACCTGTTTTGCTTAAAAATACGGAAAATCGCTCTTTCACGCTAAACTAGGCAGAATGCAAAATAATGCTTTAAATAAAAGTCGTAGATCTTTTAATTTCCTATAAATTTTAGTACATACATTTTTGTCGTAAAATGCATACCAAAGCCGAAATCTTAAAAAATCGATTTTTCACACGTTTTTATCAGAAAAAAATCGAAAATTGCTAATTACCGCTAAACTAAGCGTTATGCAAAAAAATGTTTGAAATAAAAGTTGTAGAATTTTAAATTCTCTACAACTTTAATTATATACATTTTTGCGCTAAAATGCATATTAAAGTCGCTATCTTAAAACAAAAATTTTTTTACTTGAAAACAGCCTCACCAAGAATTTTAGCAAACATGGCGCCTACCCTATCTTGTAGAGCATAAAAAATTTAGTAATTCAGGTGATTTTAAAAAAAATTGTAGGACCAGTTTTTGAGAAAATCGCAAAAAATTGAAAAATTACACGAATAAACTACTATTTTCGTTTGACCGATTTTGATGAAAATGTTCGTGTCGGGTCCCGGTAGTGGTATGCAACTTAAGTTTTAAGTTTCAAGTTCATACGATTTTCCGTTCTTGAGATATTCTGTTCACACACACACACACACACACACACACACACACACACACACACACACACACACACACACACAGACCAATCGCTAAAAACATGTTTTTTTGGGTTCAAGGGTTCTGAAAACGTGTAGATCCGGTGAAAACTCGATTTCTAAAAATCGACATGAAAACAATACTTTCCTTCCTATATATTCATATAGGCAAGAGAAAGTAAAAATTGATTTTACCGGCGCACTTTCTAACCAGTTTAAACTTAACTAGTACAGTCGTCTGTAATAGATGCTATCTGGTTTTTTTACGTTTTTATCGCTCTTCTGTCCGATCATATCCACGATCGCTAAGGCTACACTTAAAAACCGCTACTCAATAATAACTAAAATCGCAACCCAGATTAACTAACATTATTTTCGCGCCGCAACAAATTTACGCGCTGGAGGCACTCCAGGAAACCGACTGCGCAAAATAGTCTACTTTTACATGATCTTCGGCGGCACCACTCATCGATACGCCATCGGCACCAGCTGATAAGTCTCACGACGTCTAAGGTGACTGGAATCAACCTTTTATTTCCTATCAGTAAGCTGCCACATACGCTCCACCTTTGAACTCTACTATTTATGTTTGGTGCTCCGAACCGGCCCTGTTTATGCGAGTGTATGAGCGTATATTTTTTTAAATTCTGTGCAAAAACTCAAAATCGCATAATTTTTAACACTGGGTATAAACATTAATTATTCCGTAATTAATTTAAGGACATCGGGAGTCCGGATCTTCATTGGTCATGGGGAGTTTGCGGCTTATTTGAAAAGGTTCCGTCTGCTGGATGATGATTCATGTGTCTGTGGGGCGGTACAGTCACGAGACCATCTGTTGTACGACTGGCCCGCTCTAGGGGATCCAGGCAGCGGCTGACCCCTGGAGCTTCAAGGCCAAGGCGAAAATTGACCCTTCACGGTACGTGAGAGCTAGTACCGCGAAGAGCTAGTACATTCTCCGTCTCCCTCTACTACCTCAAAGAACAAGGTTCAACGCGCACACATTGTATTACAAAATATTGTACAATAAAAAATTTTGTTTTCGTGGTTTTTTTTTATAATAATGTAAGTAAATTGGTAGAGGTTTTTTGTCATACGCTATTTTATTTAAGTTATTTCATAACTTTGCTGATGTTTGTTTTATCATTTTTTAACATTTTATTTTTGTTATCAAAAGTTTTAACTGTTATTTATACGGTCTGTAATACTTTACTATACTAAATTCACCGAGTCCAGAGACAAAAATCCACATGCGTTGTTCACGTGATATTTGTACTGCCGGTTGCCTAACTGACGCCGGCTATTGGATAATGAAACGTGTTTACGAAAAAAAAATTCCTTTCTTTACTTGTTTTCATATCTATGAAATCTATTGCCTATTTTCATTAAAAATAACTCGCACTGCATATTAAGCTAGTAATGCAACGCAGACTGGTTTTTTATTTTTTTTGTTTAACGTCGGACTGTTTTGCAATTACTGCTAATGCAAACGGTGAAGGATGCAATGATTTTTTGTAACGTGTGAAAATATGCCGTGCCTGAATGGGATTCGAACCCAATACCACATGATGAAGAGCGAGCACGTTACCAACTACGCCAATGCGACCGACGAAGACTGGTGCTATAAGAATGCATAATGATCTTGTTTATGCGTTAAATCAATAGCTATCACGTGATCCATTTGTTTACTGCGTGACTCCAGACTCCGTGAATAGATTATAATCTTTAATAATGATGGTAATGGGCCGATTCATTTTCTGCTGAAAGTGGTCGCGTGTGTTCAGTACATTCCGACGATTCGGATTACGTACGCGATTTAAAGTTCGACTTGCTATATCTTCCATTAAAAGTGTCCTAAAGACGAATTCAGTCCCACATTTAAATTTTTCAATTTGCAGTGCTGTTCCACCGACTTTTAGTGAACGCAATAATCGAGCAGAGAAACGATACGCTCGTAAGGAAGTTTATGATATTTTAAAATAAATTATCTAATTACACAGGCAGTTCACAAAATAAAGAGGGTAGAGGAAGGTAGGCCTCGTTTTAATGAAGAACCGCCAAATTCGAATGGTGCGCAGTCAGAGTAAACGGATCTCTTGAAACGTGAAAACGGCGAATTGAAAGAAGACAACAAGTTACGTAGAGAAAACTTCCGTAAAAGAAAAATTATTAAAAATAAAATTGATTTCCCGCGTAAACATAGACCAGCTTTGTAAAAAATGAAATGATCCTATGTCACTCGCACTCATATCTCGCAGCTGCGCGTGACCGCTACCGTCCGTGGCTGAACCTAACCCCGCGGAAAGGACATAAGCCCGTCGCAACTCGTAATCAAGCTCGTCTCCCGAGATTAGAATCAAATTAACGTCTAATTAACGCTAGACGTTACCTGGGCGTAACAACCCAAAATTCAGTCGAGACAGGAGACGGCAGGGAATCCGGCGGCGTATTTCAGTAAGAAAACGGATAGGCCTCCGGGCCGCCACGCGCAAGCCTCCTGGGGCCGCAACGCGCAGACCTCAGGCCTCCGGGCTGCCACGCGCAGGGCTCCGGGCCTCCGGGCTGCCACGCGCAGGGCTCCGGGCCTCCGGGCTGCCACGCGCAGGGCTCCGGGCCTCCGGGCTGCCACGCGCAGGGCTCCGGGCCTCCGGGCTGCCACGCGCAGGGCTCCGGGCCTCCGGGCTGCCACGCGCAGGGCTCCGGGCCTCCGGGCTGCCACGCGCAAGCCCTAGCCCCCCACGCGCAGGGCCTCCGGGCTGCCACACGCCGGGCCTCCGGGCTGCCACGCGCAGGGCTCCGGGCCTCCGGGCTGCCACGCGGAAGCCTCAGGCCTCCGGACCGCCACGCGCAGGGCTCCGGGCTTCCACGCGCAAGCCTCCTAGGCCCCCACGCGCAGGCCTCAGGCTTCGGGCTGCCACGCGCAAGCCTCCTGGGCCCCCACGCTCAGGCCTCAGGGCTGCCACACGCAGAGCTCCGGGCCTCCGGGCTGCCACGCGCAGGGCTCCGGGCCTCCGGGCTTCCACGCGCAAGCCTCCTGGGCCCCCACGCGCAGGCCTCAGGCCTCCGGGCTGCCACACGCAGAGCTCCGGGCCTCCGGGCTGCCACGCACAAGCCTCCTGGGCTGCCACGCGTAAGCCTCCTGGGCCCCCACGCGCAGGCCTCAGGCCTCCGGGCTGCCACACGCAGAGCTCCGGGCCTCTAGGCTGCCACGCGCAGGGCTCCGGGCCTCCGGGCTGCCACACGCAGAGCTCCGGGCCGCCGCGCACCTCCGGGCCGCTACGCGCAGGCGTCCTGGCCGCGCACCAAGAGCGGTCGCTAAGCGAACGGCGACGCGGCGTTACCTTTCGCCGAGACGAGTATCGTCTACACCGTAGGGAAGGGAAGGGAAGAGAACCGATGGGATGGGAAAGGAAGGGAAGGGGTCAGTGTGGAGCAAAGAAAGTACTCAATGTTGAGTGATCGATCTCTCCGTACCGACTGATTCCCTTCAACTATTTGATTTTTTATCACAGCTCTTAACTGCTGCCGTTGTACAAGGCGCTGTGAGAAGTTGTCTGTATGCGCTACCTACCGGCAGCAGAAGGAACTACTATTAAGGAACTACTATTAAGAAGGAACTACTACTAAGAGCAATCTATCGCGCCTGAAATGTATTTACTCAAGGATGACGGAGGTCAAAAGCAGTAAAACACTGGTATATGTATACTATTAACTAAATTTATTAATAACCACAAATACTTTACATTGCATACATACACATCTACACGTTTCGCAAACTCGAGGCGCACACCTCTTTTTCCTCCGTTACTCAAACAACCCCACATACTACCAACATAAAACATTGAATTTACAGAATTATAATTGATTACACAATACAGTAAAAATTATTTCCAGCATTTGCCATCCTACATTTAATTTTTCCTTGAATTACTACTGCAAACAAGCGCACACAATACTACATCAATTTAAATCTATAACACAGAAGATGTGTGTAGTTAAACACAAAGTAATGAAACAGTTAAAGTACTGAATACATTAAATACTGAACAATTACTGAATATATTAAAGTACAAGAACACTAAATACAAAAACCTACATTATAAAAATCATCACATACTGGCAAATGCTCATAAATACATTTATACAAAAATTGACAATGGATAGAATATGGAATATACCACTAAATTACTAATGAAGTACAGCTTAACATTACTTAAATACAAAATCCAAATCACTACCTCTCACTGCAATAAAATAAATGAACACAATATTTTACATCATTCACAAATATCGAGAAATGAAATGCACATCTACCTAATATACACAATACACACATTTTTAATTAATTAGTTAATGAACAGCCACATACAATTAAACAAAGCAATGAACCACAAAATATAAAATGTACACTCTATACTTAGGAATATATAGCACATAATAAAATTGAAATTAGTTACATCAGTAAAAACACAATTTAAATTTCACATTTTAATTTTTCTTCATTTTTATAAACCATAAAACAACTGTACAAAAAGAAACACAAAATAGCAACTATTTCACAAATACATAAAACAACCAAACATTTATTATTCACTCGAATGACCATATTAACCCGCCACTCACTTAACTCAAAATTTAAGGTAATTCTCTACAACTGCATGTTTCCTGGACCAATTTTTATTACTTAAACTGCTTCCTATCACTGGAATTAAGGTTTGGTTAATCCACCAATAACAAAAAATATGAACAGGTTCCACTATAATAAGCACAATAAATATAGGTGGATGGGAGTTTGCTGTGTACTTTGTCGCTTCCTCACCCTGCCATTCCCACCAGTTGAGCTTATTCTCCTCTCTTACTGCTCCTGTTGACTTGAAACATTTATACCTTATTGTAAAGTTTACTTCACCCTTTACACTTAAAATGAAATGCATACTAAGGCCGAAATCTTAAAATAATAGGTTTTTCACCCATTTAAATGAAAAAAAAACAGAAAATCACTAATTACCGCTAAACTCAGCGTTATACAAAACAATGTTTGAAACAAAAGTTGTAGGATTTGAAATTCTCTACATTTTTTATTATATAATTTTTTGCATTAAAATGCATATTCAAGCCAAAATCTTAAAAAAACAATTTTTTTACGTGAAAACAGCCTCACCAAGAATTTCAGCCAACATGGCGCCTACCCTATCTTATAGAGCATAAAAAATTTAGTAATCCAGGCGATTTTAAAAATAAATATAGGACCAGTTTTTGAGAAAATCTCAAAAACTTGAAAAATTACACGAATAAACTACTACTTCCGGTTGACCAATTTGATAAAAATGTTCAATTCGGGTCCGGTATTGGTATGTAACTTAAATTTCAATTTTCAAGTTTGTATGATGTTTCGTTCTTGAGATTTTCTGTTCACACACAGACACACACACACACAGACTAATCGCTAGAAACATGTTTTCTTGGTTTCAGGGGGTTTGAAAACTCAAATTGTGGCAAATTGACATAAAAACAATACTTTCCTTCCTATATATTTATAAAGTGCTTATTAAAGCCACAATTTTAAAAAAACTACTTTTCTGCAGGAAAACAGCCTCTCCAAGAATTTTAGCAGACATGGTGCCTACCCTATCTTGTAGAGAATGAAAAATGTAGTATATGAGGTGATTTTATAATAAAGGCAAATAAGTCTTTTTGAGAAAATTGCAATAAGTGGATAATGACACAAATAAACTACTACTTCCAGTTGACCGATTTTGATGATAATGTTAGTGTCAGGTCCAGTAGTTGTATCTAACTGAAGTTTCAAGTTTTAAGTTTGTACGATGTTCTGTTCTTGATATATTCTGTTCACACACAGGCACAGACGGACACACACAGACTACTCGCTAGGAACATGTTTTCTTGGTTTAGTGGGTTTGAAACGTGTAGATCTGTTGAAAACGCGAATTGTGGCAAATCAACATAAAACCCTTCAGAAGCCATCACATGTGGTACATGTGCGTCTAACCTAGTGTTGTACTTACACTTCCGAGATTTTATTATTGTGCAGTCTAGAAAGGGTTAAAAAAGACCTATAGACTTCTTCAAGAAATAACTTTTTTAACTGGAACATTACTGTATGTATTTTTTCATTTAAAATATAATTTTATTTAAATGTAGCATATTATGACATGCTACAGAAAATTTGAAGATAACTTTCAAAAAATTTATAACAAAGATTCTTCAAGACAATTTCAAATAAACGTATAAGGATTTGACCTGGCAGTTGAAGACATTGTCGTAATAAGAAATCATGAAATTTAGATTTTATAACTATCCCGTATACGTCGCAATAATTTCCACGATCACCATTACAAATCAAAAAGTATTTATAAAAAAAAAAAAAGTAGCGAACCGAGATGTTTTATGTTTACAAAATACAAATCTATCAAACACAAAATCTTAGTAAAAAAAAAAATAATAATATCACTTCTTTTATAGAAGAAGTAACCTAATACATTTTATTCTTATAGAATGTTAAAAAAATAACAAAAACGTGCACAAGAAATATTATCGGAATAATCTAAAATTAATAAAGAGTCACACCATATTATAGATCATACACGTAAATGGTATGTAGGTCTTGGCTCACCCAATCACCAAATCAGACGCGAGGTGAGAATCAAACTTCATGTTTAACATCACAATAAATAAATTTGTCATATTTTTGTAAATTTTCCTTTTTTGCAAGTAGACCTTGTGTTCACTTATAGGCCTACCATCGTATATTCGCTCTTTTGAAGCAAAACAGAGTCAGCGCAAAAAAGTAGTAATATTTATTTTCAGTTTTACAATAAAATTAGTTATTTAAAATTTTTTAATAGCCTAATGCTATTTGCGGTTATTCTGTTTCGCTTAATTAGTGTGAGGGAGTAAGTGAATACAAGGCGCAAAATGTGTCAAAATTACAAAATTCCTTTAATAATGTTATCAGTTTTTATTTTAAAATTAAATAGTAAATACTAAATTAAAATTATTTGTCAGACTAAAGTCGTAACAGTACGCTCATTCTACACGCCATAGAATTCACAAATCGTTAGCATGTAATCTTAAATCAGATAAATGAAAGAATTCAATATTTAAAAAAATGTATTCTAATATTGTATCAGTAGCCTTACAGTGCCAGAAAAATATTGTGAGTTCGGACCGGAAAATGCCAGATATTTTCCGTTAGGTACAGCTAAAAATGCCAGCCTAATTTTGTGCGATTTGTAGCATTGTGTTTTATAAGTTTGTTAATGTTTTCTTCCTATGAATAAATTGAGTTATTATTATCAGGAGTCATTAGAAAATGTTTACACATTTAAAAAATATCAATTTTTTTACATTTTAAGCTGTGTTTTAGCTTGAAATAGGCCTACATAGATTTGTAAAACGTTTTCTATTAAAGTATTTTAAATTTTATAAATAATTTGGTGTGCCTTTGTGGAGAATTGGTTAGCGATATGCCTATAGTGTGGAGAGAAGATAATTTGTGGTTCGAATCCATCTGCCATAAAATCTTTTATTGTTAAAAAATCTGGTGTGAAACACTCACACAACTTTCTCTTGGCAATGCTAATAATTAACAATAATCCTAACATTAGTAATAAAATATTCGAAATAAACAAAAAACTAACCTCTAAAAATATAACCTTATTTTATAATGACTGGAAGACGCAAAATGAAAATCAACCTCAGCTTGGCTTAAAAATACAGAAAATCACTCTTTCACGTAAAATAGGCTCTGTAGTGAAAAATGCTTCATATAAAAGTTGTAGATCTTTTAATTTTCTATAAATTTGATTATTAAACACTTTTGTCATAAAATGAATACTAAGGCCGAAATCTTAAAAAATCGATTTTTCACACGTTTTCGTGAGAAAAAACAGAAATCGCTAATTGAATCGGTTATTTAAGAAACAACCTAAGTCCACTTTTTTCTCATTTTCACATTTTATGTATTTCTGTAATAATATACATAGATGCATCATTTGCTTAAGAAACAACTCAAGTCCCATTCATTTAACCTACAAAACTGAATGAACAAAAATTTGTTTACTTAAGAAACAACCTATGTCCTGCACATAGGTTGTTTCATAACTAAACTTTGATCAGCTGACTTTTAGCTTAGGTTATTTTGAGGTTATGTTGTTCGTGAATATGCACATGGTGCAAAATTGAACATCGAAATTATGCATCAGTTGTTTCAACAAAAATATCAGGACTCTCCTATCAAATATAGTTTCTATAGACAATATTTTAAGGGTCATTTTGATTATCCATTTGGTAGGCCTCAGATTGATATGTGTGGAACCTGTGAGGACCTAATGGTGAAAATAAAAAGTCAAACTTTAAATTACTCTGGAAAACAAGTTGCTGCAGCTGAATTACTTGTGCATAGAAGGCGAGCCAAGAAATTTTATAGTGAACTTAAAACTATACAAGAAAAATGCAAATCTGACAAAAGTGTTTTAGGGATTTCATTTGATTACATGGAAAACCTGCCTCTTCCTAATATTCCTGTACAGGAATTATTTTATTATAATCAAGTAACAGTGAATGTGTTTTGAATCCACAATTTTTATGATGAATCAGCAATGTTTTATCTATACCATGAAGGTGCAGCAAAAAAGGGGGCCATGAAGTGTGTTCCTTTCTATGAGATTGCATAAAAAATTATGTTTCTGATTCTACTTCTGAAATCAGTACTACCCATTCCGAGGACATTCTTGGTTACCATGTGACCGTGATTTTGCATGTGCAAAAAGATTAATTCGTCGCACTGATAGCATATATTCCATTAAACAATATTGTGTGCTGTTAATATCTTCAGCAGTAAACAGATGATTCATGGTTACTCTGGTTTCTTTAGAAATTATTTTTAATTTCAAAGTTTGGTGTAACCATTATTATAAGAAAAATGCCATTTCTGTTGAAATACAGTTCAAAAACATTCCAAGAAATCAAAAAATGACTTTTACAGTTTCTATATACAAATAGTTTTTATATCTCTCTGGCCAAAGAGCTGGCACTGTTCGAGTCAAACCTTTTATTAAAATAAGTAGTGTTGTTACACATACATTCCTCCTACGAAGCAGTCCATTTGGAAATAAAGTATCTTTACCAGATGCAAATCCATACCCTGATGGAAAAGTGGCTATTTATAAGAAGAAGATTGAAGATTTGAATAAACTAATGCATTAAATACCACATGAATACAAAGAATTTTACCAAAACATTTTGCTTTTGCCAGTTTATGAAAGATGAGTATTAATCAAGAGCGAAAATATTTTTTATTTTGCGTATTATTTCATTAAAATCATTATTATAACATAAGAAGTAGTTTTATAAAAAAATAAATCGTGTATTATAACAATTTTTTTAAAAATAAGATATGTTTACTAATATCAGCTGTGATTTTTTTGGTGTTTAGTGAAGAAACAACCTAAGTCCAAATTTAAATATTAAAATATTTCTTGCAGTTTTAATTTCAACTTTTCAAAAACAATTTCTGCTAATGAAACTAGTCATTGCACATATGTCTAAAAAATTTCAGTAAAAAAAATTAATTTTTAAGGCTTGAGATAGTTTTTTGTCGTTTACCGTAAAATACAGAAAGTGGACATAGGTTGTTTCTTAAATAACCGATTCAATTACTGCTAAACTAAGCGTTATACAAAAAAATGTTTGAAATAAAAGTTGTAGAATTTTAAAATCTCTACATTTTTTATTATATAAATTTTTGCGCAATAAAACATATTAAAGCCGTAATCTTAAAACAAACCCCTTTTTTATGTAAAAACACCCTCACCAAGAATTTCAGCAAACATGGCGCCTACCCTATCTTGTAGAGACTAAAAAAATTGAGTAAATGAGGCGATTTTTAAAAAAATCGTAGGACCAGTTTTTGAGAAAATTTCAAAAAAGGCAAAAATTATACGAATAAACTACTACTTCCGGTTGACCGATTTTGATGAAAATGTTCGTATTGGGTCCGGTAAGGGTATGTAACTTAAGTTTCAAGTTTCAAGTTTGTACGATGTTCTGTTCTTGAGATATTTTGTAAACAAACACACACACAGACCAATTGCTAAAAACATGTTTTTTGGGTACAGGGGGTCTGAAAACGTGTAGATCCGGTGAAAACTTGATTTCGAAAAATCGACATGAAAACAATACTTTCCTTCCTATATCTCTTCGGTCCTTTCATACACATTTGTGTACAAATACATTTGCAGGCAGAACTCCTATTCATGCATGTTTTTACCAAGTTTAATGTGCTCACACCACTCTCTATGGAGTATTTTTTGTACTACAATGAGTTCAAGTCGTTTGGTTAATGAGAGAACCACATCACAAAATGGCTTCTAGGAGTAATCATCACACCACTCTCTATGGAGTATTTTTTGTACTACAATGAGTTCAAGTCGTTTGGTTAATGAGAGAACCACATCACAAAAAGGCTTCTAGGAGTAATCTGTCAAAACCGTGTTCTTCACGAGCTTCAGGTATGTTATGTGTAATAATATTTTTTTTGTTAATTTTTTATTGTAAATTATTATTTTGGCTATTTTAAAAAATGTTATTTAATGTAAATTTGTCATAAAACATTCAAATTTTTAAAAGATTGAGGTTACATATGCTTCCAAATTATTTTGTACACATACGTGTACATTAGGTCTTAACCATTTATGTAGTTTACACATATTTGTACACATTTGTGTAAATTGGGTCCATAGACCAATTGTAATTGTAATAATTATTACTAGTTTGACATTTTATTGATAAATAATTATGTTTCTATGTAAATAGTATTATTAAAACTTAGTATTATTATTAGTAAAAATGTAATCCATAATTATTATTATATAATTAAAGAAACCAATAATTAAAGGAAATGTAACCCACAATTATTATGGATTACAATTTTTGTTTTGTAAATTAACTTGTAATTGCATAACTCTTATTATTAATGAGTTTTATATTTTTACATTTTACTAATTATTCATGGATTTTGTATTTTGTTTCAGGAAATTCTTTGCGAGTGCCACTAACAGAAGAGAGCTGTTTGAAGCACTAAATAACAGTGACTTGGAGATTGATGATGAAGATGAGGATGGTGATTATTTTCCTTCTTCACCCAATAGGGAAGATACGAATTCGGACTCTGGCACTGTTAATGAAGGTCCTATTCGACCTAATGATGTTGCCGTTGAAGACCTAATTCAACCCATCGATATTCCAGATCTTAACCCAACTGGTAATTCTGCTGTTGATGCACTTCAAAGCATTCAAGGTAACAGTAGGTTAAGTAACAATAGACGAGGACTCGGAAGAATGAGAGAACGAGGTAGAGGGCATGGTAGGGGACGAAGAGGCAGGGGCTCGGGACAAACTCGAAAAAGAGAAAGACAAGTCTATAAGTGGGAAGGGAGGAAGTTAAATAATGTTTTTCCTCAGTTTACTGAGCTAACTAACAATCGTCAGCACAGAGAAGGATAGAACACAGTCAAATACTTTTAAGAGTATTTTGATGACAATATTTTTTTTAATTGAAGATTTTGTATTGTTTAAATTGTCTCTATTTAGTAATTTGTAGTATTTTATAAGGTACTTTTTTCAATTGAAGATTTTGTATTTTGTATTGTTTTAATTGTCTCTATTTAGTAGTTGTAGTATTTTATAAGGTATTTTTTACTAATTTAATTGTTTGTAGTTGTAATGTTTAGTACACAATCAATTAAAGTAATTTTTACCAAAATTTATTTTGTGTTTTTCACTCATATTCTGAACGGCCGTTAATGTGATTGAAACCTATTGTACCCTACACATATGTGTACAAATTATATTTTCAAATCTAAATTTAAAACAATAAAAATAAATACAAAAAACACGCCGCCTACCCTATCTTATAGAGCATAAAAAATTTAGTAATCCAGGCGATTTTAAAAATAAATGTAGGACCAGTTTTTGAGAAAATCTCAAAAACTTGAAAAATTACACGAATAAACTACTACTTCCGGTTGACCAATTTGATAAAAATGTTCAAGTCGGGTCCGGTATTGGTATGTAACTTAAATTTCAATTTTCAAGTTTGTGTGATGTTTTGTTCATGAGATTTTCTGTTCACACACAGACACACACACACACACAGACTAATTGCTAGAAACATGTTTTCTCGGTTTCAGGGGGTTTGAAAACTCAAATTGTGGCAAATCGACATAAAAACAATACTTTCCTTCCTATATATTTATAAAGTGCTTATTAAAGCCACAATTTTAAAAAAACTACTTTTCCGCAAGAAAACAGCCTCTCCAAGAATTTCAGCAGACATGGTGCCTACCCTATCTTGTAGAGAATGAAAAATGTAGTATATGAGGTGATTTTATAATAAAGTCAAATAAGTCGTTTTTGAGAAAATTGCAATAAGTGGATAATGACACAAATAAACTACTACTTCCAGTTGACCGATTTTGATGATAATGTTAGTGTCAGGTCCAGTAGTTGTATCTAACTGAAGTTTCAAGTTTATACCATGTTTTGTTCTTGATATATTCTGTTCACACACAGGCACAGATGGACACACACAGACTACTCGCTAAGAACATGTTTTCTTGGTTTAGTGGGTTTGAAACGTGTAATCTGTTGAAAACGCGAATTGTGGCAAATCAACATAAAAACAATACTTTTCTTCATATATATTCATAATATAAGGATGAGAAATTAAAAATCTGCTGTGAAACACTCACACAAATTTTCTCTTGTTAATGCAAATAATGAACAGTATAACCTAATATATGTAATAAACCATTAGAAATAAACAAAAAACTAAAATTAAAAACATAACCTAAGTTCAATCTTGAATGGCAGATGCAAAATGAAAATTAACCTTAGATTGGTTAAAAAATATGGAAAATCACTCATTTACGCTAAACTAGGCTCTGTGGAGAAAAATGCTTATTACAATAGATGTAGATCTTTTAATTTCCTATAAATTTGATTATATACACTTTTTTGTAAAATGCATACTACAGCAAAAATCTTAAGAAAATTGATTTTTCACACAGTTTTGTGAGAAAAAAACTGAAAATTTCTAATTGCTGCTAAACTAAGCATTATACAAAAAACTGTTTAAAATAAAAGTTGCTGGATTTTAAATTCCCTACAACTTTCATTATATACATTTTTGCACCAAAGTGCTTATTAAAGCCGCAATTTTAAAAAACCAATTTAACCACAAGAAAATAGCCTCTCCAAGAATTTCAGCAGACATGGTGCGTATCCTATCTTGTAGAGCATGAAAAACATAGTAAGTGAGGTGATTTAAAAATAAAATCACAGAATCCGTTTTTTAGAAAATTGCGAAAAGTGGATAATGACACGAATAAACTGCTACTTCTGGTCGACTGATTTTGATGATAATGGCTACAAACCCACCCACCCACTAGGGTTTACAACGGGTTTGTTTAGAGGTCAAAACACGAACCAGACGTTCCGAGGACATCATTAATTAATCAGTTTCTCTGGAAATTATATGCATCACTGTGTTGTAAAAATTGTTTTATGCATCTCGAATGGTCAAATTTTGAGCTATCGTAACTTTTCAAGTTTTTTAAAACTACCATACTATCTTAGTACCATTGCATTTAGCCATCGATGTGAGGATACACACCAAAAAACCATTAAAAATGATTTTCATTCACTATCTGAGGACCATCGTATTTAGCCATTGAAGTGAGGACACACACCAAAAAACCATTAAAAATGATTTTCATTCAATATTAGAAGACCTTGTATTTTTATCATCTCACAGAGGACACACACAAATTACATTTCCGGCTACAAACCGAGGACCATAGTATTTTGCCATCAAAGTGAAGACACACACCAAAAAACTGTTAAAAATTACTTCTATTCACTATTAGAGGGCCGTGTATTTCTTCCATCTCACCAAGGACACACGCGAATTGCCATTATAAAATTGCCTCCCGGCTACAAACCGTGGACCAGTTCTACACCATTGTTTTGAGTACTTTAATTGTACTAACCCACACATCGACATTTGATAGCGATAAGAGAAAGAAGATGAACTTGTAATGACCTTCCCTCGAATTATCATTGTAATTTTTCAATACAAGCACTCCCGACTGTGTTTCATCCAACGTACATAAGTCTACTACATTCATGTACAGCCCTTTGTTACAGAATTTTATTTTCATTTCATGTTACATCTTTCAGGACAGAAAACTAGAAACCAGAAGATTAAAAAGAAAATATTTTTATTTTCAACTTTTAACTCGCTGACAAACCTGAAAACAGCAGCCAAACTAGGTTTAATTGCAACTACACCCACTCCAATTATACATGCAGTAGAACCCGAGTTAACCTTGTTCCGGGTTAACCGAGGTAGTCCCAAAAAGTACCGCTCAAAGCGAAATTCACATATAGTGGCAAATCGTGCGTAATACTCTACTACGTAGTACAGTACTATACTATTAAAAGGGTTCTGGTAAATAAAACACACAGTTTTTAATCATTATCAAATACTGTTCAGTACAGCAATTTCAATGCTTTGCTAATCATCAATACAATTTTTTTAATGGTATTTTACGACGTTTTAGAATAAAACGAAATACAATACGTGGACTAAATGTAACGTTATTCAATAAAAAATATAAATTGCTGTGTTACAGCAATGTGTAGCTATGCTACTGCAAAGTGTTTAGTACATTCTTATATGGCGGCAAGGAAGCGAGCGAGTTCCGTTAAACAAAAAACACCTATGGCCGCCTCTGTAGTGTAGAGGTTAGCGCATTGGCCTGCCACCTGAGGTTCCTGGTTTGATTACTGGCCAGGGTCTGGAAATTTTCAGTTGTCAAAATCCCACAGTTAATGTTACATACTCCACCATAGTCGCTAATGACCAAGCAAGTTGATGCGACTTTAAATAAATAAATTTACCCTTTCTTGACCATCGGGACTTACGACTCCCATTTAGTACCATTGCATTTATTTGTGCATTAACAGTTTAAATTGCCTAATTGACCATCGAACTTCTAAATCCCGCCTGGTCTGATTTTTCTGTAAACTGTAAAGGCTTTAAAAATTCATCAGATTGTGTCACTTGTGTATTGAATGAAGCCATCACATGTGGTGCATGTGCGTCTAACCTAGTGTTGTACTTACACTTCCGAGATTTTATTATTGTGCAGTCTAGAAAGGGTTAAAAAAGACCTATAGACTTCTTCAAGAAATAACTTTTTTAACTGGAACATTACTGTATGTATTTTTTCATTTAAAATATAATTTTATTTAAATGTAGCATATTATGACATGCTACAGAAAATTTGAGGATAACTTTCAAAAAATTTATAACAAAGATTCTTCAAGACAATTCCAAATAAGCGCATAAGGACTTGACCTGGCAGTTGAAACAAAATTCAAATTTTAAAATTTACATAAAACAAACTACTATTAATTTGTTTAATATACACATAACTAATTGTTTTAGTTTTCAAGGAAAATGATTAAAATTCATGAAAATGTAAATTTAAAAATTAATTAAAAAATTTACAACATTAATTAATGCTCACCTCAAAACTACAAAAAATACGGATTTAATTTTTCACAAGACATTGTCTTAATAAGAAATCATAAAATTTAGATTTTATAACTATCCCGTATACGTTGCAATAATTTCCACGATCACCATTACAAATCAAAAAGTATTTATAAAAATAAAAAAAAAAATTAGCGAACCGAGATGTTTTATGTTTACAAAATACAAATCTATCAAACACAAAATCTTAGTAAAAAAAAAAAAATAATATCACTTCTTTTATAGAAGAAGTAACCTAATACATTTTATTCTTATAGAATGTTAAAAAAATAACAAAAACGTGCACAAGAAATATTATCGGAATAATCTAAAATTAATAAACCGTCACACCATTTTATAGATCATACATGTAAATGGTATGTAGGTCTTAGCTCACCCAATCACCAAATCAGACGTGAGATGCGAATCTAACTTCATGTTTAACATCACAATAAATAAATTTGTCATATTTTGTAAATTTTCCTTTTTTTCAAGTAAACCTTGTGTTCACTTATAGGCCTACCATCGTATATTCGCTCTTTTGAAGCAAAACAGAGTCAGCGCAAAAAAGTAGTAATATTTATTTTCAGTTTTACAATAAAATTAGTTATTTAAAATTTTTTAATAGCCTAATGCTATTTGCGGTTATTCTGTTTCGCTTAATTAGTGTGAGGGAGTAAGTGAATACAAGGCGCAAAATGTGTCAAAATTACAAAATTCCTTTAATAATGTTATCAGTTTTTATTTTAAAATTAAATAGTAAATACTAAATTAAAATTATTTGTCAGACTAAAGTCGTAACAGTACGCTCATTCTACACGCCATAGAATTCACAAATCGTTAGCATGTAATCTTAAATCAGATAAATGAAAGAATTCAATATTTTAAAAAATGTATTCTAATATTGTATCAGTAGCCTTACAGTGCCAGAAAAATATTGTGAGTTCGGACCGGAAAATGCCAGATATTTTCCGTTAGGTACAGCTTAAAAATGCCAGCCTAATTTTGTGCGATTTGTAGCATTGTGTTTTATAAGTTTGTTAATGTTTTCTTTCTACGAATAAATTGAGTTATTATTATCAGGAATCATTAGAAAATGTTTACGCATTTAAAAAATATCAATTTTTATACATTTTAAGCTGTGTTTTAGCTTGAAATAGGCCTACATAGATTTTTAAAACATTTTCTATTTAACTATTTTAAATTTTATAAATTATTTGGTGTGCCTTTGTGGAGAATTGGTTAGCGATATGCCTATAGTGTGGAGAGAAGATAATTTGTGGTTCGAATCCATCTGCCATAAAATCTTTTATTGTTAAAAAATCTGGTGTGAAACACTCACACAACTTTCTCTTGGCAATGCTAATAATTAACAATAATCCTAACATTAGTAATAAAATATTCGAAATAAACAAAAAACTAACCTCTAAAAATATATCCTTATTTTAATAATGACTGGAAGATGCAAAATGAAAATCAACCTCAGCTTGGCTTAAAAATACAGAAAATCACTCTTTCACGTAAAATAGGGTCTGTAGAGAAAAATGCTTCATATAAAAGTTGTAGATCTTTTAATTTTCTATAAATTTGATTATTAAACACTTTTGTCATAAAATGAATACTAAGGCCGAAATCTTAAAAAATCGATTTTTCACACGTTTTCGTGAGAAAAAACAGAAATCGCTAATTACTGCTAAACTAAGCGTTATACAAAAAAATGTTTGAAATAAAAGTTGTAGAATTTAAAAATCTCTACATTTTTTATTATATAAATTTTTGCGCTATAATACATATTAAAGCCGTAATCTTTAAACAAACCCCTTTTTTATGTAAAAACACCCTCACCAAGAATTTCAGCAAACATGGCGCCTGCCCTATCTTGTAGAGACTAAAAAAATTGTGTAAATGAGGCAATTTTTAAAAAAATCGTAGGACCAGTTTTTGAGAAAATTTCAAAAAAGTGAAAAATTATACGAATTAACTACTACTTCAGTTGACCGATTTTGATGAAAATGTTCGTATTGGGTCCGGTAAGGGTATGTAACTTAAGTTTCAAGTTTCAAGTTTGTACGATGTTCTGTTCTTGAGATATTTTGTAAACAAACACACACACAGACCAATTGCTAAAAACATGTTTTTTGGGTACAGGGGGTCTGAAAACGTGTAGATCCGGTGAAAACTTGATTTCGAAAAATCGACATGAAAACAATACTTTCCTTCCTACATCTCTTCGGTCCTTTCATACACATTTGTGTACAAATACATTTGCAGGCAGAACTCCTATTCATGCATGTTTTTACCAAGTTTAATGTGCTCACACCACTCTCTATGGAGTATTTTTTGTACTACAATGAGTTCAAGTCGTTTGGTTAATGAGAGAACCACATCACAAAATGGCTTCTAGGAGTAATCATCACACCACTCTCTATGGAGTATTTTTTGTACTACAATGAGTTCAAGTCGTTTGGTTAATGAGAGAGCCACATCACAAAAAGGCTTCTAGGAGTAATCTGTCAACACCGTGTTCTTCACGAGCTTCAGGTATGTTATGCGTAATATTTTTTTTGTTAATTTTTTATTGTAATTATTATTTTGGCTATTTTAAAAAATGTTATTTAATGTAAATTTGTCATAAAACATTCAAATGTTTAAAAGATTGAGGTTGCATATGTTTTACCCTAGCTGAACGCAGAAAGAAGAGATTATTAAACTGAATAGATGGACCACATTTATGTGGCAGCCCGCACCCTGTTCAGTATGTCACATGAATGTGGCCCCGCATTGAACGTGTTAATAGGAATACGACATCTGTGGCGATGTAATTAAATTGATGTTAAAATTATATTAAAAATAATGATGAGACGTTGTTCAAGAATATGTTTAATAATGATGATGGTAGTAATGATGATTAATAATAATAATTGTCTTGAAATTAGTGAGTTACTTAGATGAAGTCTTGATGTATTATGAAAAGAATGTTTTTTTTGTTGCCTAGTTACACATTATTAGATTTTAAATTTAGATCAGCTGGACCGTAAATGTTTATAAAATAAAATTTTAAAGTAAAAGAAAACATTTAAAGTATGGCTGGACGTAAAAACATCCATAAAGTTGTGGAACCTAGGGTGCACCCTGTAGTAGCTGGCTTTGGTTTGTTGACAGTAGGAGCAAACTAAGGACGGCTGAACTGTATATTTAGTATTCTTTATTAGTTATCAGCAGAAACTGAATTACTGTACACTGATATTTGTAGTGATAGAATAGTTAGACGCTTGATATGTCTTATGCTACTATAGTCATTTGCACGTTAAGCTGACACAGCGGAGCAGTATAGGACAATGCATTTCTTAAGGGGCCCTTACTGCTACTAGCACGTACACTAACATCGGCTTTCTAGATCAATCAATTCCATCATTACCGATAACATTCCTCTCCTTGTCGCCCCATCGATAACCAACCTTTACAGTGTAGAGTAGTCTATATAACTATTAATTAATAATTATTAACACTACCTACAAGTTTATACTCAACTTCATATGCGAATTCCAAATGTGAAAATTTTTTCAATATCTGTACTGGGAAAGATTTTTTAGATTGGTAATAAATAATTGGGTCATTTGTTTACATTTATCACGCGGTGATAAAGTTAAACTTTAGAAAGTCTGGCAAGGGAATGTGGGGAAGGCATTAGTAGATCTGCAGTAAAATACAGTTGGACCTCCATATATCAAAATTATAGGTTCCTTATAAAAAATTTGATAAATGGAAACTTCGATAATGAGAAACGCTGGTTTATTTCTTATTAAGACTACTTATAATTACGTGAGATTACTCGACCGTAACCATATTGCCTAAAAAATAGTATCTGTTTACAATAAATTAGTATTTTCACGAGCAACAACACATAAATACGTTTTCGTCTTCCCGGGTTTTAATGAGCAACCATGTAAATATACATTTTCATCACGTAGTAAAGCGTTCATGTTTATTATATATTGTACTGGTAGTGCTATCTGTTAGGAACATGTTGAACTTGATTCTAAAGCCTAATATTAGTTTTCCCTCTCACAAACTGTGATTTAGTAAGCAGTGTTTTCGAGGGTTATGTTGCGCATCTTGGTTTATAAAGTTGTTGTTCTTTTGTGAGGTTATATTAGTGAGGTAGATATTAGTTTTATTTCGTAAATAATTTATTATTAATAAATAAACTATTTTACAGAAACATTTTAATTATAAATTGTGTATACATAAATAGTGTTGATCAATGGATAAAAAAATATACAGTAAGCGTAAATGTACTGAAGAGACTATTTTAGAAATTTTTACTCATGATTTATCAGACTTATCTGACACTGACAGTGAGGACGAAGACTTTGACATCAATGATAGTGTAACCCTGACAATACCACAATAAAAAGAAAATAAACCTACAACTTGTCAATGAAACTCATGGAAGAAAATTTAAAATACGGATCAACACTTGGGTGCCTTCCCCAAGAAATTTATGCTTTTTTGGATAACTACAGCGGAAAACTAGCAGTAACCGCAGCATTTACAAGGAACAATCGACCTATTTGCTACTGCTGTGGGTCTAAAAAAAATAACAGAACTTAACTTATTTGCCATATATGCAAAAAGCATGTGTGTAAAAATCATTCACAGCGAGAAGTAACCTGTAATCCTTGCCAGGAAAATATGGATATTTCACATAAAGATATGGAGTAGTTTTTTAGAAAATCGATTTTAAATAATTTAATCATAAGTTTAAAGGTTTAAGTTTTTACAAATCAAAAATAGTATTTGTTTAATTAATTTTTAAATTTAATAATGTTTTCTACTAGTTTAAAGTTATAAACGTTTTGTAAAAAAATAAATAAATTTTTTCCTGACAAAAATTAATAATTGTATAATAATTTTTGTTCATTTACAATGGTTAAAAATTTAATAAACCAGCAAGAAATGAAATAAAACAAAGAAATAGGATAGCGGCCACTTTGTCGCTTTGCAAGCACTGGTGGGACACTTAATATTGCGAGCACTCGAAGGTTAATACATGTTTATCGTTATTATAAATAAAATGAATCAAGTAAGACAAAGGAAAGTGTTTAGTTTAAATTACAATTACAACTAAAACTTGAAATTATTAATTAAATAATAAGTATGTTTGTAGGACAGATAGTAGCGGAGAGTGTATTGCTCTACACAACCAATATTAAATTGGAGTCGCCTATCTTCCCACAGTCTCAAGTGACTGTTGGATATAATATAGTTAAAGCAGTTTGTATCAAGCAAGAAGCCATGTGGTTTTTTCAAGATAAAAGAATTACTTCAACATCCAAGAAAGAGTAAAAACCATCACAATATGATTTTACAGCTCAATAATAGAGCACAATTGATTCAATACGAGGCGTGTTCAGAAAGTAAGTATTGTTTTTAAAAAAAACAAGTAAAACAATTTTTTTTCAACACAATTTCATTTCTTCATGAAAGCCGAAACCTTAAACTATTTTTCGACATAGTTTCCACCGATGTTCAAACACTTGTCATAGCAAGTGATCAATTTGTCTATACCCTCTTCATAGAATGTTCCCGCCAATGAATGTAGCCACGACTCCACGGCAGTTTTCACTTCATCATCAGTTTTAAAGCATTGGCCGCCTAGCTCGCGCTTCATGTGCAAGAACAAGTGGTAGTCAGACGGTGCCAAGTCCGGGCTGTAGGGCGGGTGATCGAACTGCTCCCAACGAAATTGTCGAACTAATGTTTGAGTGTCGTATGGGGCCGAGCATTGTCATGGAGCAACACAATTTTGTTACTGAGCATTCCTCTCTGTTTGTTTTGAATTGCCTGCCTTAGTTTTCTTAATGTTTTGCAATACCTTGCCGCATTAATGGTTTCACCTCTTGGGAGAAAATCAATGTATTGCTTCATGACAATGCTCGGCCCCATACCGCTGGTGACACTCAAACATTGGTTCGACAATTTGGTTGGGAGCAGTTCAATCACCCGCCCTACAGCCCGGACTTGGCACCGTCTGACTACCACTTGTTCCTGCACATGAAGCGCGAGCTAGGCGGCCAACGCTTTGAAACCGACGATGAAGTGAAAACTGCCGTGGAGTCGTGGCTACATTCATTGGCGGGAACCTTCCACGAAGAGGGTATAGACAAATTGATCACCCGTTACGACAAGTGTTTGAACATCGGTGGAAACTATGTCGAAAAATAGTTTAAGGTTTGGGCTTTCATGTAGAAATAAAATTGTGTTGAAAACAAATTGTTTTGCTTGTTTTTTTTAAAAACCAGTACTTACTTTCTGAACACGCCTCGTACATCCAATTTATATAAGAATAAAATACTAATAGTACAATGCAATAAATCCATTATCAGGGATTTTTGGCTACCTGAATTGTAGTTTAATGGTACACGTTTAATAGGTTATCAAAAATAATATACTATTGTTTTTTCTTCAACTTTATTTTTATTTACAACTGTTCAATGTTTTTAAAGCACAACCAGTAGGAAAACGAGATGATAAAAGCTGAGGAATGGCGTGAACGGGATGTGCGTGTGAATCGATCCAGTGATCGATTTCTGCGTGAAATTTTATAAAAGGAAAGTGGTGCCAATATTTTTTAATGATAATGATTTATAAACTATCATGATGAATGATTTTTACTTTCTCTTCCCTATATGAATATATAGGAAGGAAAGTATTGTTTTCATGTCGATTTTACAAAATTGAGTTTTCACCGAATCTACACGTTTTCAGACCCCATGAATCCAAAAAAAAATGATTTTAGCGATTGGTCTGTGTGTCTGTGTGAACGAAATATCTCAAGAACGGAACATTGTACAAAATTGAATATTGAAACTTAAGTTAGATACCACTAGAGAACCCGACATGAACATTTTCATCAAAATCGGTCTATCGGAAATTGTAGTTTATTTGTGTCATTGTGATTTTTGCGATTTTCTCAAAAACTGATCCTACGATTTTTTTTAAAATCACCTCATTTTCTAAAATTTTTATGCTCTACAAGACAGGGTAGGCGCCATGTCTGCTGAAATTCTTGGAGACGCTGTTTTCATGTGAAAAATTGTTTTTTTAAGATTGCGGCTTAATTATGCATTTTAGTGCAAAAATTTATATAATAAATGTTGTAGACAATTTAAAATCCTACAACTTTTATTTTAAAATTTTTTTTGTATAACCTTTAGTTTAGTGGTAATTAGCGATTTTCTGTTTTTTCTCACAAAAACGTGTGAAAAATCAATTTTTTTAAGATTTCGGCCTTAGTATGCATTTTGTGATAAAAAAGTATATAATCAAATTTATAGGAAATTAAAAGATCTACATCTTTTGTTTAGAGCATTTTTCTCTACAGACCCTAGTTTCTCATGAAAGAGTAATTTTCCGTATTTTAAGCCAAACTGAGGTTAATTTTCATTTTGTGTCTTTCACTCATGATTAAAAGTAGGTTATGTTTTTTGAGGTAAGGTTTTTAATTATTTCTAATATTAGGTTATATTGTTCATTATTTGCATTGGCAAGAGAAAGTCGTGTGAGTGTTCACACCAGATTTTTATATGAAATGATTTTAAACAGGCATGACAAGTTAAATTGAAATGTGTTTTATGGTGGTCGGAGAAGATATACTAAATTTGAAAACTTAAAACTATATATAAATAAACTGAAATTTGTAAATAAATAAACAAAACAAGTACAGTTAACCTACCCTTAATGGAATGTCTGCGGTTCGGGAAAAAATTATGTTGTATACAAGTTGATAAAACAAATGTGCATTGCTTATCTTTACAAAGTCCTCTCGCGTCATATAGCCTTAAGGAATGTCGTCTGGTTATAATAACGTACCGCTTTATAGCCTGTTCAAATAAAGAAACATTGAAAATTACACATAATTTATATGACTAACACTTTCACATGCTAATAACAAACATCTAGATCTACGGTTTACAGAGACATCAATTACAGAGTTTAGCCAATCAAGTTTGTTCTATATAACATTTTTTAGAAAATGTTGTATAGAATTAAAAAATTATACATTGTAACCTAACATGGGTTACATCACTATTGCAAAAATTAACATACAATTAAGTGACTTGTATTAAAAATCCTTATGCATGCCTTAGTTATTCCAAACTTGTAGTTAATTTTATGATCGGGCTTTTATCCAAATTTGGAGGCGACAAAAAGAAAAATTCACTTTAACAAAATTGTTGGTAAAACAAGGGATTATTTGTTAATAATGATATCGTTTAGCAAAAGGCGTTAAGCAGTGCCGTCGTGACTGAATAAGTGCTAATTGTAATCAGGAAATGTCAAATGTCAATGTTGAGAATGGTGCATCATAGAGAATTTTTCACGCAATTTTGAAAAAGCTACTTCCGGCCCTTGTACTATTGGATAGAAACATCCACATTTACCGAATCAGCAACCTGGTATGATAGCTGAAATCTGGTTTTATCTTTGTTGTTGTACATTGAAAAAACTCAGTACACTATTTCTAGTATGACATAATCGATTGCATGCATCAGTAATTTACAACTTATAGTAAATTGGATAGCCTACCCGGGATTTTATATTGATTTGAAGGTGACTCATACAAAAACGTCCCAAAAGAAGTTTTGCAAGTGAGGCAAAGTGTTATTTCTTGATACCGATTTCGTTTAGTAATTTACAAGTTAATTGGTGCCGTTATGAGATGGATCTAGTAACTGGTAATTAAAATAACGAAATTGTAAATAACACGGAAAGGGTGGGCCGTAGAGCATTTAACGTGATTTTGAGAAAGCAGAGCAAAAAGCTTATTTCAGGTCAATACAAACAGCTGGACAATTCACAATTCACCTGTACCATCAAAACGGGTACGATTGCCAGAATCTGGTTTTATCTTTCTCGTTTCACATTCAGAACGAATCATTGGTGTTTACCAAATCAAATATTTTTACGTACTTGTTATTGAACATTCTCTTTAAATCCACAAGAATTTCTCATTCCATATTCATGAACTTCTCATATAAATTTTTTACCAGAACAAATCTCCACAAATATGGAACTTTTAACCATACAACTAAAATTTAAGAGAACATTATAAAAAGGATATTCTTTTTTAAGTTCAGTAACTAATTGTCTAGTAGGCATGTAAACGAAATGCGTTAAAAAGAAATCAGCAAGGCATGGATCGTTAATAGGTTCTCGTCCACTTGTTGCTGTACCAATCATAACACTTGTTTCCAGCATCTTCTGAGGATTACAAGCTACTATAAGAAATCTACACATCCTGTTAATAAAGAAAATTTAACCGGTGAAAAATATTTAAAAAATTCACAGAAAAATATTAAGAAACTATTATAATCTGAGTAAAGTCAGCCTATACTAGCCATAACGAGCTGTTTTCATTTAATTTTTCAATAATTATTCTTGGCTTTCCTTCAACAATTGGCTTGAATAAAAACTAAATCTGCATAACATTTTTGTCATAGAAGAATGATTTTTTGACACAGTGATTTGTATAACACTATTATAAATATGTCTATATAGAGAGAGCTCAGTAAAGCACAAAGTTTGTCTAATATAACCTAGCCTAATGTATGAATGAGCAGTGGGACATCTCATGGCTTTGAAAAGTGAGGAGGCATAGATGTAGCAGGAGTACGAAGAAAAAATAATAGCTTAGCCAAGTCCGACATGTTCCAACCTTTGGCCTATTACTATTAAACTGTGCAAGATATCCTTTACTAGTATTTTGATACTACTGCAACGAACAGTATTTTGTAATACTATAAGAAACAGTACTTTTTCATACTGCTCTCATCACGGCTTAATTTTTTTTAAATTTTCTCGGCCGAGATTTCTGGTACGTCATGTTCTGAAATTCAGGGTCGTCTGGCTAATTTCTGCAAAAGTATCGGTTCATTCGTTAAGAAAACTTAACTGAATCAAAGAATCTGGTAAAAAGTTTGACATTCAGTACACTAGGAAAGCATTGAAATTTAACTAACATAAAAGTCAACATTGACAACTTTCAAAAAAGTGGATTACAGAATATCATTTAAAAGTTTCATAAAACGCAAAATATTACCAACATTCCAAAGATGAAGAAAATAATGGATGGAATAATTATTATTCCATCCATTATGTTTTAGATAGTAAATCTATTATGCAGCACATGTAGGGCCTATCTGGTAATAATAAATTAGCCTGTATTGAAATCCCAGCACAATCCAATCGAAATCCAAATGGTTCAATTATTTTGCAAACATTTGCCAAGTGCAGGAATTTTAATCTAAGCTATTAATACCAAATAGGCCCTATATGTACTGCATAGGCTGTGTATTTGTAGCTTAATAAAATTTAACGTAATTACTCGTATTATGATTTTGAACAGAAAATTAAATAATTGTTAATAAAGAAATCACTGAATCAAATAATATACTCCAACATAAAAAAAAGTTGAACAGAGACATAACACATAAATAAACACTTTCTTACTCAAGCACTCTTTCTCTCTCTGTTAAACTTCTCCCCCTCGAATACCATCCTACCCTAGTACCTGCACAGAAATAACACTAAGATAAAATAGATGTACAGTATTTCTTTCATGGCAAAACTACTATAAAACAATTAAAAATTATACCTTATAACCGTGGAATAAAACTAAAAACTGAACTTACTTTGGCTGTGATAAATTATTGGTAGTTATTCTTTCTAACACTAATACATCTTTTCCATGTTCTTTAAATGTGACAGTATTTGCTTCAACATCTTTAATGATGCTATTGATGTTACCTTTTAACTACTCGAAAAAATGACATGTGTCTTCTTGAAGGATAATCGAGGCTGCCCTGAAAACCAAATCATACAAAAATGTAAGCAATGTTTTTTCTTATAAATATGCTTTAAATGAACAAAGAGATCACTAGAAAAAAAAATGTTCACAATGTAATGAACAATATTATTGTTAATTATTTGCTTGGCAAGAGAAAGTTGTGTGAGTGTTTCACACCAGATTTTCTTATTTTTCAAACGTGTTTTTATATATTTAAGCGTGGTTTTTGCATTTTTTGCCTTATGAATCGGTCCAGGAAAATGACGAACGATTTTCACAGACGGCATTCTTACAGCACGCTTTTTAATTTTTTATAACATTACTACATACAATTTTGTTGTAAAATGCTTACTAAGGCCACACTCTTAAAAAATCTCATTTTTTACCAATTTTGAAGAGAAAATTTAAAAAAAACAATTGACGCTAAACTAAGCGTGGTAGAAAAAATATTTGAAAAAAGTTACAGGTTAAGTCCTACTACTTTAGTTATACAGTATATTTTTGCTCTAAAATTCATAATAAGACTGCAATCTTAAAAAAAGAAAAAATTTCACGAGAGCAAAGCTCCACCAAGAATTTCAGCAGACATGACGCTTTTATATAGAGCTTAAAAATGTAGTAAATAAGAAAAAAATTATTATAATAGTAGCGGTTTTTGAGAAACTTGCAAAAACATGAAAAATTGCAGAAACAACTAGATCCGTTGGATCAATTTTGAGGTTCAAGTCGAGTCCAGTAGTGGTATCTAACTTAATTAGGTACAAGTTTCAACTTCGCACTATATTTTGTTCTTAAAATATTTTGTTCATACACACACTCACCAATGCTAAAGGTTCAGCTGGCTGAAAACTACATCAATTTCCGTATTGTTTTTGCAGAATAAAAAGCTACTTTCCACTATGTACGTTCTTATGTAAAGATTTGCAATCACCCATAATGTCAGCAGAGTAAAATTACTGAAGTCAGGGTTTACCTTTGTCATCGTAATATGAGGAAGAGCCGGTAAATGTTCAGCAAGTTGTTTCTGCTAGAACAGGATGTATGCCTTAGTCATTCAAAACCTGTAGTTAATTGTATGATTGGACTTTTATCCCCATTTGGAGGCAATATAAAGAAAAATTCACTTAACAAAATTGTTGGTGAGACAAGGGATTATTCGTTGATAACAATATGGTTTAAGAATACAATGTCAGGTAACTACTATAAAAAAACAATTAATTAGAAAACAATCGTGAACAATACAAGTCAGCTGTAACATAGTAAGCAATAGGAATGGCTTGTCGAGTGTTTTACCTTAATTAAATTTAGCATTGTACATACAAGTGTTAAAAAGCAAGGGCTAATAAATATGTTCACTGACTTGTTCAAATCAAACTCAAATTAATCAGTAAACTAAATTCTTAAATTAAGCCAAAATATTAAGCCGTTTTGGTGTTATTTAAGTTTTAAACGCGTTATAGAGGAAATTTTTGCAAAAATTTAAAATTTGATCGTACTTTTCGCCAAGGTTTTGCAATTTAGAAACTGTTTTTTGTGTTTAAAATGTTTGGCAACTCTTTACCTTTAATTTGGTGTGTATAAAAAGCCTATACGGTAATTAGAACGGAAGATATAATCAAATAAACGAATTAATGCAGGAACGCTTGGCGGCCATCTTTAATTTTGGTCGATTTCGCCGGAGTTTTTTTTTGGGAACATTGGATATTCTTGATCAGGAGGTTGAAACGAACACGTCGATGTATGACAAGTTGGGATGTGGGGGGGGGGGGGTGCACGGTAACCCTAGTTGGCCCACGGACTATTAGATTTAAACAAATGGATGCAGCGAATACAGATCATAACATTGGGTGATGAAACTCAAGACCAAATGAAAAACAAACAACGAATCCTTCTCCAATACAGTTTGTTACCTCCCACAATAAAATCCATTCATCCATGTAATCATCATCCTGTCCTGGCCCTAACCAGAGGTTTTTTCTGTAAGATAAAACACCTAGCAAATAAAATCCACAGAAAAACATATATATAAAACATTACCTCCCCCCCCCATAATGCCATTTTAAACTACACCCCATTATTCAAGATTTACAATTTAATAACTTTACATATAATTAAGCTTACTGGGAACACACTATAAGTTGACGATTGTCAGCAAGTGTAAGAGTTGATTGTGCGGGGGTGGTGGAAGTGCTATTATGTGTGCTTTTCTAAATACATCATAGCAATAGCTCTAACCACATCATGTTATAGTTATTTAATTCTACATTAATTTGTATAGGTTTACAACTGTGCCGTTTTATAAATATCCCATTGTATTATATATGGATAAACTTTCATTGCAAATAAGCTATACTACCAGGCCTAAGCTACAGTCCAGCCTTTCTTAGTTTGCTCCTACTGTAAAAAAAATCATGATGTCACTGAGCATGCGCATTATATAAAAATGTGTACACGCTGATTATTAATAAGTTACAACAAAATACCGGGTGTTTATAAATGAATAGCAGGGTTTTAACGCTCTATAATATTTAATACATTATACTTACAGAAATGATACATCAAATGAAAGTGCAACTCAAGCAGTTTTGTTTCTTGGCAGCAGTGCGCAATGTTTCCACCGCCAGCCATAAGAAAGCGCTAAAAGAAAAGATGGCGACAAAAGAACAGAAAGCGTTTTGTGTTTTACAGTTCGCAAAGACGGAATCGGTAGTTACTGTGCTACGTGCATTCCATATTAAGTTCGGTTGTGAACCTCCAGGTGATAATAACATCTGTAGATGGTATCATCAGTTTGAAGATACCGGCTGCCTATACAAAGGGAAGAGTACAGGACGACCAAGTGTTAGCGCGGAGAGCGTTGAGCAAGTGTGAGAGTTGTTCACGCGTAGCCCACAGAAATCTGTTTGGAAGGCTAGTTGTGAATTAGCAATTCCTGTAACACCTGTTTGGAAAGTTTTACGGAGACACTTACAACTACGTTCTTATCGTTCGCAGTTGGTGCAGGCTCTAAATCCTGCAGACTATGGTTTACGTGCAAACTTCGCTAAAGAAATGTTGTTGCATGAAGATTTTCTATATCATGTCGTCTTCAGTGATGAGTCGACCTTTCACCTTAGTGGACAAGTGAACACTTATAATGTGCTAATCTGGGGCTCAGAAAATCCTCACCCGATGGTACAAGTGCAACGAGACTCCCCTAAATTGAATGTTTTTTGTGCCATGTCCCGGCGGAAAGTTTATGGGCCTTTCTTTTTTGTTGAAGCAACTGTAACTAGTGCTTCTTACCTTGATACTCTACAGCTATGGCTCTTCCATCAGTTGGACGATGAAGAGCCAGAGAGCTTCATTTTCCAGCAAGATTGTGCGCCGCCTCACTGTCATAACGAAGTACGCGATTGGCTGAACGTCACTTCACCTGACCGCTGGATTGGCCGCAAGGGGTGCAATGACAGGGCTCGTTTTCCATGGCTTCCACGGTCACCCGATCTGATACCATGTGATTTCTATCTTTGGGGGTTCATAAAGGATCGTGTGTATGTGCCTCCACTACCAGTTGACCTTCCTGAATTAAGAATCAGGATTGAAGCAGCTGTTGCAACAATTACTCGAGAGACACTACACAATATTTGGGAAGAACTCGCATATCGTCTTGACATGTGTCGTGTGACGAATGGTGCACACATTGAACACTTGTAGGCATTTATGTAAAACTGTTTGAGTTGCTCTTTTGTTTGATGTATCATTTATAACAGTAAGTATAATGTATCAAATATTATAGAGCGTTAAAACCCCACTATTAATTTATAAACACCCGGTACTTTCAAAAGTATTTAAATACAAACTACTTTTAAAAGTATTTTTATAAATAAAATTGTTAGGCCTACATCATAATTATGACTGATGTTTTAAGTACTTTTAGTACTTATAATTTAAAACATAGTTAACTTAATATATTCAATGCGGCCCGGGTTAGCGAGGTTATTCGCTGTGGCTGGACCGTATTTCAATGTTAAACTCGTCCGTCACATTTTTGTGGTCTCTGCACACAGAAAGCGCACAAGTCTCATGGCGCATCATATCTTCTTATTCTCTCTACAATTACAATTTTTTGTGTGTATTTTCATTCATACTTATACTTTATATTTTTTATATAATACTTGTATGTTTAGGTATTTTAATATTATAGATAAATGTATTTGTTTGTAATTTTAAAAATACACACATATAGTATAAATACAAAACAAATGTAAAGTCTGAATGTACTTTGCTTTTATCACGTAAAACTAATAAGAATACATTAAAAACTTTATAAAAAAGTTAAAAAAAATTTTTTTTTTTAAAAAGTTAAAGTTTTTAAAAAACATTTAAAAACTTAGGTTTAAACTTAAAACTTTTAAGTTTCCAAGTGACTTTTAAAAAAAATAAACCAAAATAATTATAAAATAAAAGAAATATTTAATATAATATTAATAAATTACAATAATAGGATAATAGTTTGTCGACTGACAAATAAATAGACTAATAGTGAAAATATGTCCAATAAACTTAAAAATTAATGAAATTAATGTATAAGTAAATGAATAAAAATAATTACTATTAATAAAATAAAACCATAAAATAAATTTTTGTAATAAATTATTTAAATGAGAAATACTATACACCCACACGTACTATATTAACACACACACACACACACACACACTTGCACACTTTATTACTATACACACAATATTGTGACAGAAACGACCAGATGGTTCGCGAAGTTTCCAGAATTTCATTCATAAAAATAGTAAAGGAATAATAGAATAACAATCACAATACACAATAGTAACAAGTATTGACAATAGGACATTAATAACCATAAAGGTATGTCTATTCATAAAAATTTTAATAACTATCGCTATTATAAAAGTTCAGGTATTGTGTACAGCTATTATGAGGGGGGCAGGTTGTTTACGTTTTCTATTTACAAAAGACCTATTGTTGACCTGTTTACAACGGATTTTTCTAGCACTCATTAATAAAGAGTTATTTTTTTTGTACTTTATTTTTGCATATTGTTCTATTCTCTTCTCGAACTATCTTTGTAAAAAGGTATTATATAAAGAGACCCCGAGCGCGGTCCAGTCAGTTGTATCCGTTTGATCGTCGACGAGCGATTATCGGGTTGTTATACAGGTTAACTATTCCGAGCATTGTGTTGGCCGACGACTGGTATACTGCCTTTGTTGTGTGTGTATTGTGTAAAGTCTTTTTGTGAGTGTATTGTAAAGTTAATGTGCAGTTTTTGTGAATTCAATTTCTGAGTTTTGTATGTTTGTGTATTATAAAGGTGATTGTAAGTAGAGCTAAGTGAGTTATTAAGTTATTTATTGTTTATTATTAATTGTATTTATTTTAAGTAGATTAACAAGTTATTTATTGTAATAAGTCATTTTAATTAGTTTATTATTTATTTTGTAATCTTTTAGTGTAATAAATATTTGAAATTGTAAACCTTAGTGTAATAATTATTTAATTACCTAGATCCCGAAACGGATCTTAGCAACAAGTGTCACAATATTATATTATACACACTATATACACAAAACTTTACTTGTGATACTCCGCAAAGCACGTTTTTAGACACAATCCGGGTTGACCTGGACACTCACTACAGTAGTATGTTGTTTCTTTCCGAATTTATTTTCAAAACACAGTCGGCAACGTTTGCGTAGTTTTATAGTTTTACCTGATACTGTCTTTTGGTTTTGTTGCGGTAAGTAATTTTTTCTCGTCTGCTGTCGTGCAGTCTGTCTTGGTAAGGTACGGATGGAAGGGTTGCTGATAGCAGGGCGGTATGAAAGAAGGACAAGTGATTTTATGATAGATAGCCTAAACGAATACAGGGATACTTTGGAGGGTGCAAACTGTTTTTTATACAAGAAACTATTTATGAGTGCCAAGTGGAATATATGGATACCCAGCTTCTTGTACCACTTCAAGCTTTTTCTTTCAATTGAGTAGTAAGCCATCATTTGATCAGCACCGTCGATTCCACCTATCACTTCATTGTACTTGACAACCGCTTCAAGTTTCGATTTTGTTACGCCTTTGCAATTTGGTGGTTTCAACCATGTCTGAGCTGATGATCATCAGTATATACCTTTGATCATGCCATTTGAAGACGCAGACCTCGTCTTCTGAAAACAAATGGCTGATCTCATTTCTACCCAGCTTTGGACTCACAATAGACGCTGGGTTTCCTTTCCGGTTTGTCTGAAGTGTTCCTGTGGCGTAAGTCTTCCTTTCCAATAATTTGAGAACGAGATTCACACTAAGATAATAACTGTTCATAAACAATGAATGGCAATTATCCTGTCTACCTTCCATTAATTTATGAACAACTTTCTCAGTGTAACCTTTTCTACCAACTTCATGGTCTGAAGCACCGGTGTACACAATAATGCACAAGACTAACCCGCTAGGTTCAGTGAGCATATAAATTTTAATACTATATTTATAGCACTTTCCCTTTATATACACATGGAACACTAGCCTTCCTCGCCACAACAACATAGATTCATCTATCTGGTAGGTTCTGGTGGTTCTGGGTAGGTAAGTAAATTTTGTCCATTGTCTCATGAAATTAATTTACTAACGGTCGCATTTTGGAAAGTCTGTCAGTATCGTCGGGGTTATTTGCATTGAAGTGCAGACTTCTTAGAATGTTTAAAAATCTATCTCTACTCATCCAAGTTCTAAATATTGGAAAATTATATAAAACGTCTGTGCTCCAGTAGTCAAAAATTCATGGAAGACGAATGGTCCCCCTGTGGAAGAGGAGTCATAACCACGTCAGAAACTCCTCCACAACCATGGGTTTCCATGTCTTCATTCTAGCTGAAGGTGTCGTCGCTTTTTCTTTCAGTATTTCAGTGTAGTTTTTTGTTTCCATTATTGACAAATCGGTAATTTCCTTGTTAAAAGTCATTTTAAAAAAGGTAATGGGTTCATCACTACTTACTAAGTTTGTCAGTCCTGTTTTTAATTCGAAACGTAATTTGTCTACTTCTGGTCTGTGTGCACTCCGTTGTCTGTCAGTTTGTTGCCGCTGCTCCTGATCTAGCTGCTGACTTTCCTCATCTTCATCCTCTTCTGAACTGCCGCCTGTCTCTTCAATGCCGAATTCACTCTCATCTGACTGCAAAATTTCTACGTCACTCTCTTCAAGAAATTCTTGCAGTTCAGCTGTAGTGTAAACTGTTTTCAGCAGTTCCGAATTCAAAAGAAAAGGATCGTCAGCAGGGGCAACGTCTCAGCTGATTGCACAGGTTCTGCAGGAGACTGAGAAGTCGACAGCACTGGGTCATCCAACGGTATTGTAGTGGCTTTCAAACATGATGGGATGGCACTGTCGGCCCTCTGGTAAGAAGACTTGGTTTTAACTTTCCCATCGCTTGTCCTTTTGCCTCCTTGAGTTCGAACCATGCTAAAAATAATACAATACCTGTTAGTTTTCTGAACATTGAGTACAAAATAAATATTCTCAGTGACCACCAAAACAAAAAAATTCCAAATTTATATTTTTACAGGGCTATTTATTAAAATTTTCCATAATTTCCTTTTTATTGGTTACATCAATTTTATTACGAATAGCAAGCACAAAAACAAAAAATTGCAAATGTACATATTCAAAATAAAACGAATTCAACTAAAAATTTCCGTTATATTCATTTTATTGATTATATAAATTTTATTACGAATAGTAATCACAAAAACAGAAAACACAAAATAAAACGATTTCAACAGTCTATTAAAAATTTCCATTATAATCGGTTTTTTATTATTTAAATTTTATTGCGAATAACTTATATAAACATTATGTTAAAACTATTATTTTTATACTTGACAATTTTATAGTTAAATTTTACTTTCAATTTCCCTTTAATAGCGTTGGAAGGATATATTTTCAAAGAGGATGAAAATATTTTCATCAGAAAGTGGCGGCAAACAACAAACGAATATCTACCGCCAATGAAATCAATAAATATAAAATGAAAGAATGCATATTTTGCACTCTTAGCTGAATAACGTCGTTGTGGCCAAAGGTTTATGTAAAGTTAAAAGTAGGTGGTGTAACGGTACAGACAGATATCGGTACCTGTGATGGCTTTACGAATTTCACTTGTTTTTAACAACATTTTATTACCCTTTCAGTTCCCACAGCAGTAAGTCATTCTGTGGACAGGTAAAAATGCAATTCCAAAAATGGGGTCACCTAAGAAAAGATATATCCAAATGACCCTGCCGCTTTGTGTGACTCTGCACGCCTCATAGGCTTCTAAAATTATAAGTACTAATAAAATATTTCTAAACCCAATTTTAAAAAAAAAATTAATACCTACTTGTTTCTTTAAAAAAAGTTAAAATGTTAAAATGTTTAAAAGTTAAAAAGTTTCTTTAAAAAATGCCGGCCGCATTGGCGAAGTTGGAAACGTGCTCGCCTCTCATCATGCGGTCTTGGGTTCGAATCCCATTCAGGCACGGCATTTTTTCATACGTTACAAAAAATCATTCACCGTCTGCATTAGCAGTAATTGCAGAACAGTCGGACGTTAAACAAAAAAAAAAAAACAAAAAAAAAAAAAGTTAACTTTAGGTCTATATGTACAAAAAAATAAGCCTACTTAACTGGAACAAATGTATACTACATACCTAGGTGTACCTTGATACAATGATTTTCTATTAAAACAACTGCATAATACGCTTGTTAATAGGCAATCACATGTTCACATATAGACTTGAATTGGTAACATAATTTATGGAACTTACACACATTTTTACGTACATCGCAGATATAATCTCATGATATAATTTCTAAGAAATAAAAATTGAATAAAATGCCTGATCATAATTATAAATTATACAAAAATTTTAATATATTGGATGTTTTGTTCTTTCAGTAAATTTAAATAAATTAGACAATTATTTATAATAATGCTTATGAAAATGCTAAAAAAATGAAGTTTCACATTTTTAAATATTTTAAAGCATTTATTACATTCGTATACACACATTTATTTATTTAGTTAAATTGTTGCCACACTTAATATTTACTAGATAGCCTATAGTAAATGTTGCGTAATTGTCACAAAAGTAATGTAATGAAATAACATTTTATAATATTATTACTATGACTCAAAAAAGAAAAATCTTGCAAAATATGAAGTTTTCTTATTCGATTATATATCTTACCTGATTAGAAGAGTATAGATGAAATAATCACTAAAAGTAAACAATAAAAATAATATAATAAAAAATACGGACCAATAATATATACAAATACTTTATTTAAAACTAATAACTAAAAATATGTCGCTAATAACAACTAAAACAGCCCATCAAACTCGAAACTTAGTTGAAAATGTATCAGTTTATAAAATTCCGTTAAAAAAAACCGGTGACATTTTTTCAAAAGCTGAGGGTATACTGGCATAGAACCTTTCACTACGGCTGAACAGTAAAGGATGTACAGTTTACCCTAGCTGAACGCAGAAAGAAGAGATTATTAAACTGAATAGATGGACCACATTTTTGTGGCAGCCTGGACCCTGTTCAGAATGCCACATGAATGTGGCCCCGCATTGAACGTGTTAATAGGAATACGACATCTGTGGCGATGTAATTAAATTGATGTTAAAATTATATTAAAAATAATGATGAGACGTTGTTCAAGAATATGTTTAATAATGATGATGGTAGTAATGATGATTAATAATAATAATTGTCTTGAAATTAGTGAGTTACTTAGATGAAGTCTTGATGTATTATGAAAAGAATGTTTTTTTTGTTGCCTAGTTACACATTATTAGATTTTAAATTTAGATTTTGGACCGTAAATGTTTATAAAATAAAGTTTTAAAGTAAAAGAAAACATTTAAAGTATGGCTGGACGTAACAACATCCATAAAGTCGTGGAACCTAGGGTGCACCCTGTAGTAGCTGGCTTTGGTTTGTTGACAGTAGGAGCAAACTAAGGACGGCTGAACTGTATATTTAGTATTCTTTATTAGTTATCAGCAGAAACTGAATTACTGTACACTGATATTTGTAGTGATAGAATAGTTAGACGCTTGATATGTCTTATGCTACTATAGTCATTTGCACGTTAAGCTGACACAGCGGAGCAGTATAGGACAATGCATTTCTTAAGGGGCCCTTACTGCTACTAGCACGTACACTAACATCGGCTTTCTAGATCAATCAATTCCATCATTACCGATAACATTCCTCTCCTTGTCGCCCCATCGATAACCAACCTTTACAGTGTAGAGTAGTCTATATAACTATTAATTAATAATTATTAACACTACAAGTTTATACTCAACTTCATATGCGAATTCCAAATGTGAAAATTTTTTCAATATCTGTACTGGGAAAGATTTTTTAGATTGGTAATAAATAATTGGATCATTTGTTTACATTTATCACGCGGTGATAAAGTTAAACTTTAGAAAGTCTGGCAAGGGAATGTGGGGAAGGCATTAGTAGATCTGCAGTAAAATACAGTTGGACCTCCATATATCAAAATTATAGGTTCCTTATAAAAAATTTGATAAATGGAAACTTCGATATTGAGAAACGCTGGTTTATTTCTTATTAAGACTACTTATATTACGTGAGATTACTCAACCGTAACCATATTGCCTAAAAAATAGTATCTGTTTACAATAAATTAGTATTTTCACGAGCAACAACACATAAATACGTTTTCGTCTTCCCGGGTTTTAATGAGCAACCATGTAAATATACATTTTCATCACGTAGTAAAGCGTTCATGTTTATTATATATTGTACTGGTAGTGCTATCTGTTAGGAACATGTTGAACTTGATTCTAAAGCCTAATATTAGTTTTCCCTCTCACAAACTGTGATTTAGTAAGCAGTGTTTTCGAGGGTTATGTTGCGCATCTTGGTTTATAAAGTTGTTGTTCTTTTGTGAGGTTATATTAGTGAGGTAGATATTAGTTTTATTTGGTAAATAATTTATTATTAATAAATAAACTATTTTACAGAAACATTTTAATTATAAATTGTGTATACATAAATAGTGTTGATCAATGGATAAAAAAATATACAGTAAGCGTAAATGTACTGAAGAGACTAATTTAGAAATTTTTACTCATGATTTATCAGACTTATCTGACACTGACAGTGAGGACGAAGACTTTGACATCAATGATAGTGTAACCCTGACAATACCACAATAAAAAGAAAATAAACCTACAACTTGTCAATGAAACTCATGGAAGAAAATTTAAAATACGGATCAACACTTGGGTGCCTTCCCCAAGAAATTTATGCTTTTTTGGATAACTACAGCGGAAAACTAGCAGTAACCGCAGCATTTACAAGGAACAATCGACTTATTTGCTACTGCTGTGGGTCTAAAAAAAATAACAGAACTTAACTTATTTGCCATATATGCAAAAAGCATGTGTGTAAAAATCATTCACAGCGAGAAGTAACCTGTAATCCTTGCCAGGCAAATATGGATACTTCACATGAAGATATGGAGTAGTTTTTTAGAAAATCGATTTTATATAATTTAATCATAAGTTTAAAGGTTTAAGTTTTTACAAATCAAAAATAGTATTTGTTTAATTAATTTTTAAATTTAATAATGTTTTCTACTAGTTTAAAGTTATAAACGTTTTGTAAAAAAATAAATAAATTTTTTCCTGACAAAAATTAATAATTGTATAATAATTTTTGTTCATTTACAATGGTTAAAAATTTAATAAACCAGCAAGAAATGAAATAAAACAAAGAAATAGGATAGCAGCCACTTTGTCGCTTTGCAAGCACTGGTGGGACACTTAATATTGCGAGCACTCGAAGGTTAATACATGTTTATCGTTATTATAAATAAAATGAATCAAGTAAGACAAAGGAAAGTGTTTAGTTTAAATTACAATTACAACTAAAACTTGAAATTATTAATTAAATAATAAGTATGTTTGTAGGACAGATAGTAGCGGAGAGTGTATTGCTCTACACAACCAATATTAAATTGGAGTCGCCTATCTTCCCACAGTCTCAAGTGACTGTTGGATATAATATAGTTAAAGCAGTTTGTATCAAGCAAGAAGCCATGTGGTTTTTTCAAGATAAAAGAATTACTTCAACATCCAAGAAAGAGTAAAAACCATCACAATATGATTTTACAGCTCAATAATAGAGCACAATTGATTCAATACGAGGCGTGTTCAGAAAGTAAGTATTGTTTCAAAAAAAAACAAGTAAAACAATTTTTTTTCAACACAATTTCATTTCTTCATGAAAGCCGAAACCTTAAACTATTTTTCGACATAGTTTCCACCGATGTTCAAACACTTGTCATAGCAAGTGATCAATTTGTCTATACCCTCTTCATAGAATGTTCCCGCCAATGAATGTAGCCACGACTCCACGGCAGTTTTCACTTCATCATCAGTTTTAAAGCATTGGCCGCCTAGCTCGCGCTTCATGTGCAAGAACAAGTGGTAGTCAGACGGTGCCAAGTCCGGGCTGTAGGGCGGGTGATCGAACTGCTCCCAACGAAATTGTCGAACTAATGTTTGAGTGTCGTATGGGGCCGAGCATTGTCATGGAGCAACACAATTCTGTTACTGAGCATTCCTCTCTGTTTGTTTTGAATTGCCTGCCTTAGTTTTCTTAATGTTTTGCAATACCTTGCCACATTAATGGTTTCACCTCTTGGGAGAAAATCAATGTATTGCTCCATGACAATGCTCGGCCCCATACCGCTGGTGACACTCAAACATTGGTTCGACAATTTGGTTGGGAGCAGTTCAATCACCCGCCCTACAGCCCGGACTTGGCACCGTCTGACTACCACTTGTTCCTGCACATGAAGCGCGAGCTAGGCGGCCAACGCTTTGAAACCGACGATGAAGTGAAAACTGCCGTGGAGTCGTGGCTACATTCATTGGCGGGAACCTTCTACGAAGAGGGTATAGACAAATTGATCACCCGTTACGACAAGTGTTTGAACATCGGTGGAAACTATGTCGAAAAATAGTTTAAGGTTTGGGCTTTCATGTAGAAATAAAATTGTGTTGAAAACAAATTGTTTTACTTGTTTTTTTTAAAAACCAGTACTTACTTTCTGAACACGCCTCGTACATCCAATATATATAAGAATAAAATACTAATAGTACAATGCAATAAATCCATTATCAGGGATTTTTGGCTACCTGAATTGTAGTTTAATGGTACACGTTTAATAAGTTATCAAAAATAATATACTATTGTTTTTTCTTCAACTTTATTTTTATTTACAACTGTTCAATGTTTTTAAAGCACAACCAGTAGGAAAACGAGATGATAAAAGCTGAGGAATGGCGTGAACGGGATGTGCGTGTGAATCGATCCAGTGATCGATTTCTGCGTGAAATTTTATAAAAGGAAAGTGGTGCCAATATTTTTTAATGATAATGATTTATAAACTATCATGATGAATGATTTTTACTTTCTCTTCCTTATATGAATATATAGGAAGGAAAGTATTGTTTTCATGTCGATTTTACAAAATTGAGTTTTCACCGAATCTACACGTTTTCAGACCCCATGAATCCAAAAAAAAATGATTTTAGCGATTGGTCTGTGTGTCTGTGTGAACAAAATATCTCAAGAACGGAACATTGTACAAAATTGAATATTGAAACTTAAGTTAGATACCACTAGAGAACCCGACATGAACATTTTCATCAAAATCGGTCTATCGGAAATTGTAGTTTATTTGTGTCATTGTGATTTTTGCGATTTTCTCAAAAACTGATCCTACGATTTTTTTTAAAATCACCTCATTTTCTAAAATTTTTATGCTCTACAAGACAGGGTAGGCGCCATGTCTGCTGAAATTCTTGGAGACGCTGTTTTCATGTGAAAAATTGTTTTTATAAGATTGCGGCTTAATTATGCATTTTAGTGCAAAAATTTATATAATAAATGTTGTAGACAATTTAAAATCCTACAACTTTTATTTTAAAATTTTTTTTGTATAACCTTTAGTTTAGTGGTAATTAGCGATTTTCTGTTTTTTCTCACAAAAACGTGTGAAAAATCAATTTTTTTAAGATTTCGGCCTTAGTATGCATTTTGTGATAAAAAAGTATATAATCAAATTTATAGGAAATTAAAAGATCTACATCTTTTGTTTAGAGCATTTTTCTCTACAGACCCTAGTTTATCATGAAAGAGTAATTTTCCGTATTTTAAGCCAAACTGAGGTTAATTTTCATTTTGTGTCTTTCACTCATGATTAAAAGTAGGTTATGTTTTTTGAGGTAAGGTTTTTAATTATTTCTAATATTAGGTTATATTGTTCATTATTTGCATTGGCAAGAGAAAGTCGTGTGAGTGTTCACACCAGATTTTTATATGAAATGATTTTAAACAGGCATGACAAGTTAAATTGAAATGTGTTTTATGGTGGTCGGAGAAGATATACTAAATTTGAAAACTTAAAACTATATATAAATAAACTGAAATTTGTAAATAAATAAACAAAACAAGTACAGTTAACCTACCCTTAATGGAATGTCTGCGGTTCGGGAAAAATTATGTTGTATACAAGTTGATAAAACAAATGTGCATTGCTTATCTTTACAAAGTCCTCTCGCGTGATATAGCCTTAAGGAATGTCGTCTGGTTATAATAACGTACCGCTTTATAGCCTGTTCAAATAAAGAAACATTGAAAATTACACATAATTTATATGACTAACACTTTCACATGCTAATAACAAACATCTAGATCTACGGTTTACAGAGACATCAATTACAGAGTTTAGCCAATCAAGTTTGTTCTATATAACATTTTTTAGAAAATGTTGTATAGAATTAAAAAATTATACATTGTAACCTAACATGGGTTACATCACTATTGCAAAAATTAACATACGATTAAGTGACTTGTATTAAAAACCCTTATGCATGCCTTAGTTATTCCAAACTTGTAGTTAATTTTATGATCGGGCTTTTATCCAAATTTGGAGGCGACAAAAAGAAAAATTCACTTTAACAAAATTGTAGGTAAAACAAGCGATTATTTGTTAATAATGATATCGTTTAGCAAAAGGCGTTAAGCAGTGCCGTCGTGACTGAATAAGTGCTAATTGTAATCAGGAAATGTCAAATGTCAATGTTGAGAATGGTGCATCATAGAGAATTTTTCACGCAATTTTGAAAAAGCTACTTCCGGCCCTTGTACTATTGGATAGAAACATCCACATTTACCGAATCAGCAACCTGGTATGATAGCTGAAATCTGGTTTTATCTTTGTTGTTGTACATTGAAAAAACTCAGTACACTATTTCTAGTATGACATAATCGATTGCATGCATCAGTAATTTACAACTTATAGTAAATTGGATAGCCTACCCGGGATTTTATATTGATTTGAAGGTGACTCATACAAAAACGTCCCAAAAGAAGTTTTGCGAGTGAGGCAAAGTGTTATTTCTTGATACCGATTTCGTTTAGTAATTTACAAGTTAATTGGTGCCATTATGAGATGGATCTAGTAACTGGTAATTAAAATAACGAAATTGTAAATAACACGGAAAGGGTGGGCCGTAGAGCATTTAACGTGATTTTGAGAAAGCAGAGCAAAAAGCTTATTTCAGGTCAATACAAACAGCTGGACAATTCACAATTCACCTGTACCATCAAAACGGGTACGATTGCCAGAATCTGGTTTTATCTTTCTCGTTTCACATTCAGAACGAATCATTGGTGTTTACCAAATCAAATATTTTTACGTACTTGTTATTGAACATTCTCTTTAAATCCACAAGAATTTCTCATTCCATATTCATGAACTTCTCATATAAATTTTTTACCAGAACAAATCTCCACAAATATGGAACTTTTAACCATACAACTAAAATTTAAGAGAACATTATAAAAAGGATATTCTTTTTTAAGTTCAGTAACTAATTGTCTAGTAGGCATGTAAACGAAATGCGTTAAAAAGAAATCGTCAAGGCATGGATCGTTAATAGGTTCTCGTCCACTTGTTGCTGTACCAATCATAACACTTGTTTCCAGCATCTTCTGAGGATTACAAGCTACTATAAGAAATCTACACATCCTGTTAATAAAGAAAATTTAACCGGTGAAAAATATTTAAAAAATTCACAGAAAAATATTAAGAAACTATTATAATCTGAGTAAAGTCAGCCTATACTAGCCATAACGAGCTGTTTTCATTTAATTTTTCAATAATTATTCTTGGCTTTCCTTCAACAATTGGCTTGAATAAAAACTAAATCTGCATAACATTTTTGTCATAGAAGAATGATTTTTTGACACAGTGATTTGTATAACACTATTATAAATATGTCTATATAGAGAGAGCTCTGTAAAGCACAAAGTTTGTCTAATATAACCTAGCCTAATGTATGAATGAGCAGTGGGACATCTCATGGCTTTGAAAAGTGAGGAGGCATAGATGTAGCAGGAGTACGAAGAAAAAATAATAGCTTACCCAAGTCCGACATGTTCCAACCTTTGGCCTATTACTATTAAACTGTGCAAGATATCCTTTACTAGTATTTTGATACTACTGCAACGAACAGTATTTTGTAATACTATAAGAAACAGTACTTTTTCATACTGCTCTCATCACGGCTTAATTTTTTTTAAATTTTCTCGGCCGAGATTTCTGGTACGTCATGTTCTGAAATTCAGGGTCGTCTGGCTAATTTCTGCAAAAGTATCGGTTCATTCGTTAAGAAAACTTAACTGAATCAAAGAATCTGGTAAAAAGTTTGACATTCAGTACACTAGGAAAGCATTGAAATTTAACTAACATAAAAGTCAACATTGACAACTTTCAAAAAAGTGGATTACAGAATATCATTTAAAAGTTTCATAAAACGCAAAATATTACCAACATTCCAAAGATGAAGAAAATAATGGATGGAATAATTATTATTCCATCCATTATGTTTTAGATAGTAAATCTATTATGCAGCACATGTAGGGCCTATCTGGTAATAATAAATTAGCCTGTATTGAAATCCCAGCACAATCCAATCGAAATCCAAATGGTTCAATTATTTTGCAAACATTTGCCAAGTGCAGGAATTTTAATCTAAGCTATTAATACCAAATAGGCCCTATATGTACTGCATAGGCTGCTGTATTTGTAGCTTAATAAAATTTAACGTAATTACTCGTATTATAATTTTGAACAGAAAATTAAATAATTGTTAATAAAGAAATCACTGAATCAAATAGTATACTCCAACATAAAAAAAAGTTGAACAGAGACATAACACATAAATAAACACTTTCTTACTCAAGCACTCTTTCTCTCTCTGTTAAACTTCTCCCCCTCGAATACCATCCTACCCTAGTACCTGCACAGAAATAACACTAAGATAAAATAGATGTACAGTATTTCTTTCATGGCAAAACTACTATAAAACAATTAAAAATTATACCTTATAACCGTGGAATAAAACTAAAAACTGAACTTACTTTGGCTGTGATAAATTATTGGTAGTTATTCTTTCTAACACTAATACATCTTTTCCATGTTCTTTAAATGTGACAGTATTTGCTTCAACATCTTTAATGATGCTATTGATGTTACCTTTTAACTACTCGAAAAAATGACATGTGTCTTCTTGAAGGATAATCGAGGCTGCCCTGAAAACCAAATCATACAAAAATGTAAGCAATGTTTTTTCTTATAAATATGCTTTAAATGAACAAAGAGATCACTAGAAAAAAAAAATGTTCACATTGTAATGAACAATATTATTGTTAATTATTTGCTTGGCAAGAGAAAGTTGTGTGAGTGTTTCACACCAGATTTTCTTATTTTTCAAACGTGTTTTTATATATTTAAGCGTGGTTTTTGCATTTTTTGCCTTATGAATCGGTCCAGGAAAATGACGAACAATTTTCACAGACGGCATTCTTACAGCACGCTTTTTAATTTTTTTATAACATTACTACATACAATTTTGTTGTAAAATGCTTACTAAGGCCACACTCTTAAAAAATCTCATTTTTTACCAATTTTGAAGAGAAAATTTAAAAAAAACAATTGACGCTAAACTAAGCGTGGTAGAAAAAATATTTGAAAAAAGTTACAGGTTAAGTCCTACTACTTTAGTATACAGTATATTTTTGCTCTAAAATATCATAATAAGACTGCAATCTTAAAAAAAAAAAAAAATTTACGAGAGCAAAGCTCCACCAAGAATTTCAGCAGACATGACGCTTTTATATAGAGCTTAAAAATGTAGTAAATAAGAAAAAAATTATTATAATAGTAGCGGTTTTTGAGAAACTTGCAAAAACATGAAAAATTGCAGAAACAACTAGATCCGTTGGATCAATTTTGAGGTTCAAGTCGAGTCCAGTAGTGGTATCTAACTTAATTAGGTACAAGTTTCAACTTCGCACTATATTTTGTTCTTAAAATATTTTGTTCATACACACACTCACCAATGCTAAAGGTTCAGCTGGCTGAAAACTACATCAATTTCCGTATTGTTTTTGCAGAATAAAAAGCTACTTTCCACTATGTACGTTCTTATGTAAAGATTTGCAATCACCCATAATGTCAGCAGAGTAAAATTACTGAAGTCAGGGTTTACCTTTGTCATCGTAATATGAGGAAGAGCCGGTAAATGTTCAGCAAGTTGTTTCTGCTAGAACAGGATGTATGCCTTAGTCATTCAAAACCTGTAGTTAATTGTATGATTGGACTTTTATCCCCATTTGGAGGCAATATAAAGAAAAATTCACTTAACAAAATTGTTGGTGAGACAAGGGATTATTCGTTGATAACAATATGGTTTAAGAATACAATGTCAGGTAACTACTATAAAAAAACAATTAATTAGAAAACAATCGTGAACAATACAAGTCAGCTGTAACATAGTAAACAATAGGAATGGCTTGTCGAGTGTTTTACCTTATTTAAATTTAGCATTGTACATACAAGTGTTAAAAAGCAAGGGCTAATAAATATGTTCACTGACTTGTTCAAATCAAACTCAAATTAATCAGTAAACTAAATTCTTAAATTAAGCCAAAATATTAAGCCGTTTTGGTGTTATTTAAGTTTTAAACGCGTTATAGAGGAAATTTTTGCAAAAATTAAAAATTTGATCGTACTTTTCGCCAAGGTTTTGCAATTTAGATACTGTTTTTTGTGTTTAAAATGTTTGGCAACTCTTTACCTTTAATTTGGTGTGTATAAAAAGCCTATACGGTAATTAGAACGGAAGGTATAATCAAATAAACGAATTAATGCAGGAACGCTTGGCGGCCATCTTTAATCGCCATTTTGGTCGATTTCGCCGGAGTTTTTTTTTGGGAACATTGGATATTCTTGATCAGGAGGTTGAAACGAACACGTCGATGTATGACAAGTTGGGATGTGGGGGGGGGGGGGTGCACGGTAACCCTAGTTGGCCCACGGACTGTTAGATTTAAACAAACGGATGCAGCGAATATAGATCATAACATTGGGTGATGAAACTCAAGACCAAATGAAAAACAAACAATGAATCCTTCTCCAATACAGTTTGTTACCTCCCACAATAAAATCCATTCATCCATGTAATCATCATCCTGTCCTGGGCCCAACCAGAGGTTTTTTCTGTAAGATAAAACACCTAGCAAATAAAATCCACAGAAAAACATATATATAAAACATTACCCCCCCCCCATAACGCCATTTTAAACTACACCCCATTATTCAAGATTTACAATTTAATAACTTTACATATAATTAAGCTTACTGGGAACACACTATAAGTTGACGATTGTCAGCAAGTGTAAGAGTCGATTGTGCGGGGGTGGTGGAAGTGCTATTATGTGTGCTTTTCTAAATACATCATAGCAATAGCTCTAAACACATCATGTTATAGTTATTTAATTCTACATTAATTTGTATAGGTTTACAACTGTGCCGTTTTATAAATATCCCATTGTATTATTTATGGATAAACTTTTATTGCAAATAAGCTATACTACCAGGCCTAAGCTACAGTCCAGCCTTTCTTAGTTTGCTCCTACTGTAAAAAAATCATGATGTCACTGAGCATGCGCATTATATAAAAATGTGTACACGCTGATTATTAATAAGTTACAACAAAATACCGGGTGTTTATAAATGAATAGCAGGGTTTTAACGCTCTATAATATTTAATACATTATACTTGCAGAAATGATACATCAAATGAAAGTGCAACTCAAGCAGTTTTGTTTCTTGGCAGCAGTGCGCAATGTTTCCACCGCCAGCCATAAGAAAGCGCTAAAAGAAAAGATGGCGACAAAAGAACAGAAAGCGTTTTGTGTTTTACAGTTCACAAAGACGGAATCGGTAGTTACTGTGCTACGTGCATTCCATATTAAGTTCGGTTGTGAACCTCCAGGTGATAATAACATCTGTAGATGGTATCATCAGTTTGAAGATACCAGCTGCCTATACAAAGGGAAGAGTACAGGACGACCAAGTGTTAGCGCGGAGAGCGTTGAGCAAGTGTGAGAGTTGTTCACGCGTAGCCCACAGAAATCTGTTTGGAAGGCTGGTTGTGAATTAGCAATTCCTGTAACACCTGTTTGGAAAGTTTTACGGAGACACTTACAACTACGTTCTTATCGTTCGCAGTTGGTGCAGGCTCTAAATCCTGCAGACTATGGTTTACGTGCAAACTTCGCTAAAGAAATGTTGTTGCATGAAGATTTTCTATATCATGTCGTCTTCAGTGATGAGTCGACCTTTCACCTTAGTGGACAAGTGAACACTTATAATGTGCTAATCTGGGGCTCAGAAAATCCTCACCCGATGGTACAAGTGCAACGAGACTCCCCTAAATTGAATGTTTTTTGTGCCATGTCCCGGCGGAAAGTTTATGGGCCTTTCTTTTTCGTTGAAGCAACTGTAACTAGTGCTTCTTACCTTGATACTCTACAGCTATGGCTCTTCCATCAGTTGGACGATGAAGAGCCAGAGAGCTTCATTTTCCAGCAAGATTGTGCGCCGCCTCACTGTCATAACGAAGTACGCGATTGGCTGAACATCACTTTACCTGACCGCTGGATTGGCCGCAAGGGGTGCAATGACCCCTTGCGGCCGCAAGGGGTGCAATGAGGGCTCGTTTTCCATGGCTTCCACGGTCACCCGATCTGATACCATGTGATTTCTATCTTTGGGGGTTCATAAAGGATCGTGTGTATGTGCCTCCACTACCAGTTGACCTTCCTGAATTAAGAATCAGGATTGAAGCAGCTGTTGCAACAATTACTCGAGAGACACTACACAATATTTGGGAAGAACTCGCATATCGTCTTGACATGTGTCGTGTGACGAATGGTGCACACATTGAACACTTGTAGGCATTTATGTAAAACTGTTTGAGTTGCTCTTTTGTTTGATGTATCATTTATAACAGTAAGTATAATGTATCAAATATTATAGAGCGTTAAAACCCCACTATTAATTTATAAACACCCGGTACTTTCAAAAGTATTTAAATACAAACTACTTTTAAAAGTATTTTTATAAATAAAATTGTTAGGCCTACATCATAATTATGACTGATGTTTTAAGTACTTTCAGTACTTATAATTTAAAACATAGTTAACTTAATATATTCAATGCGGCCCGGGTTAGCGAGGTTATTCGCTGTGGCCGGACCGTATTTCAATGTTAAACTCGTCCGTCACATTTTTGTGGTCTCTGCACACAGAAAGCGCACAAGTCTCATGGCGCATCATATCTTCTTATTCTCTCTACAATTACAATTGTTTGTGTGTATTTTCATTCATACTTATACTTTATATTTTTATATAATACTTGTATGTTTAGGTATTTTAATATTATAGATAAATGTATTTGTTTGTAATTTTAAAAATACACACATATAGTATAAATACAAAACAAATGTAAAGTCTGAATGTACTTTGCTTTTATCATGTAAAACTATTAAGAATACATTAAAAACTTTATAAAAAAGTTTAAAAAAAAATTTTTTTTAAAAAGTTAAAGATTTTAAAAAACATTTAAAAACTTAGGTTTAAACTTAAAACTTTTAAGTTTTCAAGTGACTTTTAAAATAAATAAACCAAAATAATTATAAAATAAAAGATATATTTAATATAATATTAATAAATTACAATAATAGGATAATAGTTTGTCCACTGACAAATAAATAGACTAATAGTGAAAATATGTCCAATAAACTTAAAAATTAATGAAATTAATGTATAAGTAAATGAATAAAAATAATTACTATTAATAAAATAAAACCATAAAATAAATTTTTGTAATAAATTATTTAAATGAGAAATACTATACACCCACACGTACTATATTAACACACACACACACACACACACACACACACACACACACACACACACACACACACACACACACACACTTGCACACTTTATTACTATACACACAATATTGTGACAGAAACGACCAGATGGTTCGCGAAGTTTCCAGAATTTCATTCATAAAAATAGTAAAGGAATAATAGAATAACAATCACAATACACAATAGTAACAAGTATTGACAATAGGACATTAATAACCATAAAGGTATGTCTATTCATAAAAATTTTAATAACTATCGCTATTATAAAAGTTCAGGTATTGTGTACAGCTATTATGAGGGGGGCAGGTTGTTTACGTTTTCTATTTACAAAAGACCTATTGTTGACCTGTTTACAACGGATTTTTCTAGCACTCATTAATAAAGAGTTATTTTTTTTGTACTTTATTTTTGCATATTGTTCTATTCTCTTCTCGAACTATCTTTGTAAAAAGGTATTATATAAAGAGACCCCGAGCGCGGTCCAGTCAGTTGTATCCGTTTGATCGTCGACGAGCGATTATCGGGTTGTTATACAGGTTAACTATTCCGAGCATTGTGTTGGCCGACGACTGGTATACTGCCTTTGTTGTGTGTGTATTGTGTAAAGTCTTTTTGTGAGTGTATTGTAAAGTTAATGTGCAGTTTTTGTGAATTCAATTTCTGAGTTTTGTATGTTTGTGTATTATAAAGGTGATTGTAAGTAGAGCTAAGTGAGTTATTAAGTTATTTATTGTTTATTATTAATTGTATTTATTTTAAGTAGATTAACAAGTTATTTATTGTAATAAGTCATTTTAATTAGTTTATTATTTATTTTGTAATCTTTTAGTGTAATAAATATTTGAAATTGTAAACCTTAGTGTAATAATTATTTAATTACCTAGATCCCGAAACGGATCATAGCAACAAGTGTCACAATATTATATTATACACACTATATACACAAAACTTTACTTGTGATACTCCGCAAAGCACGTTTTTAGACACAATCCGGGTTGACCTGGACACTCACTACAGTAGTATGTTGTTTCTTTCCGAATTTTTTTTCAAAACACAGTCGGCAACGTTTGCGTAGTTTTATAGTTTTACCTGATACTGTCTTTTGGTTTTGTTGCGGTAAGTAATTTTTTCTCGTCTGCTGTCGTGCAGTCTGTCTTGGTAAGGTACGGATGGAAGGGTTGCTGATAGCAGGGCGGTATGAAAGAAGGACAAGTGATTTTATGATAGATAGCCTAAACGAATACAGGGATACTTTGGAGGGTGCAAACTGTTTTTTATACAAGAAACTATTTATGAGTGCCAAGTGGAATATATGGATACCCAGCTTCTTGTACCACTTCAAGCTTTTTCTTTCAATTGGGTAGTAAGCCATCATTTGATCAGCACCGTCGATTCCACCTATCACTTCATTGTACTTGACAACCGCTTCAAGTTTCGATTTTGTTATGCCTTTGCAATTGGTGGTTTCAACCATGTCTGAGCTGATGATCATCAGTATATACCTTTGATCATGCCATTTGAAGACGCAGACCTCGTCTTCTGAAAACAAATGGCTGATCTCATTTCTACCCAGCTTTGGACTCACAATAGACGCTGGGTTTCCTTTCCGGTTTGTCTGAAGTGTTCCTGTGGCGTAAGTCTTCCTTTCCAATAATTTGAGAACGAGATTCACACTAAGATAATAACTGTTCATAAACAATGAATGGCAATTATCCAGTCTACCTTCCATTAATTTATGAACAACTTTCTCAGTGTAACCTTTTCTACCAACTTCATGGTCTGAAGCACCGGTGTACACAATAATGCACAACACTAACCCGCTAGGTTCAGTGAGCATATAAATTTTAATACTATATTTATAGCACTTTCCCTTTATATACACATGGAACACTAGCCTTCCTCGCCACAACAACATAGATTCATCTATCTGGTAGGTTCTGGTGGTTCTGGGGAGGTACGTAAATTTTGTCCATTGTCTCATGAAATTAATTTACTAACGGTCGCATTTTGGAAAGTCTGTCAGTCTCGTCGGGGTTATTTGCATTGAAGTGCAGACTTCTTAGAATGTTTAAAAATCTATCTCTACTCATCCAAGTTCTAAATATTGGAAAATTATATAAAACGTCTGTGCTCCAGTAGTCAAAAATTCATGGAAGACGAATGGTCCCCCTGTGGAAGAGGAGTCATAACCACGTCAGAAACTCCTCCACAACCATGGGTTTCCATGTCTTCATTCTAGCTGAAGGTGTCGTCGCTTTTTCTTTCAGTATTTCAGTGTAGTTTTTTGTTTCCATTATTGTCAAATCGGTAATTTCCTTGTTAAAAGTCATTTTAAAAAAGGTAATGGGTTCATCACTACTTACTAAGTTTGTCAGTCCTGTTTTTAATTCGAAACGTGATTTGTCTACTTCTGGTCTGTGAGCACTCCGTTGTCTGTCAGTTTGTTGCCGCTGCTCCTGATCTAGCTGCTGACTTTCCTCATCTTCATCCTCTTCTGAACTGCCGCCTGTCTCTTCAATGCCGAATTCACTCTCATCTGACTGCAAAATTTCTACGTCACTCTCTTCAAGAAATTCTTGCAGTTCAGCTGTAGTGTAAACTGTTTTCAGCAGTTCCGAATTCAAAAGAAAAGGATCGTCAGCAGGGGCAACGTCTCAGCTGATTGCACAGGTTCTGCAGGAGACTGAGAAGTCGACAGCACTGGGTCATCCAACGGTATTGTAGTGGCTTTCAAACATGATGGGATGGCACTGTCGGCCCTCTGGTAAGAAGACTTGGTTTTAACTTTCCCATCGCTTGTCCTTTTGCCTCCTTGAGTTCGAACCATGCTAAAAATAATACAATACCTGTTAGTTTTCTGAACATTGAGTACAAAATAAATATTCTCAGTGACCACCAAAACAAAAAAATTCCAAATTTATATTTTTACAGGGCTATTTATTAAAATTTTCCATAATTTCCTTTTTATTGGTTACATCAATTTTATTACGAATAGCAAGCACAAAAACAAAAAATTGCAAATTTACATATTCAAAATAAAACGAATTCAACTAAAAATTTCCGTTATATTCATTTTATTGATTATATAAATTTTATTACGAATAGTAATCACAAAAACAGAAAACACAAAATAAAACGATTTCAACAGTCTATTAAAAATTTCCATTATAATCGGTTTTTTATTATTTAAATTTTATTGCGAATAACTTATATAAACATTATGTTAAAACTATTATTTTTATACTTGACAATTTTATAGTTAAATTTTACTTTCAATTTCCCTTTAATAGCGTTGGAAGGATATATTTTCAAAGAGGATGAAAATATTTTCATCAGAAAGTGGCGGCAAACAACAAACGAATATCTACCGCCAATGAAATCAATAAATATAAAATGAAAGAATGCATATTTTGCACTCTTAGCTGAATAACGTCGGTGTGGCCAAAGGTTTATGTAAAGTTAAAAGTAGGTGGTGTAACGGTACAGACAGATATCGGTACCTGTGATGGCTTTACGAATTTCACTTGTTTTTAACAACATTTTATTACACTTTCAGTTCCCACAGCAGTAAGTCATTCTGTGGACAGGTAAAAATGCAATTCCAAAAATGGGGTCACCTAAGAAAAGATATATGCAAATGACCCTGCCGCTTTGTGTGACTCTGCACGCCTCATAGGCTTCTAAAATTATAAGTACTAATAAAATATTTCTAAACCCAATTTTTAAAAAAAAATTAATACCTACTTGTTTCTTTAAAAAAAGTTAACTTTAGGTCTATATGTACAAAAAAATAAGCCTACTTAACTGGAACAAATGTATACTACATACCTAGGAGTACCTTGATACAATGATTTTCTATTAAAACAACTGCATAATACGCTTGTTAATAGGCAATCACATGTTCACATATAGACTTGAATTGGTAACATAATTTATGGAACTTACACACATTTTTACGTACATCGCAGATATAATCTCATGATATAATTTCTAAGAAATAAAAATTGAATAAAATGCCTGATCATAATTATAAAGTATACAAAAAATTTAATATATTGGATGTTTTGTTCTTTCAGTAAATTTAAATAAATTAGACAATTATTTATAACAATGCTTATGAAAATGCTAAAAAAATGAAGTTTCACATTTTTGAATATTTTAAAGCATTTATTACATTCGTATACACACATTTATTTATTTAGTTAAATTGTTGCCACACTTAATATTTACTAGATAGCCTATAGTAAATGTTGCGTAATTGTCACAAAAGTAATGTAATGAAATAACATTTTATGATATTATTACTATGACTCAAAAAAGAAAAATCTTGCAAAATATGAAGTTTTCTTATCCGATTATATATCTTACCTGATTAGAAGAGTATAGATGAAATAATCACTAAAAGTAAACAATAAAAATAATATAATAAAAAATACGGACCAATAATATATACAAATACTTTATTTAAAACTAATAACTAAAAATATGTCGCTAATAACAACTAAAACAGCCCATCAAACTCAAAACTTAGTTGAAAATGTATCAGTTTATAAAATTCCGTTAAAAAAAACCGGTGACATTTTTTCAAAAGCTGAGGGTATACTGGCATAGAACCTTTCACTACGGCTGAACAGTAAAGGATGTACAGTTTACCCTAGCTGAACGCAGAAAGAAGAGATTATTAAACTGAATAGATGGACCACATTTTTGTGGCAGCCCGGACCCTGTGCAGTCTGCCACATGAATGTGGCCCCGCATTGAACGTGTTAATAGGAATACGACATCTGTGGCGATGTAATTAAATTGATGTTAAAATTATATTAAAAATAATGATGAGACGTTGTTCAAGAATATGTTTAATAATGATGATGGTAGTAATGATGATTAATAATAATAATTGTCTTGAAATTAGTGAGTTACTTAGATGAAGTCTTGATGTATTATGAAAAGAATGTTTTTTTTGTTGCCTAGTTACACATTATTAGATTTTATTTTATTGAATATATATTTTATTATATATTTATTATATATTTTATATATATTATAATTATATATTTTAATTTTATAATTATATATATATATATTTTAATTATATTATATATTTTATTGAATATCTGGACCGTAAATGTTTATAAAATAAAATTTAAAGTAAAAGAAAACATTTTAAAGTATGGCTGGACGTAACAACATCCATAAAGTCGTGGAACCTAGGGTGCACCCTGTAGTAGCTGGCTTTGGTTTGTTGACAGTAGGAGCAAACTAAGGACGGCTGAACTGTATATTTAGTATTCTTTATTAGTTATCAGCAGAAACTGAATTACTGTACACTGATATTTGTAGTGATAGAATAGTTAGACGCTTGATATGTCTTATGCTACTATAGTCATTTGCACGTTAAGCTGACACAGCGGAGCAGTATAGGACAATGCATTTCTTAAGGGGCCCTTACTGCTACTAGCACGTACACTAACATCGGCTTTCTAGATCAATCAATTCCATCATTACCGATAACATTCCTCTCCTTGTCGCCCCATCGATAACCAACCTTTACAGTGTAGAGTAGTCTATATAACTATTAATTAATAATTATTAACACTACAAGTTTATACTCAACTTCATATGCGAATTCCAAATGTGAAAATTTTTTCAATATCTGTACTGGGAAAGATTTTTTAGATTGGTAATAAATAATTGGGTCATTTGTTTACATTTATCACGCGGTGATAAAGTTAAACTTTAGAAAGTCTGGCAAGGGAATGTGGGGAAGGCATTAGTAGATCTGCAGTAAAATACAGTTGGACCTCCATATATCAAAATTATAGGTTCCTTATAAAAAATTTGATAAATGGAAACTTCAATAATGAGAAACACTGGTTTATTTCTTATTAAGGCTACTTATATTACGTGAGATTACTCGACCGTAACCATATTGCCTAAAAAATAGTATCTGTTTACAATAAATTAGTATTTTCACGAGCAACAACACATAAATACATTTTCGTCTTCCCGGGTTTTAATGAGCAACCATGTAAATATACATTTTCATCACGTAGTAAAGCGTTCATGTTTATTATATATTGTACTGGTAGTGCTATCTGTTAGGAACATGTTGAACTTGATTCTAAAGCCTAATATTAGTTTTCCCTCTCACAAACTGTGATTTAGTAAGCAGTGTTTTCGAGGGTTATGTTGCGCATCTTGGTTTATAAAGTTGTTGTTCTTTTGTGAGGTTATATTAGTGAGGTAGATATTAGTTTTATTTGGTAAATAATTTATTATTAATTAATAAACTATTTTACAGAAACATTTTAATTATAAATTGTGTATACATAAATAGTGTTGATCAATGGATAAAAAAATATACAGTAAGCGTAAATGTACTGAAGAGACTATTTTAGAAATTTTTACTCATGATTTATCAGACTTATCTGACACTGACAGTGAGGACGAAGACTTTGACATCAATGACATTAATCTTTTTTGTGACATCAATGACAATGGCGAAGAAATTGACGTAATACTACCTAGTCCATCAAATGAAACAGGTCCATCAAACATAGAAAAACCTTCACAACGACAGAACACTGTTCACGAAAACGTTCACTGGAAAAAAACTGGCCCTTCTACATTCACTGTACATGATTTTGATGAATCAAATTCTGGCATTCAGGAAAAAATAAATGACACTGATGAACCAACCGAAATTGACTTTTTTTTACATTTGTTTGGAGGAAATATAGTGCAAAAGATTGTTGACAAGACTAACAGGTACTACCAACAAATAACTCAATCTGTAGCTATAACAGATGCTGGTAAACTAAATTTGTGGAAGGATACAGATGTTGCAGAAATGTTTTGTTTTTTATCACTCATGTTGCTTATGGCACACGTACTTAAGCGATCAATCAAGCAATACTGGAGTAAAGATTTTTTGTTAAGTACACCTTTTTTTGCCCATGTGATGTCTCAAAATAGATTTTTACTTATACTAAGATGCTTGCATTTTGCTAACAATGACGAAAATCCATTGAATAACAGACTTTTCAAAATTGAAGCAATCATAAATCATTCCAAGAGAATGCCAAAATTTTTTAACCTTTCATGAATTTTTGCATTGATGAAAGCTTAGTATTATGGAAAGTACCCCTCATATTTAGACAAAATGTTCCATCCAAAAAAGCTAGGTTTGGCATTAAACTTTTTTCTGTCGTCGACTGTGAAACAAGTTTTTGTTTACAGATGGTTGTGTACACAGGAAAAGAGACACAAACCATTAATGCTGGTGATTCTAAGTCAGCAAATGTTGTAATGACATTCATGGCACCTTACTTAGATAAAGGCCATAAATTATATGTAGACAATTGGTATACCAGTCCTCAACTCTTTGGTATGCTTCGTGACAGAAAAGTAAATGCTTGTGGTACAGTGAAGCGTAACAGAAAGAACTTACCACCTACTGAAAAAAAACTGTTAACTGTAGAAGTAGAAGTGCAGTACTCTGACAAATACACCTATGTCCATTGGCTTGACAAACATGATGTCAGAGTACTAACATAATTCACAATGATGTTAACATGCAGGAAATTGGTAAAAGAGACAAAACCGCAACCTTGTAGCAAAACCTACTTCTGTTGTTGACTACAATTGTAATGTGGGTGGAGTTGATCAGGGTGATATGCAAATATATTCACTCACAACAGGCAGAAATTATTCCAACATATTCTTGATTTATCCATTAGAAATTCAAAAATACTTTATGAAATAAAAACTGGAAAAAAGTTTCTTTGGAGGTATTTAGACTGACAGTCATCCAACAGCTTTTGACAAAGTTTCATGTTGCAATGCCCAAACCAAAAGGTGGAAAACCTTCCTCTGAGCAAATGCCACTTCGGTTAACCGAAAGACACTTTCCATCACTGGTACCACTCACAGAAAAAAAGAAAAATGCAGCAAGAACATGCCATGTCTGTGCTTATTCAACACAAGAAGTAAAGAAAAGATGAGAATCACGTTACATGTGTACAGTGTGTAATGTTGGGCAGGGCGTTGTACCGTGCTTTGAAGTTTCATACTCAACAAAACTATTAGCCATTGCAATGTAAATAAATTTTAAGTATAAAACATAAATAAAGTGTCAGAGCTAGTGTTAAATAAATTAAGTGATAAAGTGTAAAACCATGCTTAGAAAAGTTTCCGATGCAACAAAATTATTTTATTATTTTTTATTATTATTATTATTAAATTTCAAATAAGTTTTGTAAGTGTAAATTTTAAGTATCAAAAATAAAATAAAGTGTTAAATAACATTTTAAAACCATTATTAGCTTTCATTATACTAAAAACTTCAAGTGCATACTCGAAAAAGTGAAAAAATTATAAAATTTAAATTCAGGATTATCATTAAAATTTGGACACAAATCATACAAAACACGACAGTTAAGATTTTTAATACAATATTTTAACATTTAAAAAAAACCTGCTCCCAGACATACACAAAATCTCAAAAAATCCCGCTCTTGAAAAGGTTAAATAATAGACTAACTGTGTTTTGGTTAATAATAATGAAATTATTAGCTGAGCAGCCAGCTGCATCGCAGCTGGCTGCTCAGCTCGTCATCAGGCATTGATTGATATAGAGGTTATTACTCTAGAGTAGCCAGCAAAATGGCCAGACTTTGGCTACCGAGCCCCGCAGCCACTCCGGTTGCCACTGGCTACCCAAACTGGCGACGCTGCGTCGTGACATACGATGCTTATTACACTGAGTCACCAGTCACCCGTTGCCGCTCGGTTTGTGTGCAACATCCCAGATATATCATCCTTTATCAGCCCTAGTAACTCAACAAAACTGGATTTTGACATACGCAGGTAATTAAAAAACTTATTTTCGTCTAAACAGAATTCATCAAACAGAGTGTAATACAACCCTTTCAATTCCCTCGAAGAAAGAATAGGTTGGATGTGCATTTTGCTCTTTCTTTGCCTCCTTTTTTTCGTAAGTAAAAGATGAAGATACGTTTTATAATCACTCATATTATTCAAAACCACAATCAACTGATCTTCTCTGGAGTTCACAGCACACTGAGCTGTGTGTTATATTAAACGGAGAAAGTAGGTAACTGGCCACTCGCTGGCGACTGGGTCCGGTAGCCAGTTGCGACACCAGCTACATCACTGGCCACCTTGTCTAATAAAGGCCTAAGGGATCTAATGCAGATTTTCATAAATATGTATGAGAGAGAGAGAGTGAGAAGAGAGAGAGTGAGAGAGAGAGAGAGAGAGAGAGAGAGAGAGAGAGAGAGAGAGAGAGTGCGTGTGTGTGTGTATGCGTGTGTGTGTGTGTGTTTGTGTGTGTGTGTGTGTGTGTGCGTGTGTGTGTATGCGCGTGCGTGCGTGTGTGAACTGCTTGAGTCCCAGCTACATGTAGTTGCGGGTTGAAGAGTACGGGTGAGGTATATTGAATGAATGACGCATGCTGGGAGAACAATTGTATTACTCTGATACAAAATATTCGCTTTCAAACTTTCCGTATTTAACATATTTGTTTGTATTTATTACAATATTATTTATTTACATGTTTTGATATAAAATGGTAAGTTAAATATTATAAATCCGATCAAGTTAATAACCCGGTACGTATTTTTAAAACATTCCGGAGATAAACTAGTCCTCCATTCGGATCTCCGGGCGAGGACTATCAGAGGACACTTCATCAAAAAAATAAAAGTTGCTGAAATTCTGCGAGTTGGAACATGGAATGTTAGGAGTTTAAAACAAACTGGTAGGTTAGAGAATTTATAAAGGGAAATGGATAGGTTGAAGTTAGATATTGTAGGCATTGGTGAGGTACGCTGGGATGATGATCAAGACTTTTGGTCAGGGGATTATAGGGTTATTAACACTAAAGCCATCGGAGGGCAGGGCGGAGTGGGTCTAGTAATGAATAAAAAAATTGGACAAAGAGTGACTTACTATAAGCAGTGTAGTGATAGGATTATCATGGTTAGAGTAGATACGAAACCAAAGCCCACCACGATAGTGCGGGTCTACATGCCTACGTCTTCACACAGAGAGGAAGAAATAGAACAAGTAGCCCTATATGAGGAATTAGATGAAGTAATAAAATATGTCAAGGGTTATGAAAATTTGATAGTTATGGGAGACTGGAATGCAGTAGTTGGAGAAGGAAAAGAAGGAAAGATAGTCGGAGAATATGGTCTAGGGAAAAGAAATGACAGAGGGAGTCGGCTGGTAGATTTCTGCTCCAAATATAATTTAGTGATAGGTAATACTCTTTTTAAGAATCACAAAAGGAGGTTATACACTTGGGTGATGCCAGGTGACAAGGGAAGATACCAAATAGATTACATAATGGTTAGACAAAGATTCAGAAACCAGATTATGAACTGTAAAGCCTATCCAGGTGCAGACATAGGAAGTGATCATAACTTAGTAGTAATGGATAGCAGGCTTAAACTTAAAAAACTGAAGAAGGGACAGGGAAATGCTAGGTGGGATGTAGACAAACTAAGAGAACAAGACAACCAGGTAGGTTTCCAAGAGAGTATTCAAAAAGGAATAGAAGAAAGAGGTAATGACACAAGAAGTGTAGAGGAGGAGTGGATAAACTTCAAGGAGGTGGTAGTGAAAGCAGCGGAAGAATGGTTAGGACATACAAAAAGAAGAGGTAGGAAACCGTGGATTACTAATGATATTTTAGAACTGATGGATGAGCGAATAAAATATAAAAACGCAAAGGACGAGAGAGGTAAAAGGCAATATTGCTACTTGAGAAATACCATAAACAAAAGGTGTAAGAAAGCGAAGGGAGAGTGGATCAGAGCGAAATCTACGGACATTGAAAGTAAAATGGCAGTTGGTAAAGCGGACGCAGCTTACAGAAAAATAAAGGAAAACTTTGGAGAACGAAAGATGAAAGCTGTTAATTTACAAAGCGCAGGTGGCAAACCATTGTTGAATGGCCAAGAGAGAGCTGAAAGATGGAAGGAATACGTAAACCAACTCTACAGGGGAAACGAATTAGAACATGATGCGATAGAACAAGAAACTGATGTTGAAGAAGATCAAAGAGGGGACCCTATACTACGAGAAGAATTCGATCGGGCACTTAAGGATATGAATATGAATAAGACACCAGGAATAGATAACATACCATCGGAATTATTATTACGATGTGGCGAAGTTGCTTAAAACAAATTATACAAACTTGTGTGCAAAATGTATGAGAGTGGATAGGTACCATCGGACTTTAAAAAAAATATTATGATTCCAATACCAAAAAAGTCAGGAGCGGAGAAGTGTGAACATTACAGAACCATCAGCCTAACATGCCATGCATCTAAGATACTGACAAGAATTATATACAGGAGAATAGAACACCGAGTAGAAGAAGTATTGGATGATGACCAATTTGGATTTAGAAGGAGAATGGGAACTCGAGATGCAATTTTGACTCTGAAACTGATTATTGAGAAAAGGATAAAGAAAAATAAAACTACTTATATGGCATTTGTAGATTTAGAGAAAGCATTTGACAATTTGGACTGGAGTAAAATGTTTAAAACTTTGAAAAGGCTAGGAATTAAATACAAAGAAAGGAAAGTTATCTACAGTCTGTATAAGAATCAAACGGCTGTTTTGAGAATCGAGGGGTACGAAAAAGAGGCTGCTGTAAGAAAAGGTGTACGACAAGGTTGTTCTTTGTCACCACTACTTTTTAACTTGTATATAGAAGAGGCTATAAATGAAGTGAAGGAGAAATTTGACGCAGGAATAAAAATTCAAGGAGAAACAATAAAAATGCTGAGATTCGCCGATGATATAGTAGTATTAGCCGAGGCAAAGAAAGAACTAGAGGATGCCTTAAATGGAATGGATAAGATCTTGAGAAAGGATTACTTCATGAAAATTAATAAGAACAAAACGAAAGTGTTGTGCAGCAGCAAGAGTGGTTTAGAAGAGATAGGAAATTTAAAAGTAGGCAACGAAAACATACAGGAAGTTAGGGAATTCTGCTATCTAGGGAGTAAAATAACAAAGGATGGTAGAAGCACAAGTGATATCAAGAGTAGAATTGCTCAAGCTAGAAAAGCCTTTGAAATGAAAAACAGCTTACTGACTACAAACATTGATTTACAGATTAGTAAAAATTTCTTAAAACTTTATGTTTGGAGTGTAGCATTATACGGAAGTGAAACGTGGGTGATAGGGGCTGTAGAAAGGAAGAGGATAGAAGCTTTTGAAATGTGGTGTTATAGGAAAATGTTACAGATTAGGTGGGTGTACAAAATAAGTAATTTAGAGGTTCTTAGGCGAGTGGATGAAAAAAGAAGTATATGGAAGCATCTTACCAAAAGAAGGGATAGGCTAGTGGGGCATATCTTAAGACATCCAGGTATTGGGCTATCAATAATGGAGGGTAATATTGAGGGAGTAAATTGTAGAGGGAGGCAAAGATTAGAATATGTAAAGCAAATTACAAAAGATGTAGGGTGTTACAGGTATGTAGATATGAAACGACTTGCGCAAGATAGAAAGGTTGGAGAACTGCATCAAACCAGTCGAGAGACTGATGACAAAAAAAAAAACGTATTTTTAAAATTAATGCGGCGGATGATAAGAATATGTTTTTAGTCTAGTTAGTCCACCCTACCACTACAAATACAGCAGCTGTAAAACACTACTAATTCATTCATACACTCATTCATTTTCCCACTGTG